>CM046845.1:6723990-6808990 GCA_025618425.1 Heliocidaris tuberculata | reverse complement strand
GTGCCATTCAAATAATATTCCCTTTCCACATTATATTTCTCAAGGGGTATTTTTACCGAAGGATTCTAGGTTATTTCTAAATTTTGCGAGTGTAAAGCTACTACATACAGGTGATTATGATAAAAGCTTTGTCATGGAGCAATTCAAAAGCAGAAATGATTTATTATGGAAAGCTGTTAGAAAAAAAAGCACAATGCAATCCTTTTGTTAATTGATGCCTATTGTCTGTGCAGACTGGCAAACGTGACAAGCCTGCCATCTTTCCAGTCGGCACAAACAAAAGTTTAAACAATAGATTTGTAGAGAAATGGGCAATAATGTACAGAGTAATATCCAGAAACTGCCATTTTCAAGTAAGGAATATTACATGTCCATATACAATGTAGGTGGCTGATAATAATTGCCAATAAAATGATATTTTCTAACATATTTTACATTTAGGACAAGGAAAATGGATAAGGAGTACAAGTTTAATACAGGAAAAGAAGGCACCAGCTGGTGTATATGAATTTGATTATTATCACAGTTACACACTCACCAATATACTAAACAAGTACTCAATGATTTCTGGCACTAGAAGGGAGACACTTTTGGGACCAGCCAACTTCTCTGCGATGCAGCCCAGGACAGCTGCAATGTTCCGATGACGTTGAGGTTTACACTTGGCCTCGTCTGCTAAATCGGCAGATATACCAAGAGCTTTGTACAACCTTTGCACCGTTTCCTGTAGGACAGATATCAGGAAAGAAGATACGCTTACAGTGACACGCATTTAACATTTATTGAAACATTAAACAATCTGAAATAGTAGCCTAAATGCACGTTTAGGGTTGATGCATATCATGGTCTAAACCATGGTTTAAACCTTCACCTTAGACTGAAATAAGTGTAAATAAGCAATATTACTGCTCGCCCATTAGACATGAGGACAAGCATGGACTAAGCTTATGGACGTTTGGGCTAGATAGACCTCCTTCATGAATTTGGGCTTATATATTTACATACAATAGTAAATTAAAATTTTACTTATACTTGGGACCCAGTTTCACTACTACCAACCAAGTGTGAATAAAGCTGAAAATTACATGTACATGTATGTGGGTCTAAAGATACTGAAAAGAGTCTAGAACTCACCATGGTGGGGAGGGGGCACTCGTCTATGAGAAGGGTGATTACAGCAGGTCCTAGTGGGTCATCCATGGGGATGACTCGAATCATCGCCTGGACCACTTTTAGCCATCCACTCTCTGAAACAAAATGCAAATAAATTATTACTCATGACTAACTTACAGTTGGAAACTAATTATCTTACAATAATCTGGGAAAAATCAATTTCCACATAACAGCAAAGAACTTGTACATACAGTAAACCAAATGCCACTGAAATATATTGAAGCTGTTCAAAGAGCACAATATTAAAATTTGTTTACATACTATTTGTGATTACAAGAAAAAGAAATACAATTGTACCACATACATGTAACTTTAGAAACCATATGGACAGTTAATTCACCTTCTTTATGAACTCTCAGAAGGATGTTATTTTGCATAATCATCATTCATTTCAATTACTACATGTAAGGAATGCATTCCTAGATATGACTGAACAGATTTTCTAAAAAAATATGCAGAATAAGTACTTATACATCCATGTCAAGTATAAATGAAAATAAGATGATAAAAGTATCTTTAAAATAATACTTCAGGTTGTGCCCAGGAGAATGCCGTTAGCAGTAGCATTCCTACATGTAATACCGGTAGTTTAGGGTATTACATACAATGTATGTACAAAGTTCTCTGCTAATGCCTTTTCTGCAGTGAACACAATGACTTCACAGCTTTCACTCGCATATCAATGTGAACACACAACAACAACAACAATGAACATGAAAATAAAAACAAACATGTTCTGAGCTAGAAAAGCTCAAATGTATTACCCTGAGCTGGTACATGTCACTGCCTTTACACAAATTCAAGAAAATGGCAAATTAATTAGGAAAAATTTCCAACGTTTACAGTATTCTAAATAGAGGACATATTCTGTGCTCAAGGCATTTCACCAGCATGCCTAATAGTGTATGGTCATTTATTGGATAATTATCTGTCATTCAAGAGCAAAACCCTACATAAATACATTAATCTTTAGGAATTTCAATTAGGCACAATTAGTCCAGTGTACAAGAGTGTACTAGTAACTCACTTTGGTATATTTTGAGCTATTTAAAAAAATGTTAATGCTATTGGTAGACACATGTGTAAATATTTATGAATAATCAAAGTGGCTTTACAATATTACAAGTAGGAACATTTTCATCAAAAATCCATGATCCTAGCAAACAATGAATGCCCATGGTACATGTACATGTAACCCAATTCCATTTAATGACCCTTTCATCCCCCCCCCCCCCATCCCAACAAAATTCATAACTGTAGACCTCCATCATCCATGTACACTGTACATGTACAATCCATACTGTAAACATGATAAGTTCATGCAGTAGAAAACATGCTCACGGTAAAGGGAGAAATCATAATTAAATTTTCCAAATAATTCACACAAATTTTATGGCAAACATGCCTCTTAGCTTAATATTTTTTTTTTTTCAATAAAATCGACTACTCATTGACAAGAATTGTTTTGAGGGAGAGAGCTCATTATAAAATTGACAGAGCAATTTTTTGTTGCTCATCAAATTTTGTATCAAAATTGTAATTTTGTTTTCCCTTTCTCTGTTGAAAAATCAGATGACTGGATAGATTTCCTTTTCATTTGCTAAACTTTCCCACTAGACATACTGTACAATTGACTTTGTACATATACATGTACATACCACAGCACCAGGATTTATGCAACTTTACATAACAAAACTTTAATTGCATCAAGGATCTTATCCCTTACACATACATGATACATGCACGCCTCCATAAAAATATGAATCCTATCCCAGCAGTTTAACAATGATCAAACATTAGATAGAAATTCAGATGATAAATCATTTTTAGAAGAGGGAACTAAAACCACTGTCACTTTAATATACCAAAATACCCTTATGTGTCATCACTACATGCACATAAATAGATCTGCCAACCAGGAAACCAAGTAATCAATAGTATTCTAACTTTTAAAAAAAAAATTGCACGTTCATATAAATATAATGTTTATTTTTGCTTGTAAAGTGGCCAACAAGGCCTACAATATAATTTCAAATTAATTTTCAGTAATGCGACTTCATTTGTAATAAGAACTACAAGTACTTTGTAAGGCTGTACCTTTATACATGTACACTTTTCCTCTCTGAACCCATACCCGGAAAATGTTTATTTTAATTTTTATAATACATATTTCTAGGCCCTAGGGGTCTGTGTTAGTTGAAATAAAACGACAGCAGCCAAACAATAGTTTTACCAGGTAATCTTAAATTTTGATGCACCTTAGAAATGCACTGATCACTCGCTATAATTCCATTACAACATAATTTCAGTCACTTACATGTAGATTAGAAGATAAAGGATAACCAATTCTGGGAATACATGCAGGAGGCCTTTACATGTTTATGACATTAATTCCTGCTAGTTCTTCAATGCTAAAGGACTTGGCTAAAAATATTCTTAAAGTCACCACTGAAATGACCAAATTCACTTGTTTGCATGATTTTTCCAAAATTGAGAGATTTCAGCAAGTAGATTTTTGTAATAGTATAGACTTCTATAAACTACATAACTTTACAGTAAATATACTGCACATTTATTTACATTCATTCTTATAAAAACCTTACAAATAATTGTCCATCCACACTGCCTTTAAATGAGAAACAGTAGCCTACAAATGTGCATTGTGTACAAATGCATCATCACTGCTGAGCAGTGCAAGAAGTGCTTTTTAGAATGACTCATTTTAGAGTGCCAATCCAAATTGAAGGATGGAAATCAATGTATTCACATGGGAATGAGGGTTTTGGTTCTAAATGTACCATAACGGTCTGCCTGGCTGGCCATTTTCTTGATGACAGCAGGACAACAACTGCTGCTAGAATGTGTATCAGTGAAGATTGACCCATTTTAGTGGAGCACAACATAGCAATTGTCGTCTTATGCTTAAATGGAAATTTATGATATACATGTAATTGATTAAATGGCAGAAAAAACAAAGATGAATAAAAGGAATATGGAAGATGTTGTGACACTCCTGATAGAAAAAAAAATAAGATAAAATATAGACAAATCTTATAGGAAATTAGATATTTTTACAAGCTGTCAGTAAATCTCAAATATTGATTTAATTTTTTTTTTTTTTTTTTGGGGGGGGGGGTTGCACTTCTTAGGAAAACATGTGAAAATCTGTTGTCAATCTTGAAATCTGATTTGCAGGCAAAATTTTCAGCTGCCTTGGCAGAAAATTTGATCACCCCCCCCCCCCCCCCCCCCCCCCCATATAAAATGGTCTAGCGTTGCAAATGAACCATGAACAATAATTTGCATACATGTACATCTCTTATTAGAGTCTTAATGGTCAATACACATACCTACATTGCAAATATGCAATACTGTAAAATAATATCTAAAAATGCCCTATGACATAAAAATTATTCAGGAAATTGAAACTAGAAAAGTATGTACATGTATGTACATGTACATGTAGTGTAGCCTCATATATTATTTACATCTAGCATACTGTGCAGATGTTTCTATATAATGAAATAATTTTGCATTTGACTGATTCATACATGCACATTGTATTCATAATTTTCTTTGACCTTGATCTATTCCATGTGCAAGGTTTTAGAAATACAAGGAAAAAATGATTGTAATTCAATATTCTTTATAGTGATTCAATTAGTAAAGATAGAGTGCCTGTATATCTAAAAATATCATGGCATTGTTCGCTGAAAGGACACTAAAAAAAAACAAATCAAGCTTTCAACTACCACTACATTTAACTGTGAGAAACATTCAAGTACCATCTGCATGTGTTGGGGTACAGTGCAACATCCAATTTTTATACCCGACACACTATTCATTCAATAATTTTTTTTTTAAATATCACATTAAAGCATACATGTACAACTGGTTTTAAAAATCTGAAGACCCCCCCCCCCCCCCCCCCTTCATTAATCCACATTTTGAAAAGAATGGCAATCTCTATGTCATGAATTGGTTTGGTAACTCACATTAATAACATTTTACATATTTTTGAAAAATTAATATCTAGTAATAATTAGGATTCATGCAGATATATTGCAATGAAAGGAGAATTATCTTGAACAGGATGCAATAGCTTGCCATGGGAATCTTAAGTGAAATTTTTACACCATTAGAGAAGCTATTAGATTGCAAGAATTTAGTTCTGGTTTTCAACAAGAGTGCGTGCGGCAGCATTTTTCTTTATCACGGGGCTGGACATGAAAAGAGGAATCAGGACATTCCCCCCGAAATACATGTACATCTTATATGAAGATACATACATGTATCAGGGAAATCCCCCGAACAACCCCCAACTATACATGTACATGTACATGTACGTTCAATTCAATTGGATAGGCTCAAGAAGTATCAAACCTACATGTATGCATATTACATTTGCACAATAATGCTGGTATGTACCGGTACGTAATAAAACTGTTCAATCTGGAAAAAGTTACATGTACATGTATGAAAAAAAAAATGAAAGAACAGTCCATGAGCCCTACATGTAAATTTTCAGATTTCACTGATTGTTTCCTTTATTCAGAAGTGAAGAATCATGCTTATGTTTCTCTTTTGCAATGGCCATACTTGGAATGTATAATGCTGTCCAAATGTGGCTATAAATGTTAACATGTGGGCTGTCTATGTACATTGTACTTGTACTGTACATACAGTGTGAGCCAACAAAAGGAAACCCATATTCATGCCCCAATAGAAACCATGTCAAATCACTGAAATATATCATAATGTTATGATTAGTTGATAGTGTCTTTAATTTGATGGGCTGCTCACCAAAATGTGATCATGGATGACTGAGCACTGGTTATTTTTCAAATGCATCTATGTCAGAATCACCTTTGCCCAAGGAGCTGAGGCTCCTTGATTTGCCCAAGTTTGGGATGAATGATGTTCAGAAATTACTTTCATTATGTGTGAGTGTAGTCAACTGGAATGGAGACCATTTAACCAACCTTGGGGTTTTTTATTCAAAACTTGGGCAGAGGCAAATTTGACATGGATCAGGAAAAATGCTACTGTTCATCTGTCCATGGTCAGATTTTATTGATTCAGAAGTCAAAATAAAGAAAACATGATCGCAGATCGCCTACAATGAGAGTAGCTTTGATTAAATCTACATGTATATATGCACTGATTGTAACAATATTTCAGGTTGAATCTGGATTTCCTTATCACTGACTCACAGTGTATGTTAGAGGCTAATAAATTGCACATGTAGTCCAAATTCCCACAACTGAAAACCATTAGCAAGTTTCAATTTCAGGATTCTATGAAGTTCAGAGTGCAGCAGTTTTGATTCTACATGTAGACTAAATCCGTCTCCAGCATCTCGACACACTGATAGTCTATACATCAGACTCCTCTTTTAAGAAATCTCTTTACAGTCTCTATTAATGGTACTGATTTTTCTTTTTTTTTACTCTTGTGGTCATACAAAATGTTGCAATTCCAAAAGTATGATGCAATGATTTTAAAATGAAAAAAACATATAGGTTGGTATTCAACTGATTTAGTTAAACCTGATCCTCAGTCTAAAGTCCTGTTTAACCAAATGCAAGCTTAGGCCTCGGTCTAATCGTTCACTCCTCAGGAAGGAATGCAGCCATTTACAAACATGAGGCATTGTACACCTTTTAACCCTTTCAAGACAATTGACCACATTTTGTGGTTTGCCTCAATAACTTTTTATTCAGAGCTCTAAAAAGTATACCAGATGCACGAGTAGAAAGAGCAAAAATTTCTGCACACACTATGCCCATTTTTGTTGCATGACCATATTGTTTGATGCCAGGAATTTTTAAAACAAGAATAAGCTTTAAAATCCTTAAATTGGCAACACATTTAGAGGTTCAAAATCATTGGTTTTCATCAAAATTGGCAATTTTTCAACTTTTCGACAAAATTTGTAACTATGTAAATTGTTTTCAAAAACATTACACCTTATAAGAACTATGTAGCACTACAAGAAAAATATTATTGTTGCCAATTTGAAAAACAAAATGTGATCAATTTAGCCTTTAAATAATTCCTGTCCTGAAAGGGTTAAACACCACCATGAAGCCAAGCTACATGTACATGGATACCTACTCTACAACATACAATGGCCGAGTGTATATCCAGTAAAATTACAATTTACTTGCCCCACTGCTTTTGTTTCAGTGAAGTAATCCTCGATGAACACTTTAAAGACAGACTACTCAGATCTAACACCTTACGGCCATTACACACTGTAATTTTGATCGTCATCAAATATGCACAAATAAAGCCCATGAACTTCATGAAGGCAATTAGCCAAGGCAATTAGCCAAGGCAATTAGTGCAATATTTGCATTTTGCATTTGTAAGCAAACCAATCCATTTTGATTATCTTTTCCCCACTGAGGACATCTTAGAATGACTCTGCATTATTTCTGAAAACAGCTTGGATATGGTTGTGATGTAATACTAATCAGTTTTGACACACTTTTTGGTATTAGGAGTAAATCCAAAGCTTATTAGCCACATTTAATGCCTAATATCAGTGCTCTAATTTATAAACAGTACTTTGCTGAAACTGTTGTGCCTACATGTAACTCAGTGAATTGGTTGCCTGACCTGGACAATTGGGCACGTGGAGACACTAGGGACATCACACACACAGCAATTGAAATTGCCTTTGAAACATTGAAACATATTAATACATCTTTTTAAATCTAAAATTGCCTTCTGAACTATGACCAAGGTGCAAAACATCTCACGATTTGGGTGTGTGAATCACATACCCTCACTAACACATGTACATGTATTTGTGAGATTTCTGCTGTAATTCAAATCGCACCGACATTGTGGGCTTTTTTTTTTGTGAATAACCCACTCTGTGTTGCAATGAAGCGAGATGAATCATAAGAAAATTGAGAATATGTACATATACATGTACATACATCCTCTGTTTGCACGGGAGCAAAGATTACGAGAAGTGAATCGCAGTTCAAATCTCACTTTTTTTTCCTGTGTGCAAATGAGGTCTCCTACAAGTATAAAGTGTAAATTACAGTTCTACTGACTTACCTGTTTCAGCAATTTCATGTAATCTCAGCATAGCATAAGGTGGCTCTTGTTCACTGCAAAGTGTAGAGAGACATAAAGAGAGATATACAGTATAAGAGAAGGCTCATATTAGATCTACTTTACCAAAGTTTGTCTGAAAAATAATACTCCCTCCACTGTGACAAACTGTTCAACCAGAAAATTTGCATATAAACAATAGCAGTTTTGTGTCCGCGTGTGGAAAAAAATTCTAACATGAACTCCAATGTTATAGGTTGTACTTTGTCTTCAACAACTAATGAAACAAGCAACAACAAAAAACAAAAACAAAAACAAAAAAAATAATAACTTGAAGAACAAGACTTTGAAAATCTGGAGCACTTGCAAACTTGAAGGGTACCGATCACCAAAAATAATTTTGGTCTGTATGTTAGAGGTTGCATGTCGTTATACTATATTCAAAATATGGGCTTCAAATATTTATTCTATAAAGCGATATTGCAATTTTAATTACACTCTCTATAAGCGTAAAAGCGACTCGTGGGCAGACCACTCTATGCACCCGAACGCGCTCGCCAAGGTAAAGGCTCACGCGGAACCAAACTCTGAGTTTGGTTCCGCGCAAGCATTTTTATGTTATCCTTTATTTCATTCATACTCATTAACTGCTGACCTATAGAATACCAGACAAAGTTCTTTGAGGTTGATTTTATACTTTCTAGCTTACACAAATTATTTTTTCAGGTGACTGGTACACTTGAATGAAGTTTCTTGGATGCAAGTTTCCAGTTTTACACAAAATTTGTTTAAAGTAGAATTTCATTGATTTTGAATATTGATTTAATTTTTATTATTGCATAGGTGAAGCTTAGATTGAACAAGGTTCATCAAAATTAAACGCTTGGAAACATTTGAAGTAATGATTATTATCAATTATAAAATGATATAACACAGCCCCGCTATAGCACCTATAGAGCTCTTTGAACGCTGCTGAGATATGTGACGTCATACCGGGGAGCAATCCTTCCTAAGCAGACGATGCCCCATAACATCTTACACATTTTCAGTGCCTGTTTTGTCATCTCATCTTCACTTATTTCTCTTACTTCGCTAGCGTCAGTATAAATGTTTATTTGCTGCCTCACTCTAAATTTCCTGTATGGTATTATTTTGATGAAAAATGCAGCGTTAAAAAAATAAAGGAATCAATCGCTTGTAAACAAAATAAGATGCCATTGTATTTTCAGCTGCATGCACCGAGGCATGTCGGCGTTTCAAGAGGGAACGAATACCATCCATGCTATAATTCAGCGGGCTTTACAATTCGAAAGTGTGATTTCTTTGATTGATCATTGACCCTTATCATGACTTTTTACAAACAAAAGATTTTAGTTACTAGAAACGGTTTCACTTCCCTTTTAGAATGATGTGAAATACGGTCATGGTGAAACACACCAAACTCTTTATAATTTAAAAATAATTGCATTGCAGTTACGTTCACTTGATATAGGACGTCGTCTGCTTAGGCAGGATTGGTACCTGATGTGACGTCATGAAAACATGGGTATATTTCTGGCGAATCGCTCGGATATCCCAGATGCTGAGAAGCGTTTTTATTTGTGCCATTTTTTAATCATCAATCACGCAGTTAACGTAAAACTTATACGATTACCATCTGCAAGCTTTCTAGTTTCTAGAGATACATTATTGAGCATATTTGTGATTTGCTTTGAATATCTACTTTAACATAGTTAAAAGTGTACGCTGGTGCCACCCCCAAAGCATCATATAGCAAATCCTTTCTGGCATACATTTACTCACTGAAATTTTCATGGATGATTTGTTACACATTATTAAGTTTACATTTAAAATTGGGAGTTCATATGTATCTGAATCATACAATATTCATGTATTAAAGTGGAGGTTCATTGAAAATAAATGTTCATAAATATGGTACCTACTGGGAAGTATATTTCATACAGAGACTAATTATCCATTTTAAACTTTAAAAAAATCAACTGGTTATGAGAAATTTGCCATTGAAATGTCAAAAGTTATTTCTTTCAGGTTAGCCCTGATTGGACCAAGGAGTTAATCCTAGACTGGACTTTCCATGTTCCTCAAAGCATGCATAGTCTATACAATATAATACATGCATGTACATGTACATGTATGACCATGGTTGTGATGACCTTCTTGAAAACGAATAAATGAAGGTTAAAACATGAATTTAAAAAATGCTTTTATGATTTCACTTTTAGTCATTATCAACCAGTGGACATGATATGTGGGTCATTCCACGAGGTTGGGGCAAAAATTATGACGATATTCATATAACGTTGGTATGAGATCTTCTATTACACACTATGGAAGATGAAATCATCTGTTGAAGATTTTTATGCAATGAATATGTATAGTAGCGCCCAGCCAGAATCTTTCCTGTTTAAATTGGTACTTTTTTGAAACTTTGCTTAAAATGCATTTCGTTTTTTACCACCGTTACATGAACATGGACATCGCATTTCATACAACTTTGGTCTGCCATGTTGATTCTCCATGAAGCTAGAGTATTTCTCAACATAAGTGGCAATGCTTTCTATGCTGAACTCAATTTCAGCACACATCGTTATGGTTGATACTTCTGGTATGTCACAAAAATTGTCCCAACCCCGTGGAATGACCCACAAGTAAATGTCATTTAAAACAAGTGATCCTCACTTTTTCGACCAGACTAAAGAGCAATCAAACCTTGACAACAAAGTTACTTTGAAGGAAAGCAGAAAACCAGAGAAACATATCTGTGAAAGTACTGGATGGACAAGAAGAGAGTTATGAATTTCTGAAAGTTGAAATTACTACAGTATACACAAGGAAATTTCAAACAGGCCTAACCAGTAATGTCACTGTGATGTTGTGTCAGACCAAGGAATTATGGAGTTCCATGTAGAAGTGATGCTGTGATAATCCCTTGGTCAGACAACTCTCCAATTCGGCCTCGGCAACACACAAAATAACTAAAATATGAATTCCTAAAATTTATGACCGAGCAGGATCTTCTTTTTGTTTTTTGAGTATGGCCCAGAGGAAGAATACTAGGGAGAGAGCTGAAAATTCACAACATTTTAGAGTGCAACAAATAAGAGATTTGTCCCCAATGATGTCAAAGTCGAATGACTTATTCACCAATTTAAGATTCACATTTAGAGATCTGAACTTTCAAACATCCTTAACTGTCTCATCATTTGTCAAATTTTGTCCTACCTTTCACTATTAAAACTGTTTCTCTGATTGTACTGATTTCCTTTAGAGCAGCTTGCTAAAAACTGGATTACTCTATGCAGGTACTACTACATGTATGTAATGTTTTACAGAGTTTCTAGACTAATCTTGGTGTGGTGGTGCTCCGAGATCTAATGATAAGAATAAATGACCGAAAGATGGACGCTACAGATAAAGAGATCACAGCACACAGTGTGGAAGTAGGCTGCAGACATCAATTTCATTATGTACCGTATGTAAAGCTGCAAACACACTTACTTATCCACAAGAGTTCTAATCACTTGCAACGTTCTTAACATGAGCTGATTGACGTGCTCTATCTCGTCATCGTCGTTGCTGTGCACGTGAGAAATGTCCGAGGTAAAGCTGGGCTGCGCAGCCGCCATGTCTCTCGACGCCAGCATGTACAGGGGCGTTACCTGAGCCCGGGCCTGCCTGTTGTCATTCAGCGACTGTCCCGATGGCTCCGAATTGTGATTTGTCGGTGTGCTGTGTGAAGAGGGGTAATCGGTCTCAGAATAACGTCCGCCACCACTGCCACTTCCCGCGCCTCCTGCACCACCATGCTCAAGAGTTCTTCGTCTGTGATCCTTACTGATACATGAGTTTCCCATGTTATTGATGCAACGCCAGAGGAAACGGTAAATCGCAGGCCCAATGTGCGGCCACTTCCGCACGACCGTCTCTCGAAGCACAAGGTAGGAGACCCAAGCGGAGACGATCATGAATGTATTGCGGTCTGTTTAGAGATGGAAGCAATGTGGCATTTCTCCTCTTGTATCTCCCTTCTCATGTACTTCCTTCAAGCTGCACTCCCTGATATAAAATCACAGAAAGGAAAAATAGAAGGTAATTTGGAATATTTTGTTTTACAGTGTGTGTATAAACTAACTAAATCTAGCACAGTTCAAGCTCTTCTATACCATGGGTGGCAGGTTCCATCAAGAATTTGATTGCTGAAGTTGAACAATATATGTACATGTATTAACATGCTTGATGGCCAATTTATTCATCCTGAAACAGAAATACACTTAGGTACCTTCACTGTAGAATATGCTGACTTTTATTCCTATCAAAGATACACCATAGATTTTCAACAATTAAATAAAGCATTAATAAAAGTCAAAACATAACCCTCAAAAGATTAGTGTTCAAAGCCATTGTGGCAAAGAAAACTAAAGAAAAGACATGTTGGTCAATTATTAACGGCAAGGTAATGAAAGTATAGACCTTAACACATTAGACAACTATTTGTTAGATTAATATCATTGAGTCAGTGAATTAATCACTGACTCAGGTTGTCATCAGATGACAATGAAGTAAAAATGTTGTTTGTAAGTCAGTGGAATTCAAGAGATAAAACCTTCATGATTAAGTTTTTCAACATGTAGCGTTGCATAAATATACATATCGCTCGTGCTACATGTATGCACTTGCAAGATGCAGCTGCGCAGAGTCTAAGTGTCGCAGAGAATTTTAACTTTAGACGTGTGTGGCTGTATCCTCCGGCCGGGTGGTGGATACAGCCACAAGCATGTGACTTTATGGTAGAGACACACGCGTATGGCTGTATGATGGGGAGACCTAAAGCTACGCACTTTGTTTCCAGTGGCATAAAAGTCATTTAAGCAATGATTTATGCAAATTTCTTTTATGGTCAGGGGTCTTAAAGCTACGCAGGTCCTAAAGATACGCACCCCGCAAATACGCGCAATGCGACGCGTTCAATGCTCCAAACTTTTGGTGTGCCTGAGCAACGAGATTATCAATACGTTCGCCAAAAAGAATGAGTAATTTTCTTTTATTTTTGGTGATATTATCACTATTTGCATATCGGGATGAAATTCATGTCAGTCAGCTTAAAAATCAAGATTTGCATTCATTTATTATGTGTGCGTAGCTTTAGGACCCTTTCATTTTTTCGACCAAATTCGACATGGGTATCGACATAGACTTGAAAATTAATGTTATTGATATTTGTCCATCGGAATTTTCTCAGGAATTTAATTTTAAGAGTATGTAGAACCAAGATATATGAAAAAAAAATGGCATAGATCATTGAAAAAGTGAATTTTTAGCCGCTGGAAACAAAGTGCGTAGCTTTAGGTCCCCCCATCATATATATCTTGGTTCTTCATACTCTGAAATTAAATTCCTGAGAAAATTAGGATGGACAAATGTCAATAACATCCATTTTCAAGTCGATGTCGATGCCCTTGTCAAATTTTGTTTGACAAAATGAAAGGGTCCTAAAGCTACACACATGTATAGTCAAGGATTGTAATTCCGAACAGATTGTATTACCGAACGTGTACAGTTAAGCGCTTAAAATGGGTTTTCATAAGCGTGGGATTATTCTTATGAAAACCACACTATTGAAACAAAGGTTGTGTCTTTTTCCCATAGGTTTCACACCTTCGGAAATACAGTACCTTTTTCAAGGGACCAAAACGCAGCGTCATTCGGAAGGGGTTCACTTGGAAGGGAATATCGTATTAAATCTACGTTGTCTTTTTAAAATTCCATCAACTTCTTTTCCTGTAGGACTTTGATCATTCAATATGTAAGTTTGACAGATATTCGTTTGATATTTTATTTGCTTTCGTTGATTTTCTGAAAAGTGTTCGGACATTGGATCCACCACCATAAATGAATGCAAATCTTGATTTTGAAGCCGACTGACAGTGACTGATATGATTATGAATTTTCAATTTCCAAATAGCAATAATATCACAAAAATAAAGGAAAACTACTCATTCTTTTTGGCGAACGTAAAATGATAATCTCGTTGCTCAGTCACACCAAAAGTTTGGTGCATTGAACGCGTAGCATTGCGCGTATTTGCGGGGTGCGTAGCTTTAGGACCTGCGTAGCTTTTTAGGACCCATGACCATACACCATGTACACTGCCTTTTATTTAAGGCAATTTAAGCTAACTCGTTCGTAACGTTCATTTATTCATTCATCCATGAGCATGTGCACAGTACAGCTACAGGATCAGGACATACAAGAGGGCTCACTGAACCAATCCAAGGAGGTACCTCCTTGATTGAACTCAAATCAATGACAATGCAGAGATTGATTCGTGTCCGCACTCTGCGAGTCCCTCTCCCAGACAGACTCACAGACACAGAGAGTCCAGTGAATTAACGCCCAATACAACGTAAATATCTTACCAACTTAAAAAGAAAGACAAAACCACGGTCTCATCGTCTTGTTCTGATCCTTACGTCATGTTACCTGCACTGAATTAATAATGCCATGTTAATAATATACCGTACTCAATCTAACTAGGAAATGACAAGATTATTTTTCAATAATGAACTCTCGCGAGATCCTGTATGTGTGAATTGAATCGTCCTTTACTTCATTTCAGCTCGGCCTATAAAAAAATCAGCGGGAAAAAAAGGCACTCGACTCACCTCTATCCACACAGTTCTCAAAGTATTATTCCCTGATGGGGCGGCTCCACCCTCAATTGAAAGACAAAAATAGGAAGCAATCAAATGTCGGGGGGGGGGGAATATAAATATAGTCACTTTTTGTCGTAGAAGGGGCATCTTTCTTGATTGTTGTTTAAAAATGAAAGTGGGCCAGATGCCCGGATCAGCCGCCGTGCATGCCGTGCTTCCCAGGTTGCGCCGCGCTGTTGCGAAGTTTCATCGATTTGAAGGGGCACTGTGGCGTATCTGGAAATATGGCGCCTGGGGGGGAAAATTTTTTTTTTAAAATTGCACCTCCACCCCACCTCCATGGCTCCACCCCACCCAAACCTGAGGTAACCGTACGGTCGGAAAGAGCGAAGCGACCGAGCGCAAGATTTTCTTCTTTTTTTTTTGCATGTTAACCCTCAACAAATTTCTAATGCATTTCATGCACAGGAAAAGGGAGCACTGCGTTGAGCGATACAATTTCGAATTTTGCACACTGATGAATGCTTTTCTTAAAATTCACTTCTTCCTCAAATGGGCCGCAAAACTAACGAAAACTCAGCTGAACTTATTGAGGAATTTGGCAACGGCTGAAGCAAGGCCATCGAAAGTTAAGATTTCTTCAAACTGTTAAATTGAACCTACTACTTTTAATACACTTTATCCATATTTGGGGCTCAATATTTAAAAAGGCGGATGAGTCAATATAGGAAGCAAAGCAATGAGAATTATGTTTTCTTCCAATTATGATCTTTAAAATACTAAAGTTTATAAACTATATCCTATTTTTGCCGCTAAATATTATGAGTTCCTGGAAGAAAAAAAAACATGCAAGGGAGCAAATTAAGCGACTAAGCTAGCTTTTAGAAAATGTTAGCATTTTAAACCTCAAAAACTGTATTTCTAGTGCATTTACTCTGTAGATATAGCCGGGCGCATAATAAGGTTAATATTTTTTTTCTTCCTTTTCTCCCACCTTTCTTAGGCCTATATCACTCTTTTTGAGGTTTTTTTTTTTTTTTTTTTTTTTTGCCCCCTTCAAGTGCCGCCGGGGGTAAGTGCCCAACCTGCCCCCGTATAGGAATTAAATGGGATATATATATATATATATATAAAAATTAAAATCTGAACATAAGATTTTCTTTCTTTTGAAGTCCCCATGGCATTTCTGATTATTACGGGCACGATGATGTGCTTGTACAACTCTGTTTTACGAGAGGGCCCTGAGTAAACAACTAAACAGGGAAAAATGCAAGATCCATATTAAACCACAGAAGCTGTCTAAAGTTTCCTTTAAATCTAATCTAACCAGAGTATCTCTTTCTGCGAATGATTATCAAAAGTAGCAAGAAAATGTGATAGATAAGAGGTGCGAGTTATCATCAATGCGACTTTTGATATGGCGATTGTAAGGAGGCCAGCCGAATTCCGTAGATCTAATAACGTCAAAATATTTATTAGTCTTTAAAATAGTCCCAATAGAAATATACAACTTACGGTTTAATTTTGGCATTCATGTGCACTGCACAATAAAAAGTATCAGGGCAAGTCAAGTCCGGACCCGTGAAAGAAGAAATATATAAGGGGCTCGAGCACCCCCACTTTTTTAACATAACGGATTGACGCATGGGACCACGGCCCCATTGCACTTGGTCAGTGGGCGATGCCTCTTCGGCTTTCACTCATTACGATGGGTGGGAGTGGTCGGGGCGGGGTGGTAGATGGGAGGGAGTCTGGGAGAGCTGAACTTGGAACGGAGAGGGGACCGTTGCGCTATAGGGAACACATTAATTGAGCTGAGAATGGGTAAGGTTTTATGTTGATACCCCTCCAAGGCAATTATTGCCAATTATTTATTGATATTTTTGTTTTCTTGTATTTTTGGACAGTCTGGTTTTGAAACTGCTTTTTGAAGCACTTTTCACAAAGGCAACATCACACACTGCTCTACGCCTCTACGGAAAAAAAAAATTCCGTAGAGATCAGTGACGTCACACCATATGGATTATTGAAACTGTGATTTGAATGAATGAATGAGTTTATTACCAAATCACAATGATACATACATCTTGGTAAAAATCACAATAACATCTTGGTAAAGGGAACTAACGAATGCTAATCGAGGTTAGCCCCGTAAAGTGATTACATAATCAATAGCCAGCAAATTAATTGAAACTGTACGTCTCATATCTTATTGAATTGAATTGAAAAGGTTTTATTAATATTGCACTTCGCAGCCAAAAGGCTGAATTATGTACAATTCACAAGTTTTGCAATGACATGGTGTAAAACTACTTAAAAACAAATTCGATAAAAACACTGTTTACATAAAGTCTAGTATAACAACAACTCAGGGTTTATGTGTGAAGATCAAAGGTAAAAAGTAAATTAATAATAAAAATAAAAATAAAAATAAGAATAACGCATATACATTATTTACAAACAATAAAAATAGTAATAACAGTACAACAACAAAAATAATAACAACAATAATAACGAATATCAAGTGAGCTTGAAATAAATAAAATGAATAATAAACACGATAAAAACTACTTTCGAAAAATAAACTCAAGGGCAATTTCAAAGGCCTCATTGTACTGCCTATAGAAATCAGGTTCGCATTACGCAATACGCCATTGTAATGTTCGCACATTTCTAAAGGTGATAGACAGGGCTATTGAAATTGCCTTGAGTTGATTTTTCGAAAATAGTTTTTATCGTATTAATAATGACCTTCATGAACATTCTAAAATTGAAGTTCAAGTTGGTATTCTCCACTTTAAGTATTGTTGTAATGCCCGTCTAAAACATCTGCGACTGGTTATATTCCTTAATTCTTTTTGGCAAATTATTCCAAATAACAGGTCCTGAATATGAAATTGATTGTTTCCCCAGATTGATAATACTGATTGAAAAATTCAAATCAGATTTCTCTTTGTTTCTTGTATGATAAGGGTGTTCTAGTTTTGAAAATTAATCAGATAAAGTATGAGGCAGACGGTTATATATTATATCATGCATAAAATACCAATTACATAGCTATATTCTTTGAAAATATCTATAGCGCTTTAAGATAATAAAATATAAAGGAGCAGAGTGATATCTCGAACCTTTGAAAGCAATTACTCTCGCCATTCGTTTCTGAAGCATTAGGACAGGATTCGGAGTTGTCTTACATAGCACCCCAAACTTCTAATTCATACGTTATATGGGGTAAAATAAAAGAATTATAACATGACCACAATTTTTCTTGACACGAAGTGTCTTAATCTATACAATATTCAAATCTTTTTACTTAGTAAATTGCATTCATTATCAATGTGTTCCTTCCATGTCAAATTTTCGTCTATATACGAATTCCAAGGAACGATATTGACTCAACTAAAAATGGTTTCATTAATGAGCAAATGACCTGAAATTGGGAAATGTCTTCGTCGATATTTAAATAACATGTAGTTAGTTTTTTTTCTTCGTATTTATTGTAAGTTTGTTTGAGTTGCACCAATCTGTAACAGCTTTCAGGTTACGGTTAACTTCTGATAAATCAATATTACGTTCATCATGCTTTAAAATGTATGAAATAGATTATCATCTGCAAATAAGCGAAAATTGAAATAATTAGATGAATTTGGTATAGGTCATTAATGTAGACAAGAAAGAATGTCGGGCCTAATATAAGCCCTGAGGGACGCCGCATGAAATAGATTTATAATCAGATTTCACACAGTCGTAAGATATATACAAATTGTTGTCTGTTTGTTAAGTAATAATTCTTAAACCACTCTATTCCCCGAATTCCGTATAATGCTCCAGTTTTTTTTTTTTTAAAGAAGAGAGTGATTAATTGTATCGAAGGCTTTATAGCAAAAATCGGTTCTACTGTCAAGCTCTCTTCATCAGTATAGATTGAGTAATTTGATTGATCAAGTTCATAAGCGACATAATATATCCATGTCTAATGATTATATAATATTTCTTTTTTCTCTATAAGAATTTCACCACTCGAATATTTACAAGTTTTTCAAACAATATCCACAACTGGTAAAATTGATATGGGCCTGTAGTTACCCGGCAAACTTTTGTCTCCTTTTTTTGAATACAGGTACAACTCTCGCTACTTTTAATTTATCCGGGAAGATGCCCGTTGTAAATGATAGGTTTGATATGTGCGAGTGGTTGGCTCATTGTCAGCTTTACTTCTCTCCCTAATTCCTTTCCGATAAGCATAGATCATAAGTCTTCCTATTTTGATGTAGGTTTTTTAGTATTCCATTTTTGTAAATGAAAACATCTATATGATGGTCTAGAAAATTCAGAATTCAGGGTGAACCAAAACTGCTGATAGACCTCCTCCCTATAGTGAGTAGAAACTTGTAAAACAAGTCTGCATGCATGCATGTAGGCGTAAAAACAGACCCTCGGTGAATTGAAGTGATAGAGAGAGAGAGAGAGAGAGAGAGAGAGAGAGAAAGAGAAAGAGAGAGAGAGGGGGAGAGGGGGAGGGAGAGAGAGAGAGAGAGAGAGAGAGAGAAATAGATGCGAAAATCTAAAAAGGTAAGCTATCTTTTAAATAAAATTTCTGTACAATATTTCGGAGCTATGTTCTTATCACTCATTTATTAAGTTATACGTGTAATAAATTGTAGCCTTGGTATATATGCTGATATCAATATGCAAATGTGTATTTTGTTTGATTGCTTTTATTTCTGCGTTCTAAGAGCACATACAATAAAATATTTTTTTACGTATTACAAGTAGAAAATAATAATATTATAAAATAAACATAATACAGAGCATATACAAACAAGAATAAAGAATATAATTATAGACCTATGTCAACTATGTAATTTTTTTTTCTCGATAAACTATAGAGAGGTAATTTTGAACGCAGGAGACCGCCATCGTGAGCGGTTAGGCTGGAGATGGATGGCGGTCTCATATAAAAAAGATTTGGCGACGTAACTCTCTTGGTAAACTGAGTGATCAGGTTGGTTGCGGTGGCGACAATTTTCAGGTTGGGGGGGGGGGGGGTGGCGAATTTTTTTTTTCTCCAGCCCTCAAAAAGTCGCTTAGTGGGGGGGGGGGGGGTATCACACGTTTTTATACATGATTCTTTGACAAGCAAAAAAAAAAAAAAAAAATCCTGTCAAAAGTTGTCAGGAGGGCACTCTGCCCCCTGTCCCCCCTTGGGTACGCTAGTGCATCAATCCTCAGTCTAATTAATATATTATCAAGCATAGTTTTCTACGTTTTTATTGTGGTTCTGGACACTGCTTCAGCTTCCCTAATTAGCAGCTGTGTGAAATGGTCTAATTATTCATGTGCGAGCGAGCGAAGCGATCGGATCAAAAATTTTCGGAATTTTTTGTCATGAAGTCCTTGGGTTGTGCATTATATACGGCGATATAATGACAATGACGACAGAAAATTCATTTGGGGGAAATATCTTTTAATTCGTACATTTTGAATCCTGTTTTTTCTCTTTTTTCTTTCTTTTTTCAGGCGATGATATCAACATACTTTATGTGATCTGCTTGATTTCATTATATAGGCCTACTATGTGAGCGAGTTTGGGGGAATATTAAGAAAATATTGCCCTTACTTGTAAATTATGAGCACATTCAAGCTAGCAGAATGAGAAATCCTTTGCTGGGGTGGGGGTGGGGTGGGGGATAGGCATTTTGCTCCTCTTGCCTCCAGCTTCTCTGCCTTACATGTTAATACATGGATTCACACCAATTCTTTGCAGCTAGATAATTATGGCTCATTTTGAGAGAGAAAATGGGGCAATTATTAGATTTGAAAAGGGGCACTTATCGGAATTCAGGGGAAAGGGCACTTATTAGAAAGGAAAGGGCACTTATTAGAAAGAAAAGGGACACGTATCATATCTGACGTAAAGTTGCACTTATCAGAAGGAGATAAGGGCATTTATGAGAGAGCTAAGAATGCAAGTATCATATTGAAAAGGGGCACTTATCAGAAGGAGAAAAAAGGGCAGTATCAGTATCAGAAGGGAAAAGAGCACTCATTAGAAAGGAAAAGGGCACTTTTCAGAGAGAAAGGGGGGGGCATTTTTGAGGAAATCAAAAGGGTGTTTTGGGGTAATTGAAAAAGTGTAGGGGGAACTGTGCCCCCTGCCCCCCCCCCCCCCGGGAGCGCCGCCTCTGAGCTATGGTGAATGAAGAAAGAAGCCATAATTTTCACAAACATGAATTGAGAGTCTCTGCCAAAGACTACCACGGTAAATCATGACGTCATGGATATGGGGATAGTGTATAGAAAATTATGTATTAAAAATTGCATTGGGCCAACACGGAAGATGTCGTTGAATTGAGACGAGTATGACCGGTGTATTTTGTCGATCTTTCGTTGCCATTATTTTCTTGAAACACCGGACATCGTCATAATAATGTTTATCGTCACAATTTATGGAGATGACCCTTCTTCTGCTTAGCAGTGCTGATAAATTTGTGTGATTAAAGCCGGCGAAAATCGAGACAGATCTTCTCTTCGCAACGCCGCGCGAGGACTCGACTCCGCCGCTTATTGCAGTCACAGACACGGACTGGTACAAAATAAACACCAACAAACCAGAGTTCGCAATATTAGATCTATATTAATCAAGATGATAAGATTTGAAGCAAACATGAGCCGTTTGACAGGTAAGACAATTCTCATAGACATTCAGTCATAGGCTACACGTTCTGGCTTTTCATTAACTGATTGTAAAACAAAAAACAAAACAAAACAAAATGTTAACCGGTTATTGTTATTCTTGCCTTATTATTTTGAATTTGAAAATGACATGACTGTCACTTTCCATTTCTTTTTTCTTTTATTGAAAATTGTGAAACCGAATGTTAAATATAATTCAAATAATGTTAATAAACATCTGTTGCCAAGTTGAAAGTCTGACAAGTGTACACCGTTGACAGGAAATTTTAATGTTAAAAGTTTAAGCCTTTTCTTTCCTTTTTTTTTTTCTTGCTTGTTGGAAAATATTACTCTGATTCATAAGCAAGCATGGTCGTACAGTCTCTGATTCATATATATTCTAGGATTGTAATTCCGAACAGATTGTATTACCGAACGTGTACAGTTAAGCGCCTAAAATGGTTTTCATACGCGTGGGATTACGCGTATGAAAACCACACTATTGAAACAAAGGTTGTGTCTTTTTCCCATAGGTTTCACACGTTCGGAAATACAGTACCTTTTTCAAGGGACCAAAACGCCGCGTCGTTGGGAAGGGGTTCCCTCGGAAGGGAATATCGTATTAAATCTACGTTGTCTTTTTAAAATTCCATCAACTTCTTTTTCTGTACTCTGTAGGACTTTGAGCATTCATTATGTAAGTTTGACAGATAGTCGTTTGATATTTTATTTGCTATCGTTGATTTTCTGAAAAGTGTTCGGACACTGGATCCACCACCATACAAATAGCAAACTAAAGGGAAATCTGACCTAGAAAGCAGAAAAAATCAGAGCAGATTGGTGAGAGTTCTGATCAAAATCCAACAAGTAATAAGAAAGTTATGATTTTTTAGAAAGTTGTAGAGTCTAGTCTAATCACTATTCATAAATCATTATGGGGTTTCAAATTGGCTGAATCGGCACAGACTGTAATGTAACTGCGGACAACTTTCCCGTTCACTCCAACACACAAAATGACTGAAATATCAATTTTTCAAAATGTACAACTCAGTAGGATCTTTTTCTTCATGGAGGAGCTATAAAAATATGCTATCTACATGTACTCTACTATTTTACATAGGGTATATATTTTGAGTAGGTCTACTGCCCCAAGGGAAAAGGTGTGCAGGAGAAAATCAGATTTTGATGATATTTTGGTGTACAAATGGGAGAGTTGACTCTGAATACATCACAATCAACTCACCAAATTGCCAATTTGAGATTCGCATAGATGATGTAGTGATCTCATTCTTCATATTCATTACTTTCTTATTCTTTGTCCGATTTCTTTCAAACTGTCACTACCCTGTTTCTCTTTATTTTTCTCCTTTCACACAAATCAGCCTTTATAAAGGTTGGATTACCCTTCAATGCATGTATACCCAGTTACCCACACAATGTGTATCTGGACAGGTTGTTTTCCCAGACAGATAATTTTGAAAACAGACAAACACTTTTTCTGCAATTTTATATTAATCTTTCAAAAGGTAAGTTGACAATATTTTGAATGGCAAATATCCTCAGAATTCAATTTTACTTGATGCATGCTTTTTGTAAAATTCAGCGGTAAATGCAAACACATGTAGCTTGATTCTTGTTAAAAGTCCGGACACTGGTGGTCACTTCTGATTGGTCAGTCATTTCTTGGAGCTTCAAATAGTTCCCTCCCATAGAGAATGTATGTGAAAGGGAACTATTGGGAGCTCCATGATCTGCCATGTTTTAAACAAGGACCGCGTAAGCATAGGCTTATCATGCATGTGTCACAACTCTCTTTCAACGCGCTCTGGGTCCGGACACACACTGCCCTCAACGATCAGGTAATGAAAGCAGATCTACATGTACATTTACAGGATTTAAAAAAAAAAGTATGCTGATTTTAGTTTCTAACTTTCTGCAGATACAGGCAATGCCAGATGCTGTCAAAAAGCAATTGTATTGATCTTTGTTTTTTTCTTTTGCTGCAGGTCTTCTAGTATTCTTCTGCCTGATGTTACTCACATCATTCATGCAGACTGTGTATTCCATAGGTAAGGATTAGACAAAAGATATCAATACTATATCAGTGATGATTGTAGCTTGGATTTTTAAAGGGAAAGTCCACCCTGATATCAAGTTGGCTTTAAAAGAAACAAGAAATCAGAAGAAACGCATCTCTGAAAGTTTGAGCAAAATCCGACAAGAAATAAGAAAGTTATTAATTTTTAAAGTTTTAATCAATCAAGCCCAAATTGGCAACTATGTGACGTACATGTATCTTGCAAGCTCCTCTCCCATTTGACCTGTACTAAAAAAAAATCATGAATTTCCTTTTTCTATATAAAAAAAGAAAATATTAAAACATACATGCAACCTAGATAAAATCAATGCACATTATATGTTTTCACACAAAATCTGTATGAAACAAATGTATTCCGTCATCAACAATTAAGGAAATGAAAATTTATGACATTTTCTGTACAGACCAAATGGGAGAGGAGTTCACAAGATACCTCACCAAGTTGCCAATTTGTGTTTGATTGATTATAACTTCAAAAATTCATAACTTTCCTTTTTCTTTTCGGATTTTGCTCAAACTTTCACTTACATGTATCTGTTGCCCTCATTTTACTGCTTTTATTCAAATCAACTTAATGCTAGGGTGGACTTCCCCTCTAATCACTTTTCCCACTTTGTTTTCAGAAATTAGATTTCTCATTTAATAAACTACCGGTACTTACAGTGTACATGTAATACATACACAAGAGAATTTGTGTGTTCAGCTATCACAAAAAATGCCCCCAAATCTATGTATACTTACATGTAACATCAAATTATAGTCCGCTGTAGTTTTGAGTTTCTTACAACAAAGATGAAAACGAATAACTTACATGAAAATACTCCTTTACTCTGCCCCATAATTTATGCTCCTTTCAGCACTGCCAGTGTTATAACCTTCTTTGCCAATTTGATGTACCAGTATGGCTTAGGGTATGACCCTTGTACCATGTTGTAGCATATTATCATACCCTCATACAAGTGTTATTGCAAAAACAGACACATAATATATGTGAAATTCCTCATATACACAAAATCAGTGAAAGTGATATCCTAGTAGTTTGGCTTCAAAGTTGGCTTCAAGAAAGAGAATACAAACATCTTTATGGTTTCAAAAATATGGTCTATGGCAGTTTGTAATTGTCACTTGATTTAGAAAAACACAGGGATTATGATTGTACCTCATTCAAGTCAAAGTAATACTAAAACATGTACCTCTAACCTCTTTCTCTATCTATCTATCATTTACTTGGCTCAGCTGCCCAGACTGCATGCCCCAAGAACAACTCAGACAGATTCGAGCAGCGAGGGGAGATAAGCAGCCCTAACTACCCCAAGGAATACCCCGCTAATTCCCAGTGCAAATGGCATATTTACCATGACCCGGGGGAAGTGGTAACAATCAGGTAGGCCTACTGCACTAAAAAAAAGTAGCGGAACGTTTAAGGGGACCAGTCCCTAAACTGTTTCTTGCCCTAATTCTTGGAGTTTACTCAGTGCTGGTATCCTAAATGTACATTTGAAATATCAGCTTCAAATATGGCTTTTAGAAAGAGGTATTGGAAGTATGAATACCATTCGCACTCTAAATAAAGGTAAAAAGATTTGTAAGAAGCTAGTTTGTGCATTTCCTTTAAATTTGGCGCACAAGGAAGTCAATTTTGCTTTAAATTCCATGCTATCCAAGATATAAATAATTTCCCCCCCCCTATTATGCTACTTAGCTTAAACCATTTCTGTTAGACATTTTGGGATAGTTTTATTAATTTCATGTCTTGTGAAGATATGCAAAGTATCTTTTGTGAGTGGTCTCCTCTAACCTTCGTGCTCCAAACAACTTCAGTTTTATTTAAAGCTCTAAGAATAGAGGAACAGATTAAAAAAGACTTGAAGAAAATCAGAGAAAATTGCCCATTGTCTTCCGCGGTCAGTCATCTTTATATATTATTCAAAGATCCATAACTTTGTTAGATTTCCTCAAACCTTTTGTTGAACTTTTTCTCTTTTTATTTATGTTTTTCTGCCTTGTACTGTAAATGCAGAAATATTCGAGGTACATTAATTTTCGCGGATTTTGCGCTATTTTCGGCAAGCGCGAATTCTAGAACTCACAAAAATATTAGCCTGATTTCTTATGCGGGTTGAATTGCACGCTTCAGCACATACATGTGTGTGTGTGTGTGTCCAATTCATTTTTGAGCGCATGTGTGTAGTTGCGCATGCTGTATGCATTTTCTTGTCCTGAAAGGGTTAACAGATGCTTGGTAGTTTGGAACACATGGGCCCCAAAATTCTAACTCTGGACCAAAACTCCAAAATTTCAAAATTGGAACACGGGACCAATGCATACATGTACAGATCCTAAAATGTCATTGCTGACCCCCGTCAAAAAGTCAGTCTGGAGCCCTGATTTTCTATCATTGTAAACAACTGAACACAAAGAGATGAATTTTCTTTCCTTATGGTGAAACATTGTGTCAGAATATAAAGAAATATTTCAGAAATAAATAAAAAGAAAAAAGTAAAGATTTACAAATATTGTCACGTGCTTGTGAAATCATTACAGCGTTCCCCCTTTTTACATTTTTACAGTCTGTGTAATACCATAGTGTACTGTATCCAAACATTAAAAACAATATTAAAAATTCCATTGTGCATAAAAATAGAGTCCAATTAATTTCCTTGTGTGTACTAGGAAAAAATTTGCCATTTCATGGTATCGACATTGATGAATAAGTTCTTACAGTCTCAATAGTTCAAGTGAACAGTGTTTATTATTTTCAAGTTGAGTGGGTGGAATTATATGTTTCATATTTAGTACAACCATGTAAAATGTATGTAAAAAGAAAGTGAAAACAGTTTTTTTTTTTTAAATTTCAGTACAATGTGTACTTGAAAATTTATATCACTCTACATAAAAAAAGAAATATCAACCGAGCACAAGAGCACAAGGATTAATTTACATGTAGCTCTGTCATATGAATTACTTGAAAGCTCGATCTCTGTGACCAAGTCCTCCAAACTTCTTACTTGGGCAAATCAATTTTGTTTGTTTTGTTTGAATTCTAGAGTGTATAAATGTAATTTGAAAACCTAAATGTGTGTCGGTACTCTGTAGTACCGTAGTACGTAATTCCTTTGATATGAAGGTTTGCATGTAATCCCCCGAGGTGTCCATGTTTTAGCATGGATTGTATTAAATTTCTTATATACAAATTCTAATTTTCCAATTATTCTAGGACATTGTTTCATATGTAGTACTAGTAGGACATGTAGTACATGTAAATAAACTGCTGGCGGTGATCAATTTAAATACATGTACACGTAGGGCACCATTCACCCCATACTGCATAATTGATGTATGTTGATATGGCTTTTAATCGACAGTACTCCAAGATCTATGTGTCATATTTTTTTCTTGAGTGAATTGGGATAAAAGTCCGTTGTATGACATGTACATGTACGTGAACCAGTAGCCCACAAATTCATTTACAAGGGGTGCTCCAATAAACTGCAATATGCTGTGAAACCAGAAATTTTTATGACATGAAACTATTGTGAATCATTAATGATGACAATTTTCATGGAAAAAAACTTTGTGAATTGCTAAAGTGTTATTGATTTCCATGAATTTTGCAACTATGAAACTTTCCTGAACGTGCAGTCGTGCACCCCTCACAGAATTTGTTTTTAAGTTTCTTGTTCTGCAGTAAGCAGTTCATGTACATGGAGTAGGCTAATTTGTTTACCACACTAAGCAGCCAACTTCAAATCTTTGTCACATGCCACGATACATGTAGATAAAGGCTACTTCTGGACCATCAACAAAAAGTTTGAAGGCACATGTAGTTTGTTGTTGTTTTATCATTTTCCTGAGTTACCAAAATGAAGGTGCTCTACAAGTCCAAAGTGCAAAGCGTGTATACGCCCCTGAGTCTTTTGCTACCTTGTTGTTATTGTGCAGAGTGTATAATTCTCACTAGAGTAGACTCTTAATTTTTCTCTCTGTAAAGTAAAATTCTTTATTGGAAATCAACATTCAAAAGGATTCAATATTGAATATCTCAAGTCAGTTTATTGCATGTGTGCTTTCTCCTTCAAGCTTTACCACCACTCCTCCTACCCCCCCCCCCCCTGCCTCCCTGCTTCCCTTCCCCTCTCTATTTCACTTTCCCTTTTCACTCTCAAGTGCAAATGCACTTTGTATTTCCTCTCTGGGCCTATCCCTCTCTTACATACATAACTTCCATACTTACATGTACACGTACATTATGTCACATTAATTCAAATACTGTATTGTAGAGACTTCTGTTACAAAAGAGATAATACATGTAAGTAGACTGATACAGAAGTCAAAGACTGTACACTAACAGTGTATTTTCAGATTAGCCAAAGTATGGACTAGTTTTCAGATCAGGGCTCTACTGTATACAGGGTAGTGCAGTCAGTCTACCTATCTAGAAAATATGTGGAGTCATCAACATTGCAATTACACAATCACATTATATGAAATAAATGCTCGAAATTCATACCGTAGCGAAAATGCATACCGTAGCGAAAATGCATTTAATTTGTTATTGGTTTCTATATATATATGCATGTTAATGTACATGTATGTCTACATACATTGTACATTGTAATTACATCACGAGTAGGCACAAGGCACGAGGCAGTACAAATTGTAAAATTCATATCCTCCTAAAACTTGATAAATATGAGTATGGAAACCATTCCAGTCATTGTAAACTTTGAGTTGTAAAGGCCAATTCAAGCGGAAAGTCATATTCAACCAGTGACGTGCGCATTAAATCAAAGGTCATTCTCTGAATGAAACTGTATTTACAAATATGCATGAGGGAGCAGCAAAAAATTAGCCGTGCGAAGTGCATGCACTGCATGTAAAACATGTCTCAAACGTTCCTAGACTGTAGACATACACTTATGATGGAGGGGGGGGGGGGGTAGTCACTTGCATTATATCGCTACGTTTCTTATCAAGATGATTGTCGCACTTATGAATTAATGATCTGATACATGTAGGTATTCCAGTGAAGGTTTAGGAAAGGAGAAGGAAGATAAATGAGACACTAAGGTACCTGAGAAGGAAGAGGGAGTGACATAAATCTGCACCTTTGTGTCTAGCAAATGTTTAATCAAAAGATAACGAATTGCGATGATCCTTATGTTTGAATATCTGTAGTAAAGAACTGAATTTTCTGCATTTTATTAGTCTTATCTATGCAACTTTTAGCCACAGCGCATGAAATAGAATCATAAACAGCATATATGATGATATGTGATTGTAAGTCTTGATGCAAGCTTTTTGTGTTTCTTTATTCTACAGAGATCTATTGTGTTGAGATGTATGCATGCAATGATTCACTTCAAGCGATATCACTCAAGAATACTATCCTGTTTTATTTTTTCAGCACAAAAGGCAGTCGTGTAAAATAATCAGCAGTCCAGTAAAACTGCATTATTCAGACATTTTTGTGGGGCCAGAAAATTTCTTGCCAAAAAAAAATTTAGTTCAAGATTGTGTGACATCGTTCATAGCCCAACAAACATGTGTAAAAATTCGCAGAACACTGAAGATGTCCAAAATATCATCTCGTATGCAAAGGCTTTATACATGTAAGGCAGCAATACGCGGAGGCGATTCGCGATTCGCGATCGTATTTTAAATAATCACCTCCGTCAGAAAATTAACGGTGACGATTTTTCTATGACCAACCTTAAAAATCGCCTCCGTGAAATTTTACTGTAGCAGTGTAGCTTTATGCCACAAAACACTTACAAACCTGATTTCATATGTCTAATTTCTTAACTGTTAAATAAATTAACTCTAAGATTCAATATTCTTACGAAAAACGTCAACCTGAACCCGACCTGAACAAAGTTAAAATCCTCGGCCTCGAGCTCAGCTGTTTTATGTAAACAAACATACGATCGTGCAGCAGGCGCACTTGGGGGATTTGATAATAGACACTTTCTTTTTTTTTTGGAATTTGAAAAAATGACCTCCGTGGAAAAAAAATTAATTTGAGGCCTGATGTAAGGTGAACTCAAATATCTAGAAGTGACAATTGCCTGTTATTTTCAGCTTTCAAGTATTCGATGTGGAGCAAACCGATGGGGCAGAGTGTACCTCAGATGTGCTCAGGATCGAAGAGAAGGTTTCCAGCATCAGGTTATACTGCGGAAATGAGCGACAAGTGCCATACATCTCTGACCCGACCAGTGGCAGCAAGGATATCGTCATAAAATTTGAATCGGATGAACAAGTATCTGGGACTGGGTTTCTGCTGGAGTATTATAAAAGTAGGTTTGGGGGCGACTAGGTGCTGCTTAAGGAGTGGGATGCTGAAGGGCAGGTCCAAGCTATTTGACCTGTGACGTACGGGACAGATCAGAACCTATTTACCAGTCTAGTTTCAAAGTGAAATGCACAAATTAATTTTTTTTTCGGTGATGTTATAGCTAGTTTTGGCCTTTTGATTAAATGCAAAAAAATTTGTAACATAGCCCTGTTAACGAAGTTTTATGCTAATTAATATGCGGCGTGACGTACGGGACCAGAGACAAATTAATTTTTTAACCAAAATGGTAATCGTCAAATATCTTCTGAATTTTAAGGGGCAAGAAATTTTTTTCTTTATACATCAATCAAACATACACTCAGGCATAAAAACCATAAACAAGAAAACATAACTACTTGTTACTGTTACGTAACAGACACAAATATGACACTATGCATGTGACGAACGGGACATGTGACGTACGGGACAATTTGTCCCTATATAAAATACATACAAAAAGGTATTTTCTGAGAAAAATATATAAAGATACACTATGGAAAATTGATTTTGATAGTTTCTCATTTATTAACAAAAGTATAAGTGTCTAAACACATGGTAAGACCAAAACTTCTCATTCTTTTTGACATTCTTTAGAAGGGAGGGGCAATAATATTTCAGAAGTGATATTCCCCATAAGCTTTGTACACGAGCCTGTGGGTATAGATGACTGAATGCTAACTTCCCTGTGTTTCATGTATGACTTATTCAAATCAACTTTATAATTAATTTTCAAACTCATTTTTTTTTTTCACAATTATTGGCATGCCTAGTTCTTTCCATCCCAGCATGAAAAAAATTGTAAAGTTGATTTGAATAAGTCATACATGAAAATATACATTGTCCCGTACGTCATGCTAATTAATATTATGAATAATTAACCTAGAATTTCATAACTACACATTTTCTCTCCAAAATAATGAAAGGATCAAACAATTCAAGGTTATAGCTTTAAAATGACATATATCTTGCTATATTTCAATAAGTTTGAATTTTTGACCCCCAAGGGGAGAATAGCTTGGACCTGCCATGAATTAATTGCCTGTAAGAGTACACATTCACAATATTTAAGTAGTGTACACTCAATATGCATATAACCAAAAGCTACAAAGAGCTACACTGAATACAATATACTTGAAATACCTAAGGATAGATACATTGTGTATAAAAAGAGATAGATGATGTTTTGTGCCAAGATCAAAATACATTTACATGTAGATATATTTTTGCAGTAAAAATGAAAGTAGTTGAATTGTGTATATCTCTTGTAGATTATTATTGAATAGGATGAGTAAAAAAAGACTTTCAAGCAAAATCATTATTTGCTAATTTATTCTTAGTGAAATTTTGTTTTACTGTATCCTTTCTCTTTATCACTTTTGTCCATTTGGCCTACCGGTTTACACACAGACAAATATTGCCATGAATATCTATTTCAATATTTATTTGATGTATGCCGTTCTTTACAACACCTTGGAAAACTTCGATGAACCTATAGTAGTTATCTAGAATTTTAAAAAAATCAAATCAAAATGTAGGAATCAGGTTGTATGTAATTAAGCAGTCGGGAGACATGTGAATGTATGGTGCTATGAATACTACGTACATTTAACACTGCCTCTATCCTCCAAAACATGGTACGCAGGTTAATAATGCCTTCTTTTGTATTTGCCATTGCACCTTTTCAACAGGTCAACAAGATTTGGACTCTTGCCCCGATGCAGAGCAAGAGTTCTTGTGTCAGAACCGTAAATGCATCCCTAAGGGATGGTTATGCAATGATATGGATGAGTGCGGGGATCGCAGTGATGAGGCTGTCGATGTTTGTCAATCAGGTAAGACTAGCTGAAGGGCGATGGTAGGTTTAGGAGGACCTTTGGCTCACATCAGTTAAGGCCACCGCACACCTTACGATCGGTCTGCGATCCGATTTCAGAAGAAAATGTAATATCATTTTGACAAATTATTTAAAAACGAAAAATATTTTTTATTGAGGGTCTGAATAGTCATACAGATAGTAAACTTGATAATAAGGCCTTTGCCGAGTTTTCTAGTCGATGGAATGGTCAAATCGGCTCCGAGTCGTAGTGACGTCACAAAAATCGTACGACTGCCTACGATTTGAAACTAATTTTGCCCTTATTCCCTGTAGAAAGCTGACAGCTCACCAAAACCCAGTGTTTAGTATTCATATTACTTTTCAGAACCTGAATAGGGTAGATTTCATTTGTTAAAATGCCAATATTTAATGCCACAGCGATTTATTTCACAAATCGGATCGCAGTTCGATCGTAAGGTGTGCGGTGGCCTTTAATCAGGAGGGCTCGACCTTAGAGGCCCTGGTGCACATGGGCTCCCATATTCTAAACCTTTTCCCTCTTCGCTCTTCAAGGGACCCATTTCTTCTCACCATCCCCAGAAGCAAAGCTTGCGATCGTACATTTGCTTTGACTGCATTCAAAGAATGGAACGATTTCCCCCTCTTTCATAAAATCAGCTCGTTCCACAGACCAATTTCAGAAATTTTTGAAAACATATCTCTTCCCGGAATAGTGACACCCCTTCCATTTCTTTCAAATTTTATGCTTAATAAGTTAATTCTATTTTATGCTGTGTATTATAAATTTGGTATTAATGTTATATATTATTAATTGTATGAATGTTAAGTTACATATATTATTAAGTTTGTAAATGCTGTGATATGGTTGTACTATGGAGAGCAGACTAAATGCTTATTATTATTATTATTATTATTATTATTATTATTATTATTATTATTATCATTATTATTATTATCGATTTGTCCACAACCTAATGATCAGTTGGTAAATCAAGAAGTAACCAGATTTCATCCAGAAATCTAGGGTTAGTCTTTGTTTCAACAAGTCCTCCTCTTATTCGTAATAATAAAAATAATAATAATTATTATTATCATTATTATTATTATTATTATTATTATCATTATTATTATCATTATTATTATTATTATTATTATCATTATTATTATTATTATTATTATTATTATTATTATTATTATTATTATCATTATTATTATTATTATTATTATTATTATTATTATTAACCCTTAACCCCCCCCCCCCCCCTAATTTTTTTAAATTTTGATACGGGGAGCCTATTCATACAGACCCTTTGCATTTCAATCCTGACCCTCCTTGAAGTAAGTCAATGAAGTAAGTCAATGTAGAGCCCTTTATCAGTATCAGAATCATACAGGTATCATCAATAATATGTACAATTCAAAGTGACAGTAAACTGAAGCTCCTAAATAGTGCCATCTTTTAACAGGATTTGAAAAGTGTCTGTGCCTTTCATTTTCCCATCATGCCCCATTCTAGTTTGTAGAAGCTTTGAATGTACCTGCAGGCAATTTTTCACATTTACAAAATCAAAAATAATAGTTTGAAATATAAAATGTGCCTATTATCCAAATAAGCTATTTGTCAAATTCAAAATAAAACGCAATTTATTTTTAGATTATAATCATAATTCAGCAATCACTGTAAGATGGCGCTGTTCAAGTTCTACCAGGTTAATGCCACTTTTAAAAAAATGTCTGCCTTGATGGTAATGCTACCCAAATCCTATGACAATAGGGTATACAGACCCGACATTGACCCCAAACCCAAGTGTATAGTTAGACCTGGAATCCTAAGGGCTGATAATGTATAGAGTCAATGCCCCACCAGTACAACATTGTTGCCGGGAAAATTCAGGAGGACGAAAATTCTCTGTGGAATCTTATTGCAACTGCTGATGATTCATTATATAGTTTTTTACCTCGCCAATACAAAATCATTGCCGGTAACTTCAGGTGCCTGAAACCCGCCATTACGAGTTGGAGGACGAAATTCTCTTTGGAATATTGTTGCAACTACAAAATGATCTCAAATCCGAATTTTAATGTCCTTTCACCTACTGTACAAGAATTACTGCAAAACTTACTATGCCTACTGACTTGCTGTAAAAATGGGGTTTGTTTTCAGCACCTTCTGTATCTCCTGTGACGGGAGGAGTACCTTCCTGCCCTTCCCATACCATATACTGCCTCAAGAACGATGGCATCACGTCCCAGTGCCTTCCAGAGGACAAGAAGTGCGATGGCAACAAGGACTGTTACAACGACGAGGATGAGCTGGGCTGCCAGGTCACCTGCGTCCATGAGATGCCTCCACCCTCTGGCTCCTTCTCCTCGCCCAACTATCCTGGCGACTACCAGAACAACCTGGACTGCAGCTGGACTCTGGTGGTCAATGAAGGCAACATCATCCAGCTGCGGTTTGTGGCCTTTGACATCGAGCAGGGCTACCACCGCGACTATGTGACAGTCTATGATGGGGGTTCTATATCAGCTGTGAGTGATTCTTTTAAATTCTTTTAAATATTTTTAATAGTGCCCTGATACATGATACATATTGAAATTGTTGCAAGATTTACCAATAATACTACATCATGTAGTTTTTTAAAATTTGTATTACTACATCATGTAGTTAAGATCCAGGTTGGACTGTCACTGTTAAAACCACTTTTCATTGCATGTTAAAAATCGCTGCACCTTGTCGATATAGCTTCCTTAGCACAACCTAAAAATTCCTTCCACTTGGTGAGTATATGCAGAAACAGTACAGGAACAGGTTTGTGATTTTCTTATACATGAATGGCCAGAGTACCAAGTAGGTGTACAGTAAACTAGAGGGAGGGAGAGAAAGGGCAAGGGACACAGGGAGGCAGTTCTTGATGCAGGATTTAAATGTTGGCTTGTTTTTTTTTTACAAATAAACATGATTATTTGCATGACACGAGCTTGCTTTCTAACTCCCACCAGGACATTATTAATACTTACTACGGTTACAAGTCTAGTAGCCCTGGAACAAGTACTCACTATCCTCCGGCAGTCATAGAGGGCAGCAGCAATCGTCTCTATGTCACCTTCATCACTGACGGCAACTCTGCAAACTCAGGCTTCAATGCAACCTACCAGAGTAAAGGTATGTCGGATAACTTCGGACAGGAGACAAGACTCACCTTGCGCATTTTACTGAAAGCACTATTTTCTGTTCAGGAAGAACAGGATAATAGTTTGTTTAGCACGACAGGCCGTAACCTTAAATATAGCTTGCGGTTTTAACCCTTTCAAGACAATTGACCACATTTTGTGGTTTGACTCCATAACTTTTGATTCAGAGCTCTAAAAAATGTACAAGATGGAGGAACAGAAATAGCAAGCATTTCTGCGCACACTATGTCCATTTTTGTTGCATGACCATATTGCGTTTGATGCCAGGAATTTTAAAAACTAGAATAAGCTTCAAAATCCTTAAATTGGCAACACACTGGAGGTTCAGAATCATTGTTTTTTATCAAAATTGGCAATTTTTTCAACTTTTCGACAAAATTACAAACCCTGTATATTGTTTTTAAAGACATTACACCTTATTAGAACCATATAGAACTAAAAAGAAAACTATTATTATTGCCAATTTGAAGAACGAAATGTGATCAATTTAGTCCTTAAATAATTCCTGTCCTGAAAGGGTTAAACTTGAGGTTATCTTGTGGTTATGGACCATGCGAACACACTCGTGGTTTGGAAACTACTTAAAATTTACTCAAAGTTTTGAACCACAAGTGATCTTATGGTTAGCATGAGAACTACAAGGGGGGGGGGGGGGGGGGGGGGGGGTCCTCACTCGAGGCTATGTGCCATGCAGACACAATGAACTTTGAGGTTTTCCAAGCTTGTAGCATAGCTGATAGCTACTTGCTATACATGTAGCTTGTAGATGCGATTGACTTCAACGCCTGCTTGCTCAGTCTGTACCTCAGGCAGTCGTGATGATGTGTGTATTAGTAAGGCTCATATATACAATTCCTTTGGACTAGTTCCACTGCACTGACCAAAATGAACACTTCTAAAGAATTTTATGCTGCTTTTACCTTGAAAAAAGCAGCAAAACAACAACAAAACAACAACAAAACAACAAAACAACACTTTTATATACACTGTATTTGTGATTCTTCTGTGTTGTATTAGGTGACTGTATAGATAACCAACGTATATGCAGTGCAACAGACAGCAACTGCTATGCTGAAAATGAGCATTGTGATGGCACGATGACATGTCTTAAAGGGGAGGATGAGCAGGGATGCAGTAAGTATTCATTCCCTTTGACAGGATGTAAAAGATAATCTGCACTGTTAAAAAACAGGGATAGTAATGGTGCAGCACTTTGCACTCTTTTACACTGTGTACCTGATTGGTCTCCAAAATTTCTTTTAATTTGTGGACCACTTTACCAAGGTATTCAAAATTTCATACTTGTTCTGATGAACTGAGAGCTAGCTTTGGCTTTGCCTGGCATAGCAACATTTAATATTTGAAATGTGGACTCCATCCATGGAGTTACTCTAACATACTACTAGAGGTGAATTTATGTTATCCATAGATTCTCGAAAGAAATGACAGTAGGTTTGAATTCATTAGCTAATCATTTTGTTAACTCTCTCATAAAATGAAATTTTTCAGGGAATAATGAAAATATCCTAGATGAATAGAGTGATGTGTAGAATTTTTTTTCCCCATTTAATCTTCACGGCGAATAATGAGAGTGGCTATCCTCTATCATTTTTGTCAAGGGACACCTCTCTCTGCCCAATACAATGGGTAATTTCAAGTTCGGTGTTGGTGTTGGTGTTGGTGTTGGTAAATTGGGCTGCTGATTCTAGACCCAACACCGAATTCAGGTTTATAAAAATAATACCAATCACTTTATTGATAGCTCAACACCTAGTGAAGTCAATCCCAGCACCAGCTTCATTTCAGGTTCGGTGTTGTGGCTGGTGCTAGTTTTGCCCCAACACCAACACCAGCTTTCAACACCGAACTTGAATTCACCCAATGTGCCTTAAAACCACAATACAGCACTTTTCAATAGTGTGCAGTTTCAATCAAACACGACTGACTTAACATTAGCCTGTCGGAGTCCCTGTGTTTTGGAGAAGCCTAGATGTCTGAGCGTAGAAAAAAAATGTTCTTAAAATAGCATCATCTCTTAACCTCTATTTTTGTTTCTTCCTTGACCACAAGGTGGATGTCCAGATGGTGAGATACCATGTTCCTCTGATGAACCTGGGAAATGCTACAACAGTGCAGAGAGGTGTAACGGTCAGCCACATTGTTCAGGTTAGCGCTTGTGTAGCTTAGCGAAACTTAGTGGCGCGAAAAGACGAGTCTGAAACACAAACTGAAAAATTGATGGCGATAGAAGTGAATAAAAAAGTTGTATTTTGACATTTGTAATGACAGTTTTGGCCATATTAAGCCTAATCAACGTAGTAGAGATATTTGAACCTGCTCCATGTTTGGATTCAAAATGTTAGTATACGTTTAGAATTAATTTGATTCAGTTTGCATTTATGGCAAAAAGAATCGTATAATAACTACCTTTTGTGTGTGATAAGGTATTTTTAATAAATCCCCAAACTATTGATATAATCAAGAAAAACAGACATCGCCCTAAGTCCAACCTCAGGACATTAGATCCCCAAGAGTTATACATATATAGATTTTCCACGTTATATTATACGAAAATGAGTTCTCCCTACCAAACAAAACTTTGTAGTAATATAAGTTTATATCGTTGGAATGCCTCATAACCCTACGGAAATGGGAAAAAACAGTGCCGAAAACGTTATGGCGAATCAAAAAATTCGACTTAACGTCGGCTTCCCTCTTCCGATGAATATTTCGCCCCAAAAATCGCCTTAAGTAGGAATTATGTATATGTATATATATATATATATATATATAAGATATTCCATGTTGGTAAATGCCCTTGTGGTAGATCAGTAGGGAATGTTTCAGGGGAACGTTTCCTTTCACAGTTGTCTCATAGTAAGGAGCGCCCTTTTGAAAGACAATCCTACTTGGAATGATCTTTCTTTTTGCAAAGTGGAAAATGTATGGCTAATTTGCTTTGACATTTGGCCTGAGGTCCCCCATTCAAAATGGTCCAGCAACACTTGTGAATAAATGATTATACACACACACACACACACACACACACATATATATATATATGTAAAGTTCTAAAGTTCTGCTACGGAGATTAAAAATAGAGACAGACACAGAATAAATGACTCAGTTAGACACAAAAGGTTCAATATTTCGCCTATAAGGCTTCTTCAGGAAACCCAAAACCGGTGTAATATGGAGACACTCTTTGTATTTTTTCTTTGTACTCGTGTCTCAGGTACATAGGTTGTGTCTCCCGTACATAGGTAGCGCTATTATGACGGAATAAACCGCATTGTCGTGTGTCTCCGAAAAGCGGTATCCAGTGAAATATATATATATTGTATATAATAATGGAATATATAATATATATTTATATACATAATATTCCATGTTGGTAAATGCCCTTGTGGTAGATCAGTAGGGAATGTTTCAGGGGAACGTTTCCTTTCACAGTTGTGTCTCATAGTAGGGAGCGCCCTTTTAAAGGACAATCCTACTTAGAATGATCTTACTTTTTAAAGTGTGAATTGGTCTGAAACCGAGGATTAGATGTATATGAACCATTTTTCATTGCTTACAGGCAAAGAGGACGAACTGGACTGCCCAGCATTGCTATGCAGTGGAGAGCTTGGTCTCTTCTTATGTGGAATGGGCAAGTGTATCAAAGAGAACTGGATATGTGACTCCAACGTTGACTGCCCAGACAACACGGATGAAATGGATTGTCGTAAGTAACTTTTTTTTCTTCCACCCAATTACTAGATTATATCCCTGGCATAAGATATTTTATTTGTATCGTATGTTGCCAATAACATTCTAAACTAATTTTGAAAATATATGACCGACTCTAAAAGTTGGTTGATATCAGCTCAAACAGGGAAACTGCTTAATTTATGTGTATTGAAGCCTATGTATAACATACTAAAAAGCCCCCATAATTTGTATATCTTTTGGGTAATAAAATGCACTATATTACCAATAAGCCAGTTCATAATTATAATTTGCGCATGTGCCGATAAAGGCCATTTGTACTGAGTACCATTGACCTCTGTACGCTTTAATAGTGTGCGCACCATGATGCGTGCACCAGTATGATTTTGCTTGTAGAAGTAGTGCGACCACCAAAACAGATGCGCGTGAGCACACAAATTGGGGTCATTTCAGGGTCATTTGTACCGTGCACTAATTACGAACTGGCTTATTCAAACTGCTGCAAAGTCTTTATACATCCTCTTCAGTCAGTGGCACTGGAAGCATGATTTTGATTAGCAAGTTTCTTATTTCTCTGCATTTGTTATTTTTATCCTATCCAGCGATGTCTCCCAAGGTGATCACAGCGGCTGTTGTCGGTTCCATAGTTTGTGGTCTCCTGCTTGTAGCTGCCCTCAGCTGCACCTGTAAGCTGTACCAACTTTACCACAGTGACCCCCATCCTCCCACCCATACTTCGCCCCTCAGTGAGATAGAGGACGAGCTGATGAGACGTGAGGCTCCACCTTCCTACACAGCCAGCATGTCTTCGCCTCACTTTGATGAGGCGCAGCGGGCCTTCATCGAGAGTCTCCAAGCCGCTGCGCAAGCTAGAGGTAGGGACGGTAATAACAGGTCCAGTAGGACATCAAGAAGGAGGAATAATTCACAGCCAGATAGAGGGGAAGCGCCGCAGCAGAATGCTAACAGGCCCAGCTCTCCAGATAGCGTAAACACAACTCAGGATACTATTTCCACCACAGACAGTACTACTAATGGCAGAGAGACCAGTCAGCAAAATCCGCCATCATCAGAAGCAGCAGATGATAGTTCTTCCCCTTATACAGAAATCACAGAGTTACGTGAGACGCCCAACCTGGGTGGAGATACGGCTAGTAGTTGTACAACAGATACCGACTCGGACACGAATGCAGAGGCAGAACTGGAGCAACGGGATCATGAAATAATCAGGGCTGCTACAAATATACGTCGCATGCGGTTAGCAGGGGGAATACAGAACATTGTGGATACTGTGACGAACCGACAGAGGGAAGGTGCAGGGAATGGAGAAGGGGAGACAAGGAGGAGATCGAGTAGTGGCCTGCAGAACATCATCCAGCGTGTCAATCGCAGTAGGGGGAACCAGCGAAGAGGGGAGGGTGGGAACAGCGGGCCCAACTCCCCAACTGATGTATCCCCTCCTACACTGGCTGGTCCAGATGGCACACGTACTCCACCTAACACGCAAGAGAGTTCTTTTACAAGCGAAGACGATCATTCTCCTGAACGGGACAATGCAGTAAACCACCATTCAACATCATCTGCAAATGGGAGTGATGCAGTGTCCACTACCACAGAGAGGAACAAGTCATCTGGTGCCTCAGAACAAACGCCTAGCTCCAACTCGCCTCAGCCACCTCCTTCTCCCTCACCCAGCTCCAGAAGTGATGATGCACCACTTGATCTTTCAAATTCAAATGCTTTAAACGATGAGGACTCGACCATCATAGATGACGATGAGACAATGCTCCTTGCCTCATAGTAACTTTAGCCCTCGCCCCAAAACTGATGCTTTACATATATACTGAATAGAATTTATTTCATGTGCTTTCATCTGCGGCTTCAAACATGTGGATTTGTAAGCCTGGTATTCATTCATGCAATCGTCTCGGAACAATCTGCAAGACACTGTCAAGGTTCAGCTTTAAGCCCTTGTGCGAAGGTTCTCACACCATTACATACTGTACTTTCCTGCCACTTGGAAACATGATTAGATCAGGCCATTCGCGATTGAATTCATTGCTGTGTAATGTGTATCTGCGCAAAGGAGGAAGATGCAGAGGAGATCGATCATACTCGTTGAAGACATATTTCTCATATGACAGGATCTTTGTATGTCCAGTGACCTTTTAGGACACACCTTAGAAAGTCCAACAGATTTATGGGTACAATCGATATAGGTGCAAACTGTTAACAAGTTGTACATGAAAAATTCTTACTACAATTAAACTGGGGAGTTATAGATTCATCTTGAGAGCAAGTAAGTTTGATGAACAAAGTACTCTGTTGTCATATTTTATATAATCATAAGAATAGTATGCGGTGTATTGCATGAATTTCATGAAAACAAGAGCTATTTTAATGCACAAATAACATTCTACATTTATTCTGATATTATATGCAAGTTGCAAGATATAATCTTTTGTTTTCCCTCTGGTTTTTTAATGCATGCACACCAAATGGCCAAATGTCCACAAAACCGAAAATCCACTAGAGCAAGAAACTTTGTTTCATGAATGTTCTGTCACTCAAACTTACTTCGTGTCCTGAACTTTTGGTTGTACAACTTTCTGTTAGGTAGCTTAGGGAAATGTGATGGCATGTAAAAACGCGGTAAAGACGCAAATGAGAAAAATTTTTAAAATCAGAATTTTATTCCATAGAGGCAGAACCAAAATATTAGGATGTAGAATTAGTATTTAACTCTATTAACACTTTTAAGCAAACTAATATGAACATTTTTATTCAGATAAGTCCGATTTTAATTTCAGATGCACAGACAAAACTAGCAATTCTGCTCTTTGCGTCTTTCCGGTCTCTTTATGCTCCATTAGATTTCGCTCAGCTACTGTAAATCCAGAAATTTTCGCGTGCATTTAACATTCGCCTATCTTGCTAGTGGTTCAGATTCGCGAAAGTTTCATGCCGCGAAATCATGGAATCATAATTGACATAACACTAAATTTTTGCAAATCGCGAAAATTTCTTGCTGTGAAAATGGCTTTTGTTTACAATTCGCGAAAATTTCATGTCATGAACATTTCACAGTACCTTAGGTGGAAAGTCCCTGTCAGTTTGAAGTTGACCCTCTCCTTTAGTGGTGAACATTTTTTGTCTGCTAAGTGGCAGAAGGACATTATCTGATAAACTTTAACATGATAGTTAATGCCCTTCTGGCACTGTACAGATGATATCTGCATATTGCTTTGAACACCACCTAAAGAAAATTTAGACATGTGACGTGCCTTCATGTACAGATTATATATATCAGAGACAAATACTTGCATGTGGCGTGATAGAGTGCTTCAGGCTATCACTTCTTTGCTTATAATAGCATCACAGGAGAATGAAAAGGGGAAATGGTCTCTTATTTTTACAGTTATAGACACAATGGGAAAAATCATGAATGATACCCACTTTTGTAAAGCATTGAGCATGCTCTGTTGCAGTGCATGCATGTTGAGGTGGCCAGAAGGTTGGGTTTCTTTTTTCTGTATTCATCATCTTACCTTCTGCTTTTCAGTTTTGTGTTTGTGGAAATGATGGCAAAAGGGTGAACAAGTCATCACAACTTTTGCCTGAAACCATAACTATTTGAACAAGTTGGAAAGACGGATATTTGCGGACGTGATATCTCTCCTTTTTGGAGAGATTTCTGTCGTTTAAAGATAACTTGAGCTTCTGTTTTAAGAGGATTGTTGATTCTCCCATAATATGACTTTATGAGATATAGTTTCAGTGTGCCAATAATAAAACTTGGTAAAACCAAAACATTGTGAAATTTTGCAAATGTAACATCATGATGTTGTGACTACATGACATGATTCGCACAAAAGGATATAATCATTATCATATCATGCAATTGTGATTTTCTTAGTTGAATCTGACAACAAAAAATTCAATTTTCTATGCTCTGCTGCCTTAGTAATTGTTGTGTGGAAGATAGTACAGAGCAGTCTTTGCATTGGTGTCCATGTGTCCCCACAAAATTGTAAATTGATTGGACATTGTATAGGCTCGACTGGAGGGGGGGGGGGGGGGGGGTGTTGATTTGACTTTCAGTCTTAAATAAAGGGGGTATGGGGGAGCAGGGATGATTTGGATTATCAAAATAATGGCCAAGCCGAGCTGAACATTATTGTTATTTATATGAATTGCTTGCTGTTGTATTGTATATGAAAATGATAATCTACGATCTTGAAGCAGTACTAACACTTAGTATCTAGATTTCCGTGTACCATGTAAAACTGCCAATTATATCACACAAGTGCCATACTGGCCACTGTGTTCAACCAATTGCCTCATAATTAGATACGAGGTGTAAAACATGTATGCATATATACCTTGCTTTTTATATATATATAAATAACCCAAGTATTATTACTCAAACTAAGATTCTGTCATTGTCAAAGTACTTATCGCAGTTTCGAGGGAGAGATGGCTCTCTTTTGTTTTTACTTTGCTTTGATCAAGCATAAGAAACTAGCAACCAAACTAGTAAGGTTATCACATTTTGTGGGGGGAGGGGGAGGGGGGGGGGGAGATTGGCCTATCTTCAAAATCTTGGGGGGGGGGGGAGACGTCCCCCTGCCCCCCCCCCCCCCCCCCCCGGATTTGCGCCCATGTTTGGTTGCTACCCTGAAGTTCAGATAAATGAAAAAATCTAATGATGTATGAATACTAGACATCAAACATGTTTTTATTATGCATCTGTCAGAAACCACTAATGAAGTTGCTCCATCAAAATTTATAACTAAAAGAGTTGGGAGGAATCATGTATCAAAGAAGGATAATGTTCATTATCTGTTCATTACTTTCAACCATTAATTAATTCTTAATTAAATGTAGAAGAAGAAAAAGAAACTAAAATTTATTATATTACAAAGGAAATATAAAAGGTTGATTGCTGAGAAGCGTAATGGTGCCCAGATTTATATCAAATATTTGCGTAGTACTATCTTAAGTCACTTTCCTTTTTCTACATACTTCATCGAGTTTTAACCCCATTTTATTCTCTGTATCCCCGACTTTATCATTATTCTCTTTGAAGCGTTCAAAATTGCTACAAGTATATATATTAGACAAAATGATGATTTATATTTGTTTATAGTTTTTAAAGTCATGATTATTAATCAGAAAAAAGATATTTTGTGTTTATACATCTTTTCTGTTATTTGCATTTTCATTGCTTTGTGTTGTTATATAATATATGATTTTTGTTTATGAAGAAACTGGAGCTTTGTACATTTTTAAAAAGGTTAATTGAACCTAATCTCTTGCAACTTTGGAAATTATAGAAGAGTATATTTATATATATCAGATGAGAATGTATCATCGTCTAGTATTGGCTCAGAATGTAACATCTTTTCCCAGAAATTTTGTGTAAAAATAAATATAAATGACCATGATGAAATGGAAATGAATAAATCTTTGTGTTTTGTATTAAGCTGCTTATGCTGAGATTAACTATATTTGTAGCTAGAGTTTGCAAAATATGATGAGGAGGAGGATGATAATGATAGTTTTGTTAATGATGATGGTGATAAAAATGCTGCCGCTGATGGTGGTGATTAGGACGATGATGATTATGCTGATGATAGTTATGTTGATATATTAATATTAATGATTATTATGACGATAATTATGACTGGTTATGATGACGATGATGATGAAGGTGATCATGATGATGTTTGTGATAATGATGGTGATGATTATGATGATGAAGGTGGTGATGATGATGGTGATAATGATGGTTATAATGGTGATGGCGAGGATGATGAACATGATTACGATGATGGTGATGATGGTGATGCAGTGATTATGATGGTGATGATGATGTTGATTGTGATGGTGATGGTGATGATGGTGATGATGATGGTGATACGGTGATTATGATGATGGTGATGGTGATGTTGATTGTGATGATGGTGATGATGATGTTGATTGTGATGGTGATGGTAATGATGATGATGGTGATGATGTAGATTTGTGCTAATGACAAAATAAGATTAAAATGAAATTGAAGCGTCATGGTAACCAAACAAGTTATAAGAAGTAAGAATGCTATAGAAATAAAAGTTGTTTACAGTGATTCTCTTTAAGCAAAGGAGAAAGAAAGATTTTATGAAAAGAGAAATTAAAGATACGGAAGGAAAGGAAAAGCAAATTAAAGACGGCATATCAACAAATTTTCTTTTGAAACAGGAAGGAGTAAGAATACGTATGGAATAGGACAACAACCTCCGTATCCACTAAATATTCACTATTATCCTTATCGTTATCATGTTGTATGTTCGTCTCAAGTACCCCCACCAACGAACAAGAAAATCAAATGCCGCATACCAGATCGTATATCCTGTAAACAAGTCGAAAACGCATGCCATAACGCAGCCATGGGGTATCCGCTGCGCATCGGGTACCGGAATCCACCTATGGAAGCCAATTTTGTAATTGATTATTCGGATAGCCCGCAGTCATCCGATACAATTTGACTGGAAACCAGAAACCGGGTCTATCCCACTCTCTCTCCGGCGGGGTGGGGGTGATACGCCGTGGGAGGAGGATGCCGTCCAGCCGTTTGTTTTTAGATTACATACCTCTCATAACAATGATAGGTAGGGTGGGTAGGAAGGGAAACGGGTTTAGGTAACAATGCAGAACTTGAGATACAATTTCCTACGCCAAAGGGATTTGGGAAAGAATCAATAGTTTCATAGTGCATATTTCTTTCAATCCTACATTCGATCTCCAGACTACATTTTTTTTTTTTTTTTTTTTTTTTTTTGGTCTTTCAAGTCCCTTCTCCGTCTTTACAATCTATTTTCTCTCTCTCTCTCTCTCTCTCTCTCTCTCTCTCTCTCTCTCTCTCAATATATTTCTCTCTTAACATCTGTATCTATATAATTATAAGCATGTATGTCCAAGGCATTCACCTCTCTTTAATGTTAAACATTCTATTTTTATCAATTGTCCTTTAACATATTTATTCCATCTTGTTGTCTTTGCAGCCCTGGTAATGTAATACGCCACGTTGATTACCTAATAATTAGTTATCATATACGTTGTCATATAACTCATAAAAGAAATATATCTACTTGCATCTCTGAAAGTGCTAAGCGTCTTTCACATTTATGGTAGAGCATTTAGTCTACTTATTACTACTACTGTCACTGGGGGGAGGGGGTGCAGACATTACATGAGGTGGACCTTTACTGAGGGTGCAGAGCGCCCGAGTCACGGCCACGGGTAATTTTGGCATTTTTCTGTCTGAAAGCCGAGCTTTAGTTGCATTTTAGGTACAATTTTGAAGACCAAAAAGGTTTGTGTGTGTGTGTGTGTGTGGGGGGGGGGGGTGTCAGTCGGACCTCTAGTCACTAGAGGGGTGGGGGGGGGGGGTGTGCGCACGCACCCCTCGCACCCCTAGTTACGGGAATGACTGCAATATTAATATGAAGGAGGTAATGCAGTGACACAGAAGGAGAGCAATAAAAAACAAATCGATGTTCGAGAACGGTCAAGTGAGGCAGTGAAAAACTGAACGAGAGAGGGAGAAATATACGGGTGGTAGGTTCTATAATCACCAACAAACGTAAGAGTAGAATATGAACTATTCTGAATAAGAATGAAATTGAGACTAATCATAAGTAAAACTGAAAAATTAAGATAATTTGATATTAAACGTACCAAAAATTTTAACAGTCGTACAGGATAGAGGGATCAGTAAATGGAAAGCTCGTGAAATAACAACACATATACATGAAAAAGTAGTCTTACTAGAAACTTATAACACTAACATTAATACATATTTTTAAAGCGCCATATAAATCCAGAATATTATCATTATTATCAAAGGTAAGTGAAAGAAGGACTTAAAGTATCAATAAAGCCAGTCAACGAGAGCATGGATACGAACGGGACGGAAAACCACTAGGAGGCGCTCCCGTTGCCAAGCAACCGCATCCAAGTAGGGAGGTTGCAGAGCCAGGGGCTGGAGTGGTGTAAATTATCCCTGTCGAAGGAGATGAAGTTCAGGAGAAGTACAGAAGGGCAGTGGTAGCCTTCGGGCCGCGAGATTATGAAACTGCATGAAAGACAGATAAACTCCTCCTTCTTCCCAAACCCAAGGCATATGAGAATGGAGAACCAAAATCAGTAGTAATAATATCACCGGATTTTTTTTCTTCCTTTGTAAATTTTAGAGATTTTAGATTTGTGAATGTGTTCACAATATAAGTACAGTCATGAAAGGTGAACTTGTCTAGTAGGGGTCGTGTCAGAAAGGAAGGGCGAGGAAGGGTCGAGGGATAGGAGGAGTGAGGGCGGGACGGGGTGATGGGATGATATAGCAAGGGGTAATGTGGTGGGGGCGGGGAGGGGGCGAGGGAAGAAGGTGGAAAAAAAGAGAGTTTAAAAAAAGAATAAAAAGAATATTTTTAAAAAGAAAAGAAAACTACTTTGTCATTAACACTTCTCCTAACCAAACAGTAAAAAACAACAACAAAAACAAACAACAACAATACCTGTTCACATGCCAACACCCCCCCCCCCCCCCCCCTTCACTTAATAATTACCACCCCCTTGTTCTCCCCCATCCCTTCAAAACCAGCGAAAATCCTACACTCGCCCCGGACTGCAATCGGCCCCTTGCGCATGCGACTCTGCAACGGGAATGGTTATTGAGGGAATCATCACGCACTGTCGAACCCAGGGGGGACTCAACGGACGGGGTTTAGGGGTCAAACCTGGCGGAACGCCTCCATCCTAACCGTATTCTTTCTTTATGAACGAGCAGTAGAGAGATTCCTGACCGTAGCTCGTAAATAAATCAAAGAAGATGCACTTTTTAACAGTCATTCCAGGAAACGATCAATAAATGCAATTAAGTGGAATAAGGAATTGTCTTCTGTTGGAAGAACAAGGTATTGTAAAGACGGTTAACACCTGAATTCGGAAAATGGGGAGGGAGGGAGAGAGAGGGATAGATGTACTTTTATATTTTCACAAAACCAACGATCATGCAACATCTTTTATTTAAGTCTTTTTTTTAACGGTTAATTTGTTGAGGTATTTAATTGTCCATTTCAAATAAATCTATTCATTTCCCTACAAATAAAAAGAAATGATTGATTTAAAAATAAGCGTTCTTCAGAATATTGTTATTTGAAGAGACACCAGTTGTAACTTATATTTCTAGAATTTGAAATGTCTTATCTGATTTATTTTGGAATAATGGTTTCAGTGAATTTACATATTTATTTAGTGCTTACACATTTCATCTCTGAATGCATTATTAGTGTATAGCCTATGGCATGTGATGGGGGAGGGGTATATAGGCAACTGCCCCAATAATGAATATTTTGAGATCTTTTCGGTACATCTCACTTTCCTTTCACTTGGCAAATATCAGCCTGTCCTTATTTTCTGTTTAATTTGTCGGCATATGTCGGCAATGTTTGGGCTGCTGCCCTCAACATCAAAAAGCAGCACAAGTTTAGCAATTTTCGGTGATTGGGTATGATAAAAGGTGAAGTCGAACGTCCTCATATTACAAGCGTAAGTTAAAATAAGAAATTTTAGAATTGTCACTTTTCGAAAAAAGTGGGCTTCTAAAAACATATCAGTTGGAAATCATTAAAATGGAATATCGCTTTAGAGCATGGTAGTTGGTCTATCAACAAGTCCCGTGGATACGAATGTCATCAAAGTTCATCAGAGAAGTTCAAATGGCAGTGTAGATGTGCCATAGTATACTTATAAGGTCAGAGGTCAAGTGTCACAATATACCCGAGGCGATTGCTCAATGTCAATAGTATGTCGACAATGTCTAGGTGAGCTGAAATATGACCCTTCAAGCAAAAACCATGGTTAACGGCCATGGGTGCGTTGAGGTGATCTTTTAGATGGGGATCAGTAAAATTACACTGCAGATCGGAAAACACAGTTAAATCAGGGGTGGATCCAGGTTTAAAGAATAAGAGGGGCAGGGGCACAATGCCGAAAAATTACAAAATTATGGAGTCCATGTTTTACTCAAGTGTTTTAATATACATTATACTAAATCCGCCACGAGGTTGAATAAATGCAAGAGGCTTTGAATTAAGATATGTGTTTAATATAATTCAATTTGTCATGCTCAAGTGCAGTTAATGAAATGATTTAATTGGGCGAGGAGGCAGGTGGGGGGGGGGGCAAAAGGGAGTAATGCTGGATAGAAACCTTACAGTTTATTGCTACCTGCTGCCTCGAGATCACATGGTGCATGCGAAGAAAGTAGACGATGCGTATCCAAAGTCCCTATTCAGTGGGATTAATCCTTTTTAATGGACTCTTTCACCTTTCTTGGTGAGAATTAAGATTCAAAGTCAATTACTTGAGCACCATCCCATCCATTGTTATGTCCATTGTTGAATGTGTGTTCAGCAGCTGTTGAATGATTTGGATTATTCAGTCCGAGAGCTCTTTTGTGTCCTTTTAATCTATCCTTCTCGTGGCCTCCCTGTTTCTCCAAGGAACTGTTTCTGAAAGTAGGAACTGCCACTGCCTATAAGAACTGTTTCTCCAACACTTTGGAACTGTCGCAGTCTAGGACTGTTTCTGAAAGTAGGAACTGTCACTGTCTATAAGAACTGTTTCTCCAACACTTACGAACTGTCGCAGTCTAGGACTGTTTCTGAAAGTAGGAACTGTCACTGTCTATAAGAACTGTTTCTCCAACATAGGAACTGTCGCAGTCTAGAACTATTTCTGAAAGTAGGAACAGTCACTGCCTATAAGAACTGTTTCTCCAACACATAGGAACTGTCGCAGCCAACCAGGGAAATGTAACATTTCCCTGCTCCAACATAGGAATATGAAGCCTGGATAGGCACTGTTTCCTGTCTTAGCCCCGGTGATCTCTAGGCAGCAATCAGCAAGAAAGTGATTGGAGACAATCATTCGGCTCGACAAAGTTCACATGCAGGAGTGGAGGAAAGCTCGCCTATTTAATTTTAAGGTTAGTGAAAGCTCAAACCATATTTTAAGAAAAGAAAAAAAAGCAACCCCCCCCCCAAAAAAAAAAAAAAACACCAAACAAACAAGAAGCAATCTTTATGTTTAATGCATCATGTTTATGATTTATGCATTTTTATCAACTTAGTATACAAAAGTATCATAAAACAAACAGCAACGTAGGTAAATTCTTCATACTTATGCAGTGGTCATTTCAAGAAGAAGGGGGGGGGGGGGAGGAAAAACATAGACCGAGGATCATCACCTTCGTGATGTTCTGCTTTAAAGTCTTGGTTATACCACAGTAAGTTACACCGTCAAACCGACCCCACACCGACTCCAAGCCGACCGATTCTTGGCCATTGGTGGCAATGTCATTTTTTGTTCGGTCTGTTGTCGGTCTGGCGTCGGTCTTGTTGGTGTGACTGTGGTATTAGAAGCAAAAGTGACCTGAAACTCATTTATTACAAGTATTAACCGCCCTCCATTGCTATAAGGAAATTGTTAACCCGCCCCTCGGTCCCAATCACGATATATCATAGGGTCCCCTCTTAATAAACCTCACATGAAAGTGGCGGGATGATATTTTTTACCGTATGATGTTACTCTCCATCCATGATAGCATTATACTCTCTTGATTAAACCCTAGTATCGTTTGCCCAGAGCCAGAAGGGCGTTAATTCATATACTGTAACACAGAGTTAACGCCCTTCTGGCTCTCAACAGACGGTATATGTATCCATATCAGCATCAAACACCCCTCCAAGCAAACTGGCAGTAGGGGTGTGATCACCTGAATCTCAAAGTGTAACTGATAGGGTTTGCTATGAAGGATTCTTCATAAAGATATATCGACCGTTGAAAAAAAGATGCTACAGGAGTTCGAAGACACTGAGAAAGAGCATCTGCATTTGAAGTTTACGTTTCCAATAATCCGCCATCAACATTGAAGTGATGCGGACGTTGCTGTCCATATAGTACATCGAAGTAGTGAAATAGTAAAAATGTAAAACACAATTTAAAATTCCATACTTGCATATCCCTAAGAGCAAAATATATTTAATGGGGCAGGATTAACACTGGGGACATACTTTTCATATATTTCGCAAAATCACATACTGAGGATGAGAATTACGATCTTTTAATTTGACATGTAAACCGTAACAATAAACATTGTAAAAAAAATGTTTAAATCTATTTCAAACACTTTTTCCCTCTTCATATATTCTATCAAAATTCTTTCTAATCAATATTTATATGATTTGTTCTGTATACATTCTACATGCAAAAGAAGTCCTCTGTTGAATGATATACCCCTGTATCAGAAACAATCCTTTACTGAGAACAATTTAGAAATAGGTGCAAATATACACTGAAAATATTTTTGAAGAGTTTCTGAATTAGGACTTAATTCTACTCATAGTCTTCATTCCTACAAAGTTTATTTCAAAGCTATAACTTCAATTGATATAATTAAAGACAAAATAAATATTCACTTTCTCAATCATTAACCTACTAGTAACCGCATTGTTAAATTAACATGATTAGTTCTATATGAGGTGTAGGCTGATTTTCAGGCTATTATGATTTTCGATACACATAATCTTACTGTTGACATAATTATAGCTATGAAAAGTGAACGATGTTGACCTCAAATCATCTTACGGTTGTTATAGTATTATTTATAGTAACATTTGAGTGTCACTTTCCAAGACTATTTTTCGAAGATTCATTTTGCTCTGAGATTAACCAAAACAGGTCAGCCTGGAATACAAACTAGCATGGATGAGACGGAGAGATAAGTAGTTGTCATTTCTTATTTCTCCTTGTAGTTCATCTTTGATCTTCGCAGTGGCGGGTTGTAATGACAAAATATTAGAGGCTGTCCGATCGCGGTACATCCTTCCTATGTCACCCTAGTCTTAGTCTTATATCCAATTTCAAGTTAGCCACTCGATATCATTCTAAAGATTAACTGGAATATGAAGGAGATGTAGAGAAAATGAACAAACTGGGACGAATAAAAGAATACAATATACAGAGAGGCCGACAGTCCATTAAGGCAGCCACAAATATTACAATTTCATTTTTATTTCTATTTTATGAAATATCTTCTCAATGAAAGCATATTTCAGTCAAGTCAGTTTCCTATTCAGATTCGTTATTACACTTTTTAAACTGTACCAAGCCGAAACTGAGAGAGGAAAAAAACAACAACATAAAAACTGCTCTTAAAAACATGATGTAGATGGTGAGTTCATGATAACAGTAGAAAGATACTGTGGTATGAGTCATAACCTTTTTTGCGATTGTTATATTTGTACTTGTTTCAGGTCGAATATGAATTATATTTTGTCGGTCAATTCAATTCTTTAAAAAGAATATTTTGCTGATGGCGTTTTTTTTATTCTTCTTTTTAACAACAACTCTAAATCCAATGGCGGATTTTCTTTCTTCTTTGTTTCTTTCTTTTTTGGGGGGGGGGGGGGCGGAGGTACAATCAGCCCGTGCCACCCGCTTTGAACCCATTGGCATAGCTTAAGTATAAAACAAATAAAGTTGTTGAATGGACGTCTTAATTGTGTATTTTGGAGAAATTGTGCCCCCTTCTGTTACTGGTTCCGCCCTTGTCTGAACCAACGTTGTTCATCCAAAGTGACAACTCCTCGATTCATGGTCGACGAATTCGGCGTGGATTACTTCACCCAAAAAACCCATCCCGATGCCGGAGTGCATCTCACGAATGATTCACAACAAAGTCATGTCTACTTCGTCGAGTCCATGGATCAGTCATTCGAAATGGAATGTGTCACTCACGTTTGTGCCTTCCTTCTTGCCTTTGCCTCACATGAACTGACGCAATCACGTTGTTAGACTAAAAGTAGATAACTCCTTAATTAAACTTATAGCAGTGGCAGATCCAAGTGGAACAGGGGGCAAAGCACGTCCCCCCCCCCCCCCCCCCACGGGCCCCGGCCAAACCAAATCTACCGTCATGACTGTTTCAATACATACTTGTGGGTAAAAACGTGCATTTATGTGTATACTCGTTTGTCCCCCCCCCCCCCCCCTCCGGCCAAATTAAAAAAACGTCGACCTTTGTTGTTGTTGTTGTTCTTCCTTTCTTTCTTTTTATCTCGTCAGGGATTTTAAAAAATGAAGATCTATGTCTTCGGCAATAGATCAACCAGTGCAGAGTAATCTAGTCTCGAAACAAAGAACGATACACACAGAATACATCGTCAAAATGTTATCATTATTGGCACCAGCTGCAATTTTTTGAGTGAAAATGTCTACCCGTCTCCTATGTCTACATCTTAACAAGATAATATTCTCAATGTCTCTCCCGACAAGCTCTTCACACATTTTAATAAAAACACAGACCTTATAATACAAGTGAGTAACGCTTGTTTTTAAGTCATACATTCCATTCTGAAGTATCATCCGTACCATTACCTGCACATTTGATGGTCATTCCATCTCTTTCGATATATTTAAAAACACAAATTCACCATTTGTGTTTTTGTTGGCTCAGAATTTATACTGTTTACTTAAAAACGTCATAAATGAAATCTAGAATTAAAAGGGTCTAAATCATAAATTATCAAATAGTATTTTTTTTCTCGTTGTGACTCATTAACATCATCATCACCGTCATCACCCTCATCATCACCACCATCATCATCCCCACCATAATCATCATTATCATCATCATCATTATCATCATCATCATCATCATCATTATCATCATCATCATCATCATCATCATTATCATCATTATCGATGTCGGCAATGACGTTCTCGGCCTGATTGCCATCATTATCTTCTCTACTGACGTTACTGACCTTTGCCCGATATAATCTTCCGACTATCAAATATCTAATCAGAAATAATCATCATATTTCCATTGTTCGCCAATATAGAACACCTGTTGGGGACTATTACATTAAAATACACTTTTCATGTGTCATGAGGCGTAATTTCAATTACGATTACCTATCCCAATCGAGCCTGTAAAGGCGTGGGTTCGATCCCAGGTATGGCACTTGTGCCCTTGAGCAAGGCATTTTATCCAGTGGCGGATTTACATAGGGGGGAAACCGACCCGTGCCCCCCTTTTGAAACCCAACTGGCATACCTTAAGTACACAATTAAAAAAAAAGACTTCTTAATTGTGTACTTTTCCGGCTCTGTGCCCCCTCTTTTACAAAATCCTGGATCCGCCCCTGATTTTATCTACATTGCTCTTTTATCGTACATTTAATAAATGGTATAATACCTGTGTGAGTGTTTTTTTGTTTTTTTTTGTTTTTTTGTTTTTTTTTAAATTAAGGAAAAAAAAAAGCACACATACCAGTAATTCACTGCAATGACGCAATCATAAGCCAGGCAATTGGCGCCTCGTGTGCAAAAGCTTATGGCTTATTCTTTTGATGAAGACACCGAAAAGCTTCACATTGTATCGCTCAAGAGTAGACTAAACATCGTCTCTGAACTGTGAAGAAACACACTGATGGTTGCATCTTGTTTTAAAGAGCCTACTTCAGCCAAGACTAGAGAGAATCGATTATCACAACATTCACAGCTATTCGTGGCCGAGTATTGATTCTGAGATAGAGGAGGCAGTGATAATTATCCCGAGCTCTAAGCGATTTATGTGATAATTGGTCTCGCCTTTTAACTCCTGGCGTCACATACATTTTTGTCTCATAATCCATTACGTCTCTGTTAAGTTCTCATATTACAAGACCATACAACGGCAAATGCATAGATGTTTATCATTTGAAATGCACGTTTATGAAACGAACTCTGTTTTGCTGCTTTTTGTTTCGCGTTCTCTCAAGAGAAAAATAATGGCATCATGCTTATACAAGTGTTTAGTGATATGATTCGATAGTATGGTTTTCAGTAGACTTATCATGAGTATTAAAACCCATGAAGCATCTTTCCGCCGCTACCACCACCACATCATCATCATCATCATCATCATCATCATCATCATCATCAACACCATCATCATCAACACCATCCTCATCATTTATCGTCATCATTATCACAACCACCACCACTACCGCCGCCGCCACCACCATCATCATCATCAACACCATCATCATTTATCGTCATCATCATCATCATCTTCGTCATCATAATCATCACCAGCACCACCACCACCACCATCATCATCATCATCATTATTATTATGATAACCACCATCATCTTTGTCATTGTTGTAAAAGTCATTCCTGCACTGGCAGAAAGGGGAGATGACATCCTCATAAAGAAGATGAAAAGGCACAGGAGAGGAGGTGGAAGAGGAGGAAGTATAGACTGTAAGAGGCGAAGGAAGGGATAAAGTGTGAGAAGAAATAGGAGTGAAATATATCAAACTTCATAATTTGTGATCATTGTATTCAATCAATCTGGACCCCGTTTCATAAAATTTATCAATAACAAATTACCATGATAATTGTTATAAGGTACTGAAATCCTTGAATCTGATTGGCTGAGAGCAGATTTGTGGCAGAAATATGGCAGTTGTTATTGATAGCAAGTTTTATGAAACAGGGCCCAGATGGTATTTGAATCCGGACCAGTCTAGAGTCCGACAAGATACCAATAGACCACATTACATATGATTGGCAGACGTTTTGTTTGTTTGGTGTCCTAATGCTTTCTTTCCTACAGTGAACGATTAAAATCGATCCAGTTGTCCCCGATAGCTATCCACCCGTATGCTATAATTATTTTCTCTTTAATTAGGTTAATTAGAAAGGCCGCTTCCGATATATTTCTTTTGCTGAACATACAAAGTGCATTTAGATCGATAATGACATGCCTGTGGGCATGGAGGTATGTAGAATCAAAAGTGAGCCTTCTGGCTTACAAATTTATGATATGGTTTAGACTTCAGTAATATTTGCGCCTTATTCTTCTCTTTAAAGGAAAGGTCGAGTTCTGGGTGATACCTAAAACAGTGTTTGCCACTACTGTGTCTTCTAAAATGAAATGATTTATGACTTCTAACTTTTGTATGAAGTCTGTTTAACCCCGCAAGGTGCATGATGTAACATATTTAAGAATGCGAGGAGTAGCTGCATTTCATAAAAACCGGAATGTATGTAATTCTTTGCTTTTTTATGTTCTCCCTCAAAAAGAGTCTGTTATTCATTCAGATGCAATGCAGGTTCAGGTAAATTATCCCTCTATTGGATTTCCCCCCACTCTATCCCCTCTCTCTTCCTCTTTCTTTACTCTACTCTATCACTTTTTTCACTTCCAACCCTCTCTCTCTCTCTCTCTCTCTCTCTCTCTCTCTCTCTCTCTCTCTCAATTTCATTTGTCTTTACATATCCCTAACTGTCTCTTATGCTTACCCTCGATCCCCACTCTGTCTCGGTCTGTCTGTTTGTCTGCTGTCTGTCTGTCGGTTTGTTTGTATGTATATGTATTTGTGTGTGCGTGTGTGTGTGTGTGAATCGCTCTCTCAGTAATACACACGGATAAACACACACACACACACGCACCCACGCACACGCACCCTCGCGCACACGCGGCCATACCCGTACACGCACACACATTACCCACGCATAGCCCTTCTCTCTCTCCCATTCATCAAATTAAGAGCAACATGAAAACAGCTTTTCTGATTTCTCTTTTAACACCTCTTTTGTTTCACATGTTGTGTATTATCATAATATTTACATAATTCAGACACAAAATTTTAAAAACAATATAGAAAATAACTGCGTTGCTTTCAACAAAGCCCAAAGTCCTGAGCTCGGAATACAAATAACAAAACATAATGCAAGTTATTGTTGACGACATTCAGTAAAATCAAATGCTTTCTTTCACCATGTCCGCTTTCAGACATTTGTAATCCTATCTATTTAAAAGAAGCACGTGAACGATGACGACAACGATTAAGAGGATGATGACGATGATTTATGATATATTTAGTTGTAATGAATAATATAATGGATAGATACATTATTCATCAATTATTTCAAGAGAAAAGATACGGACATCCATAGGTCCATGATCTGTTGACTGTGGAAACCCTTGACAGAAATTATGTGTTGAAGAAAGTACCTAAGTAAATCATTTACAATACGCGACAGAACTGTTTCTTCAATACAAAGCAACTTTTGTAAGGAATTAGTTCTGTTTTAGAAAGTAATAAAATCACATTTTAAACAATAAAATGTATTTTTAGAAATGGTATACTAGCAAGTTCATGTCATGGTACTACCATGATTGTATGATAACAAATATGGTAGAATTCATCATCGGCGTCGTCAAAATGAAAATTATAAAAAGGAATATGGTAAACATAATTATTTTCATCCACAAAATATGGAAATTAAAAAGTATAAATGTTTGCATATCCAAGATTTACCCTGTATATAACAAGGAGATCTTCTGTGAGTATAAGCAGAAATTATACTAATTATGAAATTCGAGATCTATATTCAGAATCACCAATTTCTTCGCCACAGGTTAGCAGTTTCTTGGTATATCACTTAATCAAAGCAGTGTACCATACAACATATAGTACTGGTTGTAGTTATAATCAATATGGTAATGATTTTTTTAAAAATGGTGAGCGAATTAAGCTCGTATTCCTGCACAATATCATCAAATAATCTACAGAACAAAAATTACTATACTATTTCATAATCTGCATGATTAGAAAAAAGATCCTCTTTATATTTCTCACCAATATGTTTACATTCTATCCTGTCTATTATGGACAGTGCATGTTTCATGGGATCAATCGTCCTCATTCGTATGACCCAGTTTTCGAAAGGAGATCAGCAAAAACATGACCAAGATATTGCGATTACTGCATGAGATGGATATTCTTACTTATATAGGCTGAAGACAAATCTCGTTTTGATATGCTTCAGACAGAATGGAAATATGCTTTACAGATTAATGTTTATTAAGATAGCAATTTTTGTAAAAACTTTCAAGGGATATATGTGACATTTCAGACAAATTAATTTGACCTTTTTTTGTGCGAAAGACTTACTGTACATTAATCGAAAACGTAATATTTTAGGTGATACATGAACATAAACATGCAGCCACATAATGCCTTATTAAAATGTTACAGTGCAGTACCAAGAATATTTGGTCGACAACGTGCAAGTCATTTCATGTGCAAAAATGAAATCATACAATTTTAAAAGACAATTAGTATTTACAATTATGTTTACATTATGTGCAAAAGATAATATAAAACTTTCTCTTTCATAATTGGAGACCAGACTTTACAGGAGATAGATGCTATATACAAATAAAAGTATTACAGGAAGCCATTTAAAACAAACCCCTTCTATATTCTACTATTTCAAAAGAAAATGTTCATATTTGCTATAATGATCTCCATCTGACGGCTGATGTTATTACTAGTACTAAAACACTCAATAAAATGCTATTGCTCGTTACTATCTCCACTTGTCTGTTGCTATTGGATCCTGTAGTTCCAGAGTTCTCAGTGTACTGAACTTCATATGGATCCTCCTCTGAGCAATGTATTAATGGGCTTTGGAATGATGTAGCCCGGAGGGACTCCGTGCTAGGAGTTCGCCCATCGCTGGGGCGTTGTCCAGTGTAGAGCAGGAGCCCCGCTTCCGGGTCGAGCAATGTCCTTGTGAGCTCAAACTCCAAGTGAGGTAAGCTAACACCTATGACGTCACACCCTCCTGCTGACGTCACGTCGAGCGTCCGTCCGACCTTCCACGCGCCGCGCTTTCCGCACGCGACGTTCTTGGAGTTGAAACGTTCAACCTCCTTATCACACTGCGGCGTAAGGTACATCGCTAGACTTGTGAATTTAAAATTTATAGCGCCCTCTACTATGGCCGACGGCTCTCCAGCTGTTCGCGTTCCTTTGACGGAGACGGTGTACTTCGGGAACTGACAAAGCGGGTCGCGGTAGTAGTGGTAGTGACCCTCCCATGTTTGATTGTCGAAGAAGATGAGGTGACGAGTAAGGAAGTAGATATGTCGAACTTCGCAGTGAACGCTTACCCATCCTCCGGATAAGACAATGTTCTCGTGTGGTATTCGAGGTAGAATCGGTGGCGCGTGTTCACGGGCGTTGTAGACAATCTGGCAAGCGGCACAGTATTTCTGAAACGAGAAGTGAGAAGGCATTTTGAAATGAAATATAGTTGATGAATTATCATTAAACCTAAAGTACTCTCAAGTGTTTGAACGATTGAGATCGTCATGATGGAAAAGTTCTATCAAAGGTTCTGATCCGAGAGTCAGAATCAACATTTGATTGATCCCTAAATGTCTACAGTTTCGCAAAAAGTTTCACCCAGTGTCTAATCTAAATTACATTAGTGTTATGTTATTCATCACGACTTGAGAGTACTGGATCAGGCATCATGTATGTAAATATGTAAAAAACATTAACAAATTTTACCTAACGTTCATAGGTAGCACTGAAAATGACGGAAGCCTAATGTATCAAAGTCATGTTTTTAATAATATCACACTGTAGAGGCCTTTTTAAAAAGCTCTTATCTGAAAGTGTGAGAGTGATTGCTTCCATTGTATAGAAAAATTGTTAATTTTGGAGAAGGACATATTGCCTCCTAGAGGAAGAAGATCGATGATAAATATATACACTAAAACTATTCCTCTATTAAAGCACAATGAAGTCAAATGACAGGCGACTGAAGACCTTCAAATATTTCGAAGCTGAAAGTGGGAGTTTGATAGTTTCTTTTGTATCAAAATTGTCAAGTCGCCCACAAAATGAAAGAAGAAACCCCGTGACAAACAATGCAATCACTGCAGCTATTCGTCTGAGAGCACTGATGTCAATGGACACGCGGGGCAACGACTTGACTGTCTGGAGAAGACCAATGGCTAATTCTTCCAACGTCGCGCCAATTTTCCGGTAGCGCCAACTCCGACAGAATTAAATCAACGTTGGTCTTGTATTGATGCACATCAATGAGTTGCTCTAGATTGCAAAATAATTGCCTCCCAAGTGAAACCCCTTCTCCTCCGTAAGCAGACAATATAATTTGAGCAACCTTTGTTTTTAATAGAAAACTCCTCCTTAATGAAATGGCGAGTGTGTAAATGTCTTTGCTCATGATTCAAAATCTTCGCATTTTCACCTTTGGGTTTATTGATGTTATAATGTAATACTACAGTCATTTTGAATTTTAAAGATAATACGAAGTACCGTGCAGGCTCTTAAGACTTTCGAGTATTGCAAAAGAATAAAGACTTCCATTCCACTAAAACTATACTAATTGTTAGTTTGTGTAGAATGACAGATTAAGTCACGTGTACAAGAAAGTGTTGCTAGATGAATAATAAAAGTCTGATAGACATCCATCAGGGAAGACAGTAATTTTATGTTAGTAATGATTTATCATTTTGAAAATTATTTACTGGAAGCTGTTGTATTTTTCTGCAGTGGAAGCTATTTTCTAATCACTCCTGTTGCATTTCATTGTTTGCAGTGACCCTTTCAAATCCTTCCTTTATTGTTTTAATTTGTAGTCTGCATAATTTCCTGTACATGTAACTTTGCAAATACATTATCCTTCTTTCTGTGACATGTAATTGTTTTACATATGAATCCCTTTTCTCGAAAAAATAAATAAAAGCTGTTATAGCTCATTCAAGAGAAGGTTTAGTTCTGATAAAGGTGAAAATGATTTGTGAGCTTTCTTATTCTTTTTATATGTGTGTGGAGGAATATCACTGATGAAACTTTCCTTTGAAATGGACTGCACTTCAAATGCCCCATATTCGAAATACGACGAGCAATAGCTGAAAAAAGTTTGGACCAAACTTTAATGCCACATGTGTAGGTAGTCCCATATGCCGATTTCTACGTGGAATTCATGTAACTTTCAGCAACAATGAGTCAATTTCTTATCATTTTGATGACTCCAAAATCTCACAATATAATCTTGATACTTCACAATCATCCTTTCCAAATTGTTTCCAGACAGTTTCCTTCTCATTGTAATCGAATGATTAGAACGCAACTTCATCTTTAAAGATGAGAACAAATATGAAATGTGAGCTAGAGACCCTTTTCCGATGAGTGTCACTGCTAAACACATTCGTTTGACAGGTTTGCCGATATCTAAATGAGATGTGAAGTGGTTCCAAGGCGGGTTGGAGAAGATGCGACGAGAGTGGATGAGATGGAGATGGAATGGAAGAAGGGGGATAAGGAGTGGGGAAGAGAAGAGAAAGAGAGAGAGGAAGGAAGAGGGGGGAGGGAGGGGGGAGGGAGGGGGAGGGAGGGAGGGAATGGACGAGAGAGAGAGAGAGAGAGAAAGAGAGAGGGAGAGAGAGAGAGAAGGGGAGAGAGAGAGAGGGAGAAAGAAAGAGAGAGGGGGAGAGAGAAAGAAAGAGTGGGAGAGAGGAGGAGGAGAAGGAGGGCGAGATTACGATGTGAAGTGAGTTACAGGCACGCAAAGAAAGATGCGTCGAGAGAAGGAGTGAGGTGATGATTAAATGGGAAAAGGGGAAAGGAAATAAGAGGAAGGGAGAGGATACAGGGGACAGAAGAGAGAGAGAGGGAGAGAGAGAGAGTGAGAAAAAGAAGGGTGGAGAGAAAGAAAGAAGATTTTTCGAAACTATAGGTGGAAAAGGGGTGATATAAACATAGGCGATATATATCAAAAGAGAAAATTTGAGGGGTGTGATGAGAGAAAGAGAGAGAGCGAGAGAGAGAGCGAGAGAAGATGAAATGAAGGGGATGAACACGGGAAGATATAGGCCGAATGACGAATAAAGTGAAGAGACAGATATTGAAAATGAGAGACGGAAAAGACCACTGACAATAGTAGCCCAAGGTGTAAGCCTGCATGCGTGCATGTGCGCGTGAGATCAAAGAAGAAAGTTTGAACCAAAAAGACATAACGGAAGGAAATATGGATAAAACAGAAAAAAAACAACAACAAATGAAGAGAAAGTGCCTTATACACCTAAGAATTAGATCATGCATGGCATGAGAGCACACTCACGTTTATTATAGGCATTGTGCACCATCTTCCCACAGAAACGCGCATAACTGTATATTCAACATGTTCAATGCAAGTTTTCTAATCTTCACACGGACAGATCATGCTCGGCTCAGCGCATTCTTGCCCAAGACAGATCGGTTTACATAGCAAGCCAGCGCCTGACATAGCACAGTGGCAATGAGAACGACTCCCTTTACTTAAAGATATTGGTCAGAAATTCATAGGGTGACTGAAGGCGGAGCAGTAATACAATCCCAATTCATGTTCTACCCATGGGGTGCATAAAACTCGCCCAAATACAATTGCGAGTGGGTGCAGATAATGACCACTTCAACGCATCTCAATACCAGACAGCTTCGATGAGACCTTAATGAAACCTTAGACTACCGATCTAGTTTTTCCGGTACCTTTCCAAATTTTGCAGCACTTTCCCCTCTTCTTCGACCCGCCGTTTTCCCCCCTTAATGCGGAGACATTGGTGAAAACTGAGGACGTCGCTTCCTCTATTTTGAGTTGCTCAGAGACAATAAGACACGTTTTGTGATTTCATTTGTTGGCCCATTTAAAACATTTAATCTGATGAAGACACGACCGAAATCAACGACTATTGGATTTCACTCTCATATTCTCACTCGGTGTGATCATGTATCGTGTAACCCTATAGAGCCCCGAGAGTAGTGGTTGCAAGTATGATGATCTTCTTAAATGTATTCCAGTCTCAAGCGTTTAAAGAACACATCAAAGCACATCTGCCAGGCTGTGGGATCGGGACGCTGGTCTCAGACAAAATGTTTTATCGATTGACTATTCAAATTTCTGGTAGACAGTGGATGAAATTTAAGGGAAACAAGACGAAAGGGTAAACTAGCTTTTATATTACCGAGAGGGACAAAGAGGTGACAGGTTAGATTAATAAATGTTGATGCGTTGATTCACTTGCAGCGTAGTGTCGTAATGATAAATATTGCAGTTAGCATTCATATTCGGGGTAACAGTAGTAGTAGTTATGTAGTAGAAGTAGTAGCAGTAGTAGAAGAAGAAGTAGTAGTAGTAATAGAAGTAGTAGTTTTAGTAGTAGTAGTAGTAGTAGTAGTAGTAGTAGTAGTAGTAGTAGTAGTAGTAGTAGTAGTAGTAGTTGTTGTTGTTGTTGTTGTTGTTGTTGTTGTTGTTGTTGTTGTTGTTGTTGTTGTTGTTGTTGTTGTTGTTGTTGTTGTTGTTGGTGTTGTTGTAGTAGTAGTAATAATAATTATGATAATAATGATGATAATGATGATGATAATGATAATAATAATAACAATGGTAATAATAATTAGGAATTAATAGTTGTAGTAGCAGTAGTAGAATTAGTAGTTGTAGTAGCAGCAATTACGATAAGTGTAACATTTAATCTAATGAGATGAAAGTTTGACTAAATGAAAATAATAAAACATAATGAAACACATATAAGAAACAAGATGAATATAAAGCAATTAAATTTCCCTAAAGACTGGAATATTATTAAAGAGAACTAAAAAGCAAAACAATGTGAATAGAAAACACAAAATATGGATGGCCAACAAGAAAAGAGAAGTTGAATTATTTTTTTAAAATTCAAGTATTTTCAGAATCGAGTGGCATATCAGAAAACGTTCTTCATCAAACGTGACTTTGATGAATATAAAGAACATTAAAATACACCCATTAATATCATGGACTGGGGCGAAGAAAATGATAGAGATTAATGAAGATGCTCGGCTTACATACGGATAAATGAAATGGATGAAGATTAATCATGTTAATTGTGTCGAGAACAAAGAGAGAAGAAAGACACAAGAGTAAAAAAAAGTTAATCAAATTTTTTAAAAATAAGGAGAGATATGTGGGTGCGGAATGTTCTCCCGGGTCATACAAAAAGTGACATTACACGAAGAACAAAATTGTAAATTAGGAAGAACAAAGAGATATCTCATTCATGAACCTTAGGATATTCAATCATGTAAATGCCTTCAAAAACTCATTAATAATTCATCTCCTAGCTCCATTCTCCTTCATAAATCTTCCATTAGTGAAATTTTAAAAAAATCCCGAGCTCCCACGGCAAATATGTGATCGAGAACACCACCCGCAGACGAGTTTAGGATGTTCAACATCTTAAATTCGTAAGATATAACATGGAGACAAGTCATTCCAAAACCTGCCTCAAATTAGCGCGAAATCGTAACAGATGTTGAAATCTGGGTCTTTGGCCTCTTTTACAGAACGCCAACGGCAAGAATTTTATTTTTATCAAAGGCGGGTAGATTCAGTATTTTCTTGATAGAATGATATGGGGTACATCATCTAATTCTATTTATACACCGAATAGCTTCTCCATCTCTGAATTCAATAACCCAAATACAACATTTTCTTTTCCAAAGCAGAACTAATGCAATTTTATTAACATACAATTGTAATATTCGTGTTGTACGCCAAATATCAAATGATATCGGGAGCAAAAGCGTTCTCCCCAAATTAGGTTAAGTACATGTATATTAATTGGGTCAACCCTAATACAATTGCGGTCGGGGATGTACCCACCGGGCATTACTATTAGCGTGAATTAAGTATATATGTCTTCATTTGAAATATTCTCTTTCTTTCGAAATAGAGTTCCTATTATCGTAAATACGAAGCAAGATACTATTTTGGTTGCAAATCTTTCAACCAAAATCCGATACAAATTAAAATTTTACATTTCCCATTATTCGTTCGTTGATTATTTTTTCTTCGGAAATTTGAAAATTGGGTCACGTTTGAACATTTCATACTATTTAGTGACAAATCCATACAAAAGCGAGGACAACAGCATGAAACTAAATCAAACCAGCATTAATGTGATAAGAAGATCAATCATGTTTAGATTCTCGTATCTTGTATTCTACGCAGAGCGTGAGTAAATGATGATCTTGACAAAACGCACAAGGACAACATAACCATAATTCATCGCGCGTCTCTCCATTCACAGAAGGAAGGCGCCACGTGGAGAGAATATAATGTTTCTACATCTTAGGGAACGTCATCACTGCCGTTGGCTGTTTTTGATTTTGTTTTTTGTTTTGTTTTTTTGTTTCGTGTATTTTGATTTCAAATGGTGTAGCAGAGGATAATTTTTCTACATCTTAGGGAACGTCATCATTGCCGTTAACTGTTTTATACTTTGATTTGATCGTTTCTACAGTGGCAAGTCATAAATGCCGTTAACAGTTTTCTATTTTGATTTGATTGTTTTTACATCTTAAGGAACATCATCACTGCCGTTAAATGTTTTCTATGTTGATTTCTGATGAGATAGCAGACGGACTGCGTTATTTGAAAAAAAAAAAAAAGAAGTCCTAAATCGTTGTTCTCTTACTGGTAGATGAGGTGTCATGAGGCTTAGAAAATTGGGGTGTGTATTATTTAATAGTACCTTTGAATCAAAATTACAAAATCTGAGGATTCCTATTGCAACTTTATTCATCTTTTCCATACTATAGGTTTATTTCAAACATTCAAAATAATCCATAGAGATTTCTACCAACATTTTGCCCTCTCAAAGAATTTAGGAATCGGAACGTTTCAATCGAATAGCTGATTCAGAGCAACGTGCCGGGGGTAAAATTCGTGATAACGACTCCTAATGACACAGACTTCAATAAGACTTTTTTTAAAGGTTAACAGTTTCATTAAACCTGACAATACAGCATATTTGAAGCACATGGCTCCTTTACCATTATAGCCACAGGAACTGCAGTCATTAATCCGGCAGTATGGACGTACCGCGACAATTTAAAATAGCTTGACCTTATTAACCTCATTCGATCGTTCTGAATTAATTCGTCTCCGCCAAGTCTTGTTCTCACAACCCATCATTTCTCATCATTATCATATCTCTCCCTTGTTGCTTCTACTTCATCAACGAAAAATAGTTTTCGCTATTCATCACGACGACAGAAATTAAATGACGCCTTGCACCCTCTGAGATATGAGTTAATATGATTTACTTTTGGGACAAATTTGTGACTGTGTTTGGGAACATGAGGTCGATTGACCCCATGTCGTCTGCAAATATACGGACTCGAGTTTGATAGCGTCAGGGCAGAAGCACGACACCAATGGTATAAGTGATTCATTTCAGCAAAATAATAAATAAAATTATGTATCAATCATCCTGACCCGAAAAAACATTGAAAAGTTATGAAAATTAGAGACAGCATTTGATGAATTTTATTTCATTTTCAAATGAAAATACTGATTTGTTGAAAAGGAGATTGGAGAAAGGGGAAGAGACGGAGAGAGAGAGTGGGATATCAATATTTTTTAAATCTGAGATCATTTACGCTGCCCTCCCCCCCCCCCCCGATGATAATTTACTAATAAATGGACAGAGTAAAATAAGCAGTGTATATGTATTATTTGCACGCTTGATTATTTGAGTGTAATTGATCTATAATTCGATATAATCTTTGTAAAATAATTGATGTCTTTACGCAAAAAGTTTTAGCATCGTTAAATTAGATTGAAATGCAAATTATAAAAAGCGTTGAAAAGGGTCAGTGATTCATACTGATATCTTCTTTCTTGTTTGGCAAGCTTTCAATTTCCAAAAGTGCTTTTGTTTTGATATTTAAACAAATATTTCTTTGCTGCATTTGTATATGACATGACACAATTTCTTTCCTTAGGCAGGGCCGGTCACCAGAATCGCCTTTTGATATATAAATATACAAAATCAATAATTTAAGCCTTCGATTTAGATTGTCCAAGAGATTTGGAAATCAGATCTAAAGTGAAAGGTCTGTAACTTGAGACGATAGAGTAAAGTTTGATAGCTTTGGAGAGAGCACACCGGCCACGAGCGACGTCATCGACATGAATATTCACGACTTCAGGTTGGCGCCCACGGTAATCGGTCACAATATTAAGAAGCGGGAGAGAAAAAGTATAAATACAGGCTGATAGTCTGAATAGAATGAAGTTACGCTATTCTGTTTGATCGCCACTACTAGCGGAGACGTCATCAAATCACTAATGATGCTATCGCACTCCAGAAGCAATTGAAGGAAGCAGAACTATCAACTTGTGATTTGCAATACGTAATAACCGGGCTTTGAGATAATGAAATCATCCCGTTTGAAAGTCTGGATACACAGACTATTATGGGACCTCAAATTTTCGAATAACTCATTTGGTGACGAGATGAAAAAGTAGCTTGGAGCAAAGATGTATATTTTTCTGTTTTTTCTTCAACCGCTTGTTGACAGCGCAGAAGAATCAACAATGTTGTTTGGATAATATTTGTACAAAGCCGGGGGTTGGTTAGAAGGGTTCGAAAGAGATATGACAGGAGAGGAAGTTTAACTAACCTACAGAAAACAGGATTTTCCCAAAGTATATTTATAAATAGAGGCCCGAAAAGGATGTTGCCATAGACGAGTATTCGTGTAGGCCTATCTTACGGGCTTCGCAAAAAACCTATTTCTCCGGGTACCCAATCTCCACCCTTCACTCCCTCACTCTCCCTCTAGCTGTCTCTGCCTCTTTCTCTCCCTCTCTTAACACATTACGAAACCACCTTTTACTAAATGGGTGTTGTCGTTGTTTTTCTTTTTATCTTGCACGAATAAAGGAAATGACAAGTTCATACAAATCAGTTCTTTGAACGAAAATATGGTTCACTATACATAAAATTATGCTCTTATATAAAACACGATTGAAGTCATAGTTTATGATACTCCATCTGCGACAAAAAAAATATTATGATGAGACTTTAAATTAATGCAAGTAACCTAATTTGTTCCTTTCACATACTAGATGCTAAATGATGTTCAAAGCATAATCATCGTTAATCTGCAATGTTCAGAGAAATTGCGACAACGGAATGCAATACAGAGACTACTGTGTGAAGCAGCTTATTATTTTTTTAATATGCGCCGTCACTCTCTCATGTCACAGCGGGTTGCCAATGATGCCCCCAGATGATCTCCTTTCTGCAAGCCTACGCACTCGAGTAGAATCATTAATGTTACGTAAGCGATCCTTAGACGTGGCGCCACTTTCGGACTTGGTCACGTGATGCCCACTTCTGAACGTATCAGCGCGCCGAGTGCAATACGCCAAGATCACCGTGTCTAATTCACTGACTGATAGTTTGTGTATCAATGAAGTGTTTATACTGATCACTATTCTTCTTCTTCTTCTTCTTCTTCTTCTTCTCTTCTTCTTCTTCTTCTTCTTCTCTTTTCTTCTTCTTTTTTTTTCTTTTTCTTCTTCTTCTTTTTCTTCTTCTTCTTTTCTTCTTCTTCTTCTTCTTCTTCTTCTTCTTCTTCTTCTTCTTCTTCTTCTTCTTCTTCTTCTTCCTTTTCTTTGCTATTAGCATAGGCCACCGTCTTGTGTATTCTAGTTGTGTAAAAGGTTTTGTGCAGGCTTATATACAGTGGGTGATTTCAAGTCCGGTGTTAGTGTTGGTGTTGGTGTTGAGAGCGTGAATTGGGCTGCTAATTCTAGCCCCAACACCGAATTCGGGTTTATAAAAATAATACCAATCACATTATTGATAGCTCAACACCTAGTGAAGTCAATCCCAGCACCAGCTTCATTTCAGGTTCGGTGTTGTGGCTGGTGCTAGTTTTGCCTCAACACCAACACCAGCTTTCAACACCGAACTTGAATTCACCCAGTGTGTCTCAGTAAAGAAATAGTATAACTGTAATTCCTGCGTAAAAACGGTTGTCAGATTTTCGATAGGAGTTATCAGAACATTACTTTCTAAAAGCTTTTGGACTTTAAAAATCTTGAACCAATGTGTTTTGGACATTACGATAAAAAGTGAAAACAAATACAGGAGAAATTATAGGTAATTTTCTCATGCACTCTTATAACAAAGAAACACAAAGTTGCAAATTTATCTCTTGATAATATACGTTTGGGCAAATTCAAATTTTACTTTTCACTAAAATGATAAATAGGAGGCTATTTTAAAGTATGTCATCATGACTTTAAGAAAAAAATGCTTCTTTTAACAAGGAGAAAAGTACACGTGACTTTCAATGCAATGAATTATGACAAATCCCGCTCATTTTTACAAAGGAATATAAAATTCAAGCATGTGCACCTGATATTCTTTGAAAAGGGTGCGAAATATTGTTATAAAAAAACACACATAAACAAGATATTGTCCTTTTGAAAGTGTGTTGAATGTCATGAATACCTCGCTGGTTATTATTATCAATTTCAGTTCCTCCTAATAATGTGTGGTTGATATAACTTGAATAAAAGAAGATGATAAACAGTTTGGGGATTAGAGTATGGGTCTATGAACATTATCTGTGTTCTTTTATTTCAAATTTTATGCAGGTGCAGCATGTGCAGGAACCCAACGTGGGGTATAATCCTTTTTTTCTCCTCGGAGGGTTTTTTGAAATGCATCTCCAAAACGAGACAATATCCGATCCTGGCATTATATGCGCCAGGACCGTGTGTGCTGATGATTCCCCGCACAAATACCCCAGCCCTGGACGACGTTTCTCAACAATAGCATCCATTTTTAGCGGATGGAAATTAATTTTAAGCCGATTTTTCTTCTCCGTTTCAGTTTTCAGGAAATACAAGCCGCGGGCGGTAGACATTTATTTGCCTTCAGTCCCAGGTACCAACGGCGATGTAGGGCTCTTTGTTCTTCGCCGCCCGACGTCGGGTAAGCTAGTACCGACAGGCTTTTGAGTCAGTCTAATCTGGCTTGGTATATTTTGTAATATTATTAACTTTGTGCCGCTGCCATAGAGCAAATAGATGCCCGGATTAGCACTGTATTTGCTCCTTCTTCTTCTTCTTCTGATCACAATAGGTACACTTAATCAAACGAAAATGAATTCGATAAAAGGTCGGCGAATGGCTGATTGTTAATATGATGATTAATGGGAGCTCATGTTGATTGCTGACGGAGGTCTAAATTTTCTAGTTCATTGACATCATCCGACACCTTCCAGACTTTTTGTTTTCTCTCTTTCTCATCAAACCATCGCTTGCTCAGACACGATGATTAGAGGTAGGAACACTTTGTGATTGGTCGTTCAACCAACTCAAAATGGAGCGATCCAACTTCAAAGGCTGGTGCCGCTTGATCGCAATACACGGGGCGTCTTTTCAGAGATGTTTTGAATAGTAAAATCTTCACAAAGGAGTATTTTTCGACGCAAACATTTATATTGATGTCTCTGGTGTTTTGTGGTAGGCTACTGTTGATTTGGTGAGGCATAAATAATCGTCTTTCCGTGTGGCCTAGAATTGTTGGTATCAAGATAGATACAACACCGCAACCCTGAGGGTTTAGAGTGTTAACTATGTCATCCATTAAATATTAACAGCCATTAATTGAGAAGTACGTTTACCTTTACATATATGCCAATGTCATGGTTAAACCGAGGTTATTATACCATCAAATTCTACAGTGGAAAATATAAACTTAACATATTTTATCCTAAATTAATGTGATCTCATTATATATGATATATTACGCTATTATATCAAACAAATCAATAAATGACTGAAATTAAATCATGAGGCATCGATATTAATAGTCCTAAAATTGTGATACCTGAACACTCACACTGTGATATTACCACAGTGTTAACACACTAGGAAATTGTCACAATGTTATCACACTGTTGTAACAACAAACCGTTACCACACTTTCCCAAATCACATGGGTTACACATGTGGAATTCGCAAACTGTGGTAATTACCACACAGTTACATCATAGTGCACACTTGGTCGACTGCACTGTGCCCACCGATTAATAACATTATCAATCACACTGTGGTATCAACTATAATTATAATCCAATACACTGTGCCCACCGATTAATAACACTTTGGGATCAACTACATAGTCCACCACACCGTGCAACAATGTTATAACATTGTGTACCACAATGTGGTATCAACCACATAGTCCACCACACTGTGGTAACCACCACGGTATTTACATTCTCTAAAATCCCAGTGCCCAGGCCTTTTTCAGTCAGATGGACTGCAAAGACAGCCAAACGGACAGACAAACGAACATCGACGAAGCTTGCTAATGAAAAAGAATGATTGCTGTCGCTTTGCTCAGACACGAATCTCAAGGGACAAGGTCATCTCCTCCAGCTGATCAACTTCCAGACAGAATGTTGTAGAACCTTGTCGACGGACTGCTGATGAGCACAAAGCAATAAAGGCAGTTGCATTCATTTACCCATGTTGTCCTTCTGATTGAAAGTTTACCCACGTGTGAAGAAACTTTGAAGAATACGAAATCTGACTTTGTAGCTTCTCTTCTTTTGTATCTCGATTATTTTTCAACGTTTCCCTTTGGGACTGTAAGACTAAACGAAACCATGGCAAACTATTCCACATTGTTTTACATTTTAATCTTGATCCAAGAATCAAAGTTTCGCTGTAAATATTGAATTTCATTGTCTACAATAACGGGGTATTATTCATGTTCCTCAGCCAAAGCGCTGAATTATTTTAACGCTGGACTGCTAATATTGAAACCAATTACATTGTAAGCTCTCTACCAACATGTTTTGATTTATACGTTATTTGAGCTTGTACAGCCCTCTATATGCATTAAAATATGAGGCGGAGGAGGGCTGCAGACCCCCCCCCCCCCCCCCCAAGTATGTGAAATTTCCAATATTTGGGCATACCTCTTTTTCCGACGGTTGTAAGACCATTGCTCCTCGTCAATTTCGTACACACACCAAGTACTAAAATTTTGACCCTGGACCAAACGCTTTACCTAATCCTAATCCTAACCCTAACCCTAACCCTAACCCTAGCCCTATATCTTTAACGAAATAAAGCCCAGAGCAATTGTCGCTGGAGAATAATGTCGGAGCATGATTCGGACACCGAGGTGGTCTATTTTTGTAGTTTTTTGTTATTTTTTGTCAAGTGTATTATGATAACGAATTTTCACTGTCACTACAGTTAAGCAACAAAATTTGTTGCTCGCTCGCAAAATCTGGAAATTGTAACTTTTATATTCTCCCCTGGCGAAATTGTGCCCGAACGCTTAGGATTATATCAGAGCTTTATCGCTGAAGAGAACAAAATTAAGTGAAGCATAATCAGTTTTTTTTTTTTTTTTTTTTTTTTAATCGACACTTTTCTTTAAGCAAAACGGAGACGGAGTTTCACTCAAAATCCCTTTCTTTTGAGGACACATGCCTACAGGCAGGAATTGGTCACATAAATTCACCAGGTGAATATTTCAGTAGAGATAAAGTTATTGAAACGAAATTAGCCCAGGTGCATGCGAATCTATTCATGAGTGAAATGTAGATTTCTTTTCGAGGGATTTTCGCACTGAGTAGCATACTCATGCGACTGATCAGACAGCGAGCAACCATGCACAAAATTGAAGGAGTGGGACCAAGTTTTGTGGCGTACAGACCGAGTCTGGTCATGCACAAAATCAAGGAAGTGGGATTTCTCCAAGCAAGTAATGACACACACGAATGTTACCTGTGGCTCTGCTGCCTTGAGTGATGAAGTCAGACAAAATGAAAATAGGCGAAGATGATGAAAAAGAATTTGGAAAATATCATCGTTTTGTCAGGTGAACTTAGTGAAACAAAAAATGTGAGTGTATTATACTTTACAGTGGAACTAAATAATTATTGTCATAAGCTGGATGCTTATAAAAAGATAGAAGTTAAAGACATTGCCAAAGAATAATTTCATCTCAACCTGAATTAAGAAAATGAACCCGTTTGACACAGTGGTTCATAATATCTTGTTATCAGTATTGTAATATTCTTTAAACCTAACGCTTACGCCACAGAGATGTAACATAGATCTCTATGGCTTACACCCACTAATAACTGTATTACATGTCAACCTTTAGGTGTTTCAAGGTATTACCTGTCATCTGTGATCGCCTATATTATAAGTATTAGATACACGGATGGATTCCTTTGATTGAGAATATCATCACCCCGATGCTTTTTTGTTACACTGTTTAATTCATTCAACAGTTCAATTCAACTAAACTTCAATTTCCCTACTGTAACCAAAACAGCCAAAACAGAAGAGACCATTTAATGTGATCCGTGTTAAGAGTAGTCGGATGCGATGTCGGTAACTCGACAACTCGACTTCGTCTTCCCTTTCATTTTCCCCGTCAGAGAACGAGAGCCATTCATGGTTATACATGTTGAAGACCTGCAAAGTTCGAGTTGAGTGAGGTCCTTATAGAACGTTCCGTGGAGTGGGATTGCCGGTGTAATTCCAGATCCGAGAAACCCGCAGGTCATAAGAGGCTGAGAGCACAATCCCACCGCTGCCGCCATTGACGTCCCTCGCGCTCTTTGCGTATAGAGGACTACGCGAGGAAGGACAGCCCGCACTACTATATTTGCAGCAGTTACTACTAGCTGTCACTACCTAAAAGGGGTTGTGCTCTACAGTACCATCAATAATTTATTGATAATAGCAATGTTAACGTTTCCTGAGGCAAGTACACGTTTCTGGGCTGTGTCGCGCCCTTCGGGGGTAACATCTCATCTCGTTGGGATCTTAGTTTGGTAAAGACGCGCAATTCACTGCGTGTTTACCTCCTGGAATTAGCCAGGCTACAGACGGGGGGTTGTCTCTTTTTCTGAGACGCCAAAGGATATCTTCGTGATCAGTCAGAAGAGCAAGAAAATATATGCACCTTCAATAAAAAATTAAAAAAAAACTTTCCCTATTCATTTTCCAGAGTATGTTTTAATACGGTCTATATAGTCCTATATGAAAATATCTGTGTCTGAAGATGGCCGCTCCACCCCAATACTTTCCCAATCTTGGTAATGGGCAACTCTTGATGTATTTATACTAAGGGTTTTCCACCAATCCCCCTTGACCTATAGCATTAAACAGGTGAAGACTCATGCAAACACGGATTAATGCCGTTACCTCATAACTGCAGCATGATATTTAAGTCCAGACATTGACCAGTAGTCTGAGTAATTAAAATACTTTTGCTAAGATATGCCTATATTGCTTTTCTTTTCTTATTATTTTTTTTTTTTTACATGAGGAGCTACATGTATATGATCTTACATTTCTAGGGTCCATGCAAAGCAATGAAGTTACCATATTAATGGATGGTCATTAAGGAAAGGGGTGACACGCAAAATTATCTCTTTTTCAGATTCATTTGTCCTGGCACCAGCAAAATATTATGCAGTGTTTTTTTTTTTTCGTGGTTTTTTGTTGTTGTTGTAACTGGTGTAATGCTTTTGCTGTTTTAGGAGATGAATGAAATAGTCTGCCACACACTTTCAAGCCACGCATTTACTATTTTCGAGGAGGATATGCGTGCTCAGATTACGGACATCGCTGGACATAGTTATGGTGCATCTCCCAGAGAGGGTTACTATAGCTTCCATTCATATAAATCAGAAAGGTGGAAGCAACGTGCTAGTCTGTCAATCGAATATCAATGAAGCGAACTGTAAAAGCGACGCTTCATTTGCAAATCATGCGTAAAAGCTGTTCTCAATTCAACCAGTCTACCCCTGGGGGTTAGGTATGTGGCTTCTAACTGACAACTTTTTGGTGGTTGGCAAATTACCCATATTTCCTCTAATTTTTGATAAATTCTTGATATCACAAGACGAAATGTTAATCCCCTTTTCATCACTTATTTGTTCTTTTATGCAGTAAACGTAAGCTACTGACAATCCTGAAATATCTATCTTGCTTTAAGCGCGGGTTTATACAAAAAATAATAAAATGAACCTTAACATATCTTAAGTTATCACTTGGTGTGAAGTATTTATGATTCACATTTTCGTCATTATTTAAAATAATGCATCTGCAAAATATTTAAAAAGTCTTTTTATTTCTCAAAAAATCTGCCACCAATCTATGAATGTTTAGTTTTCTTTCCTTAAAGTACGTTTGTCCGAACAGAAAACAAGCTTTGTGTAGTATTCTGCCTTTACATGTCTCTGTAGTAGAATTACAACCAATATCGTTAACGTGTTAATTTGTGGCGTGTAGAGGCATGACAGGTTGAACATAAGAAAGAATATTAAAAAATGCTCAATGATCCTCGACAGAAATCATCGGGGTCTCGTGGCGATATCCTAAAGGTGTTTCTTTTTGAAAGATATCCCGACACAGCAACAGTTCAATCAACTCCTTGGCTTAAAAAGGGCATCGTATCATCGCTTACATCCGAATAATTCCATGTTCATGAGCACTCATACTGCAACCCTGTCAGCCTTTCAACTATTACTTTAAAAAAGATGTCATTACCCTCATGTAAATTCATTTTGGAAAGTGCCAAGAAGCTATACTGAATGGTAGATTATGTAGTAAATACAAACAGTATTATGAGGGTCGGGAATCATCAAAAGTACAGCAAATCTAATAAATCTTGCTAAAAATCGCAGGCAATTAAAAGCAACTCGACACCGATATGGGTACATGGGACTACACAAAAGCAATACTTTTCATTTAAAATTGTTCCTATGGCATTTGTACAGAATGGGATTAAAGCTCACAAATAATTTCAAACCTTTACCAGAGTTCGACCTTCTTTCTAAGACATGCCTGTATCGCGATGAAGCTAATTCGATAGTGACAGTCAACCATTTGAATCACGATTTGTTTAAATGAACGATATGCATTAAGAAATTTGAGAAAGAGTTCCAGCCAAACTCTATTCAAGACCTTGACTAAGTTGATTCCTCAAAATCACCTTCATGAATACCAAGAGACATAGAGGTGACTGTCCTGCTCTGCACTTTTCCACTGTTTCCACCACCCCCTTCGTCCACTCTTAAACGATACTAGTACAAAAGATTCAAACATTTACACAGTCCAGACACACATGAGTCATGGAATGATTCTTCCAGCTCCGTGACTTCTGAATATTGGTATGGTTTCGGAGTTCAGGAGAACTCTTCAAGATCACCAATGTTGAATTTTACGAGGAAGTACGGCTTTTTGGCCGCATGGCAAGGACTGAATACTATCCCTTTTTACGAATACACAATAAAAAGGGATTTTTTTTTTCACCCACTGGTAAATCGAATTTTTATTTTATTAGTCATGATGAGCCGATAATCGTTGGGGCGTATACGCTGCCACCAGTGTAGTGTCATTTTGTCCTCAGCTTGGCAGGTATATCGAGCGCCTAATGCCGCTAAATTCAGCCGTCTTTAGGTGAAACATCTATCTCCTGAACATATTGATGGAAGACTTTAAAGCTGTTCACACATTTGGATCAGAAGGAAGAGTCAATAGGCACAGCGTGGTTCCCAATCCCTATTATGCTGCTAAAGCCATGCAGTGTATACTGAGACACACACGAGAGAATGGGTTGGGAACCCGTCTAAAGCGTTAGGTTGTCCCGATGAACATCAAGGAATGCTGGTTTGTGGGAACAAAGCTCAAGAAATGAACATATTGAGAGATGGGAGTTTATTGATCGAATGTTGCGAATAACCCCATCGGCGATTACGGTTCCCTTGAACTTTGAAGTCACTTACAGGCATGAATGAAAACCTTTCTTGAAAGTCCAACATTTTGTCAAATAAGATTTTCTTCTCATATATCGATGTGCCTTCAAATGTATATATTGGTCTTCCAACGTCGCCCCCCCCCCCCCCCAATCATGCCCACTTTACTTAATTTCCTTTTGACCTATTCGAAATTCAAATGGAAAAATCTGAATGAAGTATCTATAGGGGCTCACTATCTTTTTAAATAAAAGTATCGTACTTTGGATGGAGTTTAATATAAATATGTGTTCCGGATATATTCATCACGATTCGGTAGGAAAGTAATAGAGTTTGTCATTCATACTTCATGTAAATATTAATGAGTTCATTTGATGTACATTTTCTTTAATTCATCCACTTAACGAGAACGAATAAAGTACAAAAGGCTTAGAATATTCTCGAAATAGAAATAATCAAAATCAAATGGAGAGAAAATAGAAATAAATTACACCGTATGTATTTCACTCGTCACTGTTCAATCAATTTCTCCACTGTAATCTCCTCATTCCGTATGCTCCATTCTACCAAATCTGACATTGTGATGTAATTCATTCATCTTTAATTCCTCGTTTCTATTCATAAAATAGGATATTTTGTTTTCACAACAGCTTTACAATAGCCTTTTTCTTATGAAATTTCATATTAATCCATATTAATGAAGGAAAAAGCAAAGAAGAAAAAAAAATGGTTTTAATAGTGAGTTCCCATCTACCGTAGATTGGTGAATGTAATTTCGCCAAACAATAACCCTTATAATTGTCATTTTGAGTTAGCCAGCTTTCCATAATTCATCTCAATTTTAGAGAAGTTATATTCATTCAATAGTTGCTTTTATACACGTACTACACGTGTGTATCATACATAATTTTGGTGACATGCAATTTAATCGGGTAATTGCGTTCAACAGCTTTTCAATTAAGAAAATTTTGCTCGCCAAATGCTTCATTTCTCTGGTAACTTTGCAAAATAATCAGAACTATCATTGAAATTCATTCAAAGAAAATACTTGCTGAAAAAAAGTGTTACTGTTGCAATCACCAATGTCAGTTTTATCGGTCATAGTTAATATCAAATTCCTCATGTCCATTCATTAAAAAAGTGTAGAGATGTACACTTAATTGAATTAAAGTTTTATTCTATTTTGTACATTTAATTATTTCAAATTAAACAAAGTCATTCGAGTGTTGCCTTCTAATTAATAGTAAAAGAAAAATCACTAGTATGTATTGGATTTTCTGGAGGCGACAAGCTCCTAACGACCGTCGCACTTTCCTTAACATCCAGATGGATGACACTGAAATGCATCAATGGTTACCAAGGCAACAGCGTTACCTTGACCACCAACCACATGAAGTCATCCAAACCCTTATCGGCCATGGAGATACCCGCTCCTGCGGCTGATATTGAAAAGAGGGTCACCATCCTTTAAAAATATTAATAATTCACTTCTCCTCTTTTACTCTCTCTCTTTCTCGTTTGTATGTCCTATGTCCTATGTCCTATCTTCTTGTCAATAAGATCATTATACTTTTCCGTGTCATCTTCTGTCTATATTTTGCCTTTGGGTCACCCGTTTCTGAAAATATCAATATTACCCTTCCCCCCCCCCCCCCCCCTCCTCTCTCTCTCTCTCTCTCTCTCTTTCTCTTTTGTACGTCCGATGTCCTATGTTCTATCTCCTTGTCAATAAGATCATTATACTTTTCCGTGTCACCCTCATTTGAAAATATCAATAATACCCCTTCTCTCTCTCTCCCCCCTCCCTCTCTCTCTCTCTCTCTCTCTCTCTCTCTTGTATGTCCTATATCCTATGGCCTATCTCCTTGTCAATAAGATCATTATATTTTTTCCATGTCATCTTCTATCTCTGTTTTTGCCTTTGGGTTATAAGAGGAAGTTGTATTGATGACTTCTTCAGTGAGAGACACTTCCAGCCCAAGGATAGGGACAGTATAAACACTTGAGTCATATAGTGCCCTAAGACGGCGGGCAGTCAACCTGTCTTCAAAATTTACTTAGGGAGATATTGGTGGAAAAGAAACTGTATAATGCCAAACATATCGATTTCAAAATTTGGCCCTTATCTGTCACGTCAGTAGAATTTCAAAATGAATATTTCTGAAGGAGAGTGGCAACCTTGATAATGACGTGCGACCGGTGGCTAAATGAAAAGATGTAAATGTTGTTTTTTATTAATTATCTGGAAATATTGGTAATGTTGATATCGAGGAAATTAAACAGTATATTTGCTAAACATGTCCATTTCAAAATTTGACCTCATATCTCATATCAACAGCATTTCAAAATGAATATTGTTTTCGAGTATGGTGACATCATTGATAATGATATGCAACGAAGGAGCGTAAAGGAATGGTCTAAATGTTGTTTTATTTATTATCTGCAAGAAGCTATAGACTTTCAATCCATTACTGAACCTTCATGATAATGGTATATATCATAATTCTTCAAAATAAACTACGAAAAGAGGGAAATCATATTATTATAATCATCATATCAATGCGCAATTCAAAACTCAAAGGTTTTAAACAAAGAAATCCACAAGAGGACAATCAAATGAAAATCAAATATTTTTCTGCAAAAAGTACTAGATAGTTAGAGATTTGGGGGGAATTACAATTATTCTTTTTCATAATAAGAAAAATAACAATCATTAAGTTGTGTTAAACATCATAAGGACTGTGGCTGTCAAACATGAGATGCATGTCTCATCACGTTTACACACTTATCATGGAGTTAAAAATTTCAGCTTATCTTTGTTTTATGCCTTCGCACATTCACTGTCTCTAGTGAACAAAATATTGAAGAGTTCATTCATCCAACTCTCAACAACATAAAATCATCATCGATCCCAGCTTGTCGAATACAAAAATCTCCATTTCCATATCTGGTGGCCTTCCAAAATAGATCCGGCTTCATAATGCTGTGTCAAGTAGTATCGATTGACTTAAAGAGCAGGGGAGCGTTTCATCAAGCGTTTTGTCAGTGATTTTTATCCGACAACTGTTATAAGCTACTGAAATCCTTGCATCTGATTGGCTGAGAGCAAATTTGTCAGTAAAAATCACTGACAAAACGCTTGATGAAACGCTCCCCAGATCGAGTTCTGGTTAAGGTGAATATATAATTTTAAAGCGTTTTGATTCTTTTTGTACCAGTTTGGAAGAATATCATAGTAGAAATGTCCTGTGAAAAGAATTGCTCTTCAAATGCCCTCATATTCGAAATATGACGACAAAATTAAAAGCGAAAGTATTTGGACCAAAGATTCATGCCACATGTGTGTGTAGTCCAATGTAATACGTGTGCAGTGCCATTGACTTTCAACAAGATCGAGTCAATTTCGCATCATTTTAATGATTCTGAAGCCCCCACATTAAACACCAATTCTTACATACGACATTATTAATCTTTCTATTTGCTTCCAGAATTTTTTTACAGCGTAATAGCACGACTCTCAACTCAACTTTCTCTTTAACCCTTTCAAGACAATTGACCACATTTTGTGGTTTGGCCCAATAACTTTTGATTTAGAGCCTTAAAAAATATACCAGATGCATGAGTAGAAAGAGCAAAAAATTCTGCACATTCTGTGTCCATTTTTGTTGCATGATCATATTGCGTTTGATGCCAGGAATTTTAAAAAGGAGAATAAGATTGAACATCCTTAAATTGGCAACACATTAAGAGATTCAAAATCATTGTTTTTTTGTCCAAATTGGCAACTTTTTCAACTTTTCGACAAAGTTCCTAACCATGTATATTATTTTCAAGACATTACATCTTATTAGAACCACGTAGCACTAAAAGAAAAATATTATTGTTGCCAATTTGCAGAACAAAATGTGATCAATTGAGCTCTTAAATAATTCCTGTCCTGAAAGGGTTAAACAGAGGAAATAAGATGTCCGCACACACCGCGCTCTTCGCGACCCCCGGGCCAGGGAAGCGGGGATAAGAGACAGAAAACACCGTGTAATTAAATAGTGGATATTGAGTATTAGCGCTGAACCTGTCATGATATTAATGTTCCGAGGAAACTGTGAATTTATCAAACAACTCGTTCAGACAACCGACTGGGAGGTTGATCGGTGAACTCACTTTCATTCACAAGCCAGCATAACAAGTCTCGAATATGCCCTGTATATATTTCATGAATGAACTTATCGTTTGCGTGAAGTAGCAAACGTTGAAATCACTCTGTATAGTACTAAAGAGACATTCGCTTTTTGTACAGACCTGATTCGTTATGAAACGGTCTTTATAAACATAAAGAAATTTAACGTGTATACGTCTTTTAAAGGCAAAATAAGGAGACAACTGACACATGCTAAAAAGGATGTATGTCATATTTACTTTAATAAAAGAATAATATTTATGAATGATATTGGGAAGTATTGGTTATAAGATTTCACAAGGGAGAATCTTATTTTAAAAAAGGAAGAGATAAAGAGATATAGGACGGATAAAATGACAAGGCAAGAGAGATGGAGAGAGAGAGGGAGAGAAAGAGAGAGATGGTTGTGTCATTGATTCAGAAGAAAAAGAAAATGCTTATCTTAGAATTCACATCAACCATCTACATACGCATGGTAGAATATGGTTCAAGTTATCAAAAGAATCAAGAGATATTTACCAGACGTATAGATAAACCAAAGGGAGTTTCAATAAGTAAAACATCTGAAAATGACAAAAAGGAATTAAAGGCATTGCCACTATCTACATAGACTCGAAATGCAGTTAATCCTCTACGAAATATATATATCTTTTGTTCCTAACAACGAAATCATCACTAACAAGAGGGCAAATTCTAGTGTGAACGCATTATTTCTGCGTAGTTTGGGATTACTCCTACTTAGTATGGGAGACACGTATGTGTGGCAGTGCGCGCGCTGCAACCTGATAGGCTCTCCAAAAAAACGAAACGTATATGAAGAATTGCGGGGGGAAATTATAGAGTGCTTGCCATCGTGGAGAATCAAACACAAAGAAACTGTGAGAGAGTATATTAAAAGGGGGATGGAAAGGGGATTAGAAAAGGGAAGGTGGAAGATAAAGAAGGAAGAAAAGGGAAGAGAGAGAGAGGGAGTAGTTGAGAGATAGATAGATAGAGAGAGAGAGAGATAGAGAGAGAGAGAGAGAGAGAGAGAGAGAGAGAGAGAGAGAGAAGGGGATGGGCGACGGGAAGGCGGAGGGAGAGAGAGTTCTCGATAGAAAAGTGAACAAAAAATACGTGTATGAATGAGTACATAGGACGGCCATGTTATTCAGAATGACAGTTACATAGGGGTCCCGTCAAATAGATGGGTATACCAATAAATCAAAATAGATATGGCTAGTAAAATAATAAAAACAAATAGTTATTGAAAAAATAACTCTCAAAATAATCAGATGATAAACTGGCTGAATATAATCATTTAACACAATTGATGTAAAAAAGGGAAAATGGAGAAAGGACAACTAAATCAAACTATTATTTGTTTATATATTTATTTAAAAAATGGATATTGTCTAACTGTCTAAGAATGCTATAAAACAGCTAAAGATTATCCAAAATTGTTCCGAGGCAGAACATAAAGCAATAGGAAAAATTAAAAGCTAACGGTGTTGGTGTGTGTGTGTATTAGAGAGAGGGAGAGAGAGAGAGAAAGAGAGGGGAAGAGGGGATTAGATATAGAAATGGAGAATATAACATATAGTGTGAGAGGACCAGAAAGGAAGAATTAGGATGCAAAAGAAAAAAAATACAGAGAGAGAGAGAGAGAGAGAGAGAGAGAGAGCATATGAGAAAGTGATAACCATGAGTTTCTACGTCAGAGAAAAAGGGGAACACAGTGATGACAGAGTTGATAGTCTGTAGTAATATGTATTCATATCGGGGGCCCTTGTTGGACCGTGATCGTATTATCCGTCTACCATGCAACGACTGAAACAACAAAACTAAAATCAAATCTCGGCAGCTAGATTGAGTTATGTCGGCGTTGACGAGGCCCACAGAGAAATATCTAGAAATATGATACATGCTTAAACAACTTCATAATCATGATAATAAAGATGAGTGAGATTCATGTTTCATATGGTATGATACTCGTACGGTGCACTTGATTATTCATGTCTATTCGATTTGAATTATTCATAGAATTCAGCGTTTGACACATTTTCATGATCACGTGACCCCAAATTCAACCAAAACAAAACACGCGCTTTGTCTCGATGCCTGTACAAAGAAGCCTGAATGTGGATCCAACCCGAATAATGTTTGCGAAAATAAAGAAACAAAGGCAATGGCAATTCATTGAAATCAGCCTCAGTAGAAGTTGTGAAAAACTCCTCGTGGGCGGTAACAAAATAACAGTCACATCATGAAAATGAAGAAATCATCAACGAAACTGCGCTCTCACCATTGGTCTGACGTAAGAAGCGAATTAAGAGTCAACATCTCTTTCAAGTGCTTTCCAACATGTTCAACATGTTCAAGGGGATACAAATACTTCATGTTAGGCCGTGCCATTATTCTACTAAGGAAATGCAATTTAAGTCTTATCGTCAGTCATGTCTGTAGCCATTCTGTTCTTTGCAAATAGTTTTTTTCCCCCACTCAACATGCTCAAGATGCTGCAAACTTGCCATTTGTAATACCTCTTTGATGTCTTTTTAAAATGATATTCACATAATACTAAAATAATTAAATACAAAACTTTTTGGTCAGATCAATACAAAGGATTAGGAACTACCCCAGGAAGAAAACCAAGAACCAACCTCAAAGATAATAAGTAAGACCTGGAGCTGCCTCCGAGTGCCAGAGTGTACAAGAAAAGAAAAAGGGTGGCAAAATGTTTCAGTTAACATCCGGACCTGGCGAGGACAACATGAAAAGGTAGCCTTGGATCTTACCTCACTGTCATCATCGTATTTCCGAAGAGGTGTTTGGTATCCTTTTGATCTGTAGTATATCCTCTGTGCTGGATCGGTGTGGATGTCTCCTAGATAAAGGGTCTCGGACCGCCGTACTAGCCCGGTCTCTTCCACACGTCGTTCGTAGATTTCTTGTCGCATCAACTGGAGTTCGTTCATAGTAAATCCCAGACCTGGTGTGCAGTCTATCTGGACGACGTCTCGTGAGTTGTCCAATACTATGTATTTTCTGAGAAAAAAGAAATCATAATTATTATGAGAGAGACATCCTTTAAGACTTCAAGTTCATCAGGTTTCTGACGATCAGTTGGGAATCATCCATCGGCTAATCAGGACCAGTCACTTAGGAATAAAAAGGTGGCATCTTCATGATACTTCTAGGACAACTAACCCCTTGGACTATCACCGTCGGAAAACTGTCCCTGGAAAAATGTAGTTATGACAACTACCCCTTTTGTAAGGCACCTGATTCATGTAGATAGTTACCTGAGGGTTATAGGGGAAAATCGTAAAGGGGGTAATTATCATTGGTGGTAGGTGTTCTAGGGGTCATCATTGGTCGTTGCTAATTTCAATGTGATTAATCATATGATACTACAATAGAAGCAAACTCTTATCGTCGTACCTGAAAATAGCGAGGGGTTGGTTCGGTTCCACCATGCCCGGACAGCTTCCGTTCAGCTGCCGTGCCAGCATCATGGCGAATCGGTCCTGGAACACTGTCAAGGTGACCTTCTCCATCTCGTACACGGCTTCGTTCGCTCCATCGAGGGCGTAGGTGAGTCCACCTACGGTAAGCTGGCCTCGGATGCGGTAGGAGTAGGCTGGGGACTGGCACTGGTTGTCGGAGTAGTAGAACTGGTAGAAGGTGAAGCTGTGGTCCGAGTGGAACTTGTAACGGCGAGTGAGGAAAGCTGGTCCTGGCCTTGTCTCACAGCTGTAGTGAAGAAAGAGGCGAAAAATGTAAACCCAGAAATGTTACTATTCGCGTTTTACATGTTTTAATGGCCTAGAATTGTAATAATAAAAAAGTAACAATTTTTAGGCATCACCATCATCATCATCATCATCATTCACCATCACCATCACCATCATCATTATTATCATCATCATCATCGTCACCATCATTCACCATAATCATCTTCTACCTTGAGTCCCGTCGGGTAAAGAGATCTTGTCGATACCATTACATATTCATCTAATTCTGTCTGCATCAAACTGCATGGAAATGAAACAATCTTCCGTCTTCATTAATACAATCTATACCATTTTTTAAAGTATGGGTCTCTTCTTTCTCTACCTTCTCTGCTGCTCTTAACAGCATTCCTTCTTTGCCATTCTCTTCTAAATTTTCCTTAAGCAGTTAAACTAGAATTTTAACAAAGAATGCACTCTCCTCTGTCTCCTTTTTTTTTTTACCATTTCGATCTCTGATTTTTTGCACTGTTTTAGTTCTTGCTTTCTTTATTAGTCATTTTAACACCGTCATCATTATTTGCCATGAGCAATACCATCATCAAATAAACGTCTGCTCCTTGAATCAGCCCCGCAACCACCAACACCATCAGCACCACTCACGAGACCACATTACCCACCCCCCCCCCCCCAAAACAACAACAACAACCACATCTTTCTCCACTCTTTTCAATGCAAACATGAATCTTCATCACGGATATTTATATCATGTTGAGGGGGGGGG
>CM046845.1:6476576-6723490 GCA_025618425.1 Heliocidaris tuberculata | reverse complement strand
TTCTTTCGGAGGATTTCCCACAGATGATGCGAGAGAGGGGTAAGAGTCGAACCTCCTTCCATTTATTCTTTCCTCTTGGGCATTTTATGAATTAAGATGATATTTGGTGATCAGTTTTTCATCAGTTTATTTGCAGTGTTGTTTTTTTGTTTTTGTTTAGCAGTCTGCTATATATTCCTATCATCTCATCTATAAACATAATAACGAAAGATAACAAAACTTATTTTATGAATTTATAAGGATTGTACTCTTTTATCGCAAAAGTTGAGTATTTACGCAAATTCATTCAATGCGGATGGTCTAATTCTAGTGTGAAAACTAAAACATGTTTTTTTTTCGAGTAATAATGCACGAAGTAACATTTTATTTCATGAGGAAAAAGAAATGAGCTCATGGACTGAGAGTTGACAAACGTTTCTTTAATGATTCAGTAAAGGTTGGAGCAGAAAAAAACAATTTAGATGAAAAGACTGATATTGAGCAGAGAAAAGAGTACATACACGTGAATTCGTCAACATTCTACTTTAGGTATGGTACTAAGAAAGGATATGTTAATCTTTCTTTTCTCTGGTTCACAAACAACAGAACTTTTTTCATTTAAACTTCATAAACACACTGCACTTGAATGTTTTCTAATCAGATAATTTAGTACTACTATTAAACAGGCAGCTTTGTAGAATAATATTCAATATCATCATAAACTACCTCCTTTAACATACGCAACATACTTCGCCAATGTTCTGGCCTCCAGAAATAACATTGCTCTTGTTTTTCTCCATTGCTCTGGAGTGTTGACAAACTTGGTTCTCTATAAATAATATCCTCACATAATCACCTGCGGATTCTTGACACAGCGAGGGATCAGTGGTATCCTTGGTCGAGTCAAGACCGAGAGAGTTTGGACTTGGGGCGAATTGATTATGATATGGCGGGAAAAAATGTTAGATGAATTCCCACTATACTTACGTATCTTCAATATGAAATATGTAATATGAAAGCCCTTGTACAATCTTTGAAAGCTTAAAAAAGTTTAGTAAAAATCTTTCAATTAAGATCGTAAATAGCAAGATGCTCTGAGCTGGTCCAGAAGGTGAAAATAATTTCAATTTTTTGTTATGTTCTGATTTACCTTTTAACTTTTTTCTAAACTACTGCGATTGATCTACAATGCACTTATGTAATGCATTTCTTAAATTGATAATCTAATAAAGAAACAGAGAATAATTACATTTGGATATTGACATGGCCTTTAGCATTCCTAAGCTTGAAAGTTTATGCAGCTCATCTGCTCCAGGTCTACTCTTTTTGGAAAGTCCCATGCAATCCTGGGCCCTGTTTAACAAACTTGTTATCAATGACAAGTCACAGTAATTGATATAAGCTACTGAGATCATTGAATTTGATTGGCTGAGAGCAAATCTGGTAAAGAACTTTGGCACTTTGTTGTTGATAACAAGTTTTGTGAAACAGCGCCCAAAACGCAATGGCCTTACGTGGCGGATCTACGACAAATAGGTCACGTGATAAACTCTGTGCATCAAGCTCCGAATCGCCTCCATTTCTGCGAGGTTACGTTTCGTTCACAGTTTCTCGAATCCAAACTTCTTGAAACCTGATTTCGTGATGATTCGTGTTCGTATGAATCCACCTGTTGTTATTGTCACTCGATAACACTGTTTTTTGAAGCATTCGTCACGGCTATAACATTCGTCACATTCTCATACTCTCCGAGGATCGACTAGCATGCATAGCGGGAGTGTGTTCATACCGCGAGGTTAAGAACCACACGGTATGTGATAAATCATGATTAGTCCGTCATGGTTAAAGGTATAGTATCGACTATTGCCACTGATTAACTTTCTGATGACTCAATTGGTGATAACCTCATGCAAGAACGTCAAAATGTATTACAGGCTAACATGAATTTTGGCCTGAGCCTCTGTTTCACATCGTTTCATACCAGCCTACTTTTAACAACATCATGTTCGTCCTATCTGGTATTCTCCTGGAATACATTACTAAAGGTAAGACATGAACTTTGACCTCTCTATGGGAGCTTTCATGCAAGAATACACCTGCTATTTCACGCTTCTGTGGTAAGAAACGACCCGGCGTTCTCCAGATGGTGATTTTTTTTAGTCTCTCTAAAAAGGCGCCATTCGTAAGGATCTACTGATCAGTCACGTAATAAGAAGATCATTTTTGTGACCTTATTCTGTTTGAATAATATTTCAGTCCTGATCACCTCCTGCCCATATTTTTTTAAAGTCTTGATACCTTTAAGGTATTGGTTCTTTCAAATGTGTTTCGTCCCTTCCTTAACTAAAATTTGGCTTACATTCCAACTAGAAGAAATGAAATAGTTGATAGGTGTCGATAGATTATTCATGCGAATTGAAATATAAAGTAGTGAAAAAGAAGGATAATCGGACAGTTCAGATATGGAAATCACTTACTGCATTACATATTCGAACAAAATCAAAATGATATGAACATGTTTAAATCCAACGTAAATATGAAGTACTGAATTTTTATAAACAAATAATAAAGGGTCTCTATCTTCAGACTAATTTTCCTAAACAGATGTTAGCCAGCCTGAGGAGGTGAATGAACCTGAACTATATTCAATTTGATATCAAGACCAGAAAATAGAAGCCCGTCTTAGCGAGAAGACGGCAGGAAATGACCAGAGAAAAATAATATGTAATTGCCAGACCAGACAATACCGAGAAGCCAGACTTGCCAATCAAGAAGAAAACACACTTAGCTATTAATTTAGTGCTGGTAGATAGGAAGGGGTGTGGATGCGGGTAGTGAACTTTAAATTACCCCTTCTCATTTTATATTATGGGGCGTTGAATCTTAAATCTATAAGTTTCTAACAAATTAAGATAGCACTTGCGGACGATTATACTACCTACATCTATATCAGAATCATATGACACCCTCTCTATTGCTTTCACCACCTTACCCGTTCTCAGGCTACATGCTGTTCATCCACATCCGCATTCCCCTCATCTTCATCCACCATCACCACCACTAGTCCACCATCACCACCACTAGTCCCCCATCACCACCACTAGTCTCCCATTACCACCACCAGTCCACCATCACCACTACTAGTCCGCCATCACCACCACTAGTCCACCATCACCACCATTGGTCCACCATCACCACCATCACCACCACTAGTCCTTCATCACCACCACTAGTCCACCGTCAGTCCACGACCACTATCATTAACCACCATTAGTAAACACAATCATTATAATCGCAACCACAATCACCACGACTATCACCATTACCACCACCAAACCACCACGACCAGTCCACCATTACTCCTCCACCACCAGTCCGCCACCACCAAATGATTAACCACCAGTAAGAAAACACTACCACCCACATCCACAGTCATCATCACGACCACAATCACCACCACTACCAGCATTACTACCACAACCACCATCACCAACACCACCATCTTCATTACCATACTCACCACCACCACCACCACACCTTCACCACCAACACCACCATCACCACCGACACCATCGATATTATATCAATCTTTCCACCACCACTACCACCACTACCACCACAATAACCGCCTTAACTTCTCCCCCCCCCCCCCCATTCCAACTTTTTCTTTTGAAGAAGAAAAAAAAACTTCGATAAAAATAACTCGCGCAGTTCTGATGCGTCATTCACCCACTTCACAAGCTCTCCTCCTCCTCCTCCTCCTCCCCTCCTCCTCCTCCTCCTCCTCCCCTCCTCCTCTCCTCCTCCTCCTCCCCCTCCTCTTTCAGTCCTCCATCTCCCCGCATCTCACTTAGCCCATAACCGACGACCAGGTGTTAAGCCGCATGCGATGACCTCTTGATGTAGCCCGCCATTTGCCGAACGACCTCCCCTAATGAATTATGACATCGTTAGCGATGGAAACAGTTGTCGAGCCGCGGGTTACAGATGCTTTTAAGTAACCCATCAAGACTGCCATTTGAAATAGTATCATTTTGATCACGGTCACACCAGAATGAAAACGACCCTATTTACCTTCGCATGCTCTCTCGTTAATACATTTGGAGCATTTAGTTAATGAGATAACTGCATTAATTAGCAAGGAGTCCATGGCAAGTCATAAAACATTCGGTGAATAAATTGCAGAATTTGCCCGTCCAAGGCACGCTCCACTGAGGCAATGACCTACATGTAGGTCGTCCAAGAAATATATCGTACCTTGCCATTTTGCTTTTGTGTCTTATTCCTACAATAAGCCATACGGCGAATTCGCAATTATGAATTATGAAATAATCCTATTAGAACAAAGGAATAGTAGAAAACATACAATCATGCCAAGAAATATGGACCAAATATGATAATCTGGCTTTGGTTTTTCCAAGCATCTGTGCACATTACTACCCCTGCCACCGAATTCTTGCGCTCACACAAAGTGTGTCCCATCACCACTCTTTAAGGAGTATACCTGCCAATATGTCACCACGAGGGCAGGATATGCTGTAAATTCAACCATTATTGCTTTTGTCACCCTATATACTAGGTGACATTTCGCTTCTGTGTATGGAGTGGCAAATGTGTATTCTTGTCAAAGAATATTAGTGACATGTCAGGCTCGAACACACAACCTTCGCATCTCATGCAGTCCAGTGTTCAAACCTCTCAACTACGACACCTCCATATATACTTCATGAAAAGAAGACAACAAACATAATAAAATATGAAACATGTGAATTTTATCTTGATCGGGGCCCTGTTTCATAAAACTTGTCACCAATGACAAGTTGCAATAAGTGTTATAAGCTACTGAAATCCTTGAATCTGATCGGCTGAGAGCAAATTTGTCGGTAATAATCACCAACAAGACACTTGATGAAGCGCCCCCAGATGTACTCATCATCCCATTGCCTGAGGAATGCTCATACCTCAAAAAAAAAAAAAAAGGTATGAATTTCAAATGCAATATCGGTGTGACTTTCAATACTTCAAGTTAGCTAAATTTCATATGCATGTCATGATATCAGGCGACAGGTAAAAGTAAAATGTCACATCTCTCTCTCTCTCTTTCTCACTTATCTGTGCATGATGTCAAAAGATGAGTGCATATTTCATCTTCGTCGTTCATAAATGTCAGTCGTATAGTTTTCGAGCATTAATCAGTGGCAACAGCTGAGAAGAAGATTATATTTATCTTTGATTGACATGATCTGAACCAAGTAAGATTATCAAGGAACTTTCTTCCCTGCCACCATAAGTACCGTTTCTTTTCCAACGTAGAGAGGTTTGGCACCTTATAAACGTTACGCTATGTTATAAAGCAGTTTTTGTAGAACGCCTTTGGGCATGTTGGGAAACTTTGATTTGATTTTATATTTGATATTTTTCCCACTATCATTTGTATTGCTAATTTTAGAACTTCAGCTGCTTTTACATAATGAATTAGGTTTTATTTCCCTCGTGACATTTCCTACGTACTGCTTTAATTCACCATCAAAATATGGGCATAATAACCTCACGTACATATTCTTTATAAAATATAAAGTAAATAACATGTATCTTTATTCACTTACATTTGTTTAAAATAATTCAGTCACGAGAATTAGTATATTACGACGTGAGAAGGTACCAGAGTTTAGATACAAAATACGTCCGTAGAGCGCTTAGAGACATCGTCGATGTATATCTTTGGCGCTATATAAAATCCAGAATGTTATTATCATTTTTCTGATTCAAAGGTAAGTTGTGCACTTCTGTGAAATAGTATCAACAAACGAGAATCTCCTGCCCTTGCACCCCTAAACAAACAATCGAATATATAAATAAACAAATACACAAATACAAACAAACAACAGATAAACAATGGGTAGGTTGTTGTCACCGATACTTGCAAGTGGCAAAATCAACCCTGGTTTGACATTTCTGGATGTCGGAAAAGTCATGTTTGTCGATTGAGAAGGCCAAGGTGAAGAAGAAGAAGAAGATGCCCTACAATGTTGTCTTTTGTAGATGATAATGTAAACCGTTTATTCAATTTGTGTGATGGTACACGCTCGGCCGACGAAACATTTGTACCTTAACAGGATTATGAGGCAATCCCGCGCTCTTTTGAGATGCCGCGCAAAAGTACAGTGACCCTAGATCATGGAGATGGGGAGAGATGGTCACGGGGAGACGAGTATCGTGTTGGTTTATGCCCTATTTATATCTTTTCTTGAATTTTCTGTCGTTCCTTCACGTTTATTTAAAGTTAATTTCTCAAGGTATGATTTATTGCTTTCATATCTTGTTTATTTTTCGTGCTTATGTTTTTCTACTTTGACGCGTAGACCCGACAGACATCCCCCAAATCGTGACAAGCTGCCAAGGTCATTATTGTAATATAAAGACTACCTGACTTGTTTAGACTTCAGTTAACTTTGAACAGATATGTCATCTTCTTCTTCTCCGTCTTATCATTATCTTTTGTTTAGTCTTATCGTTCTTAAATATCCCTCTTCCAATTGCATTCCAATCGAGCACCTCCAGTCTTGCTCTCTCAACCGTTTGATTCCAACCCTCTCCATCTTTCTCATAATTCTATATTATCAGCAATATTACGTTGATTCTTATGAAGAAACCTGTAATAATTGTTACTTTGAATTTCACTCCTTTTTATTCTTCAGGCTCTGTCGCCCTCTATTCATACACTCATTTTGTTCTCTCTTTTTCTCTCATACAATTTTCTCTGTTTGTCTATTTGTCTCTATTATGCATCAATTTTTCCGGTCTACCTTGTTTTTAATTATCAAAAAACAACAACTCTACATTGCCTGTCTCTGTCTGCCCCCCCCCCCCTTTTTTTATGTATCCCCCCCCCTCTCTCTCTCTCTTTCTCGCTCTCTCTCTCTATTATCCTCTTCTCTCTCTACATCCACATTCATCTAAATACATGTATTCTTTAAACTCTATCTTCAATCAGATCTTATGATGAATTCTTATTCTTCTTCCCCCTTCCCCTGTTTTTCACTTTTCTCCCCTCTCCCTCTGACTCTGCCTTCCCCCCCCCCCTCCCCCTCTCTCTCTCACTTCTATCTCCGCCATACATGAAAATACACTGTCATCCTTTCTTATTGGCTCTCATTCTCAGTTATCATTTAACATATTTTTAAATCCTTTCTCGTTGTTGTTTTTTCTCTCTCTTCTTCCCATTTCTCTCATCCATCCACCTCCTCCTCGCCTCACGCCATTCCCCTCCATCTTGGTTCAGATCCTATATTATGAGTCGAATCAGAGTCTTATTTCTACCCGATGAAAGCTCCTGATAGTCACGTCTTGCCAATCACGATGATGCATGTGATACCGCTATGAAAATTGGCATTATGGAACGGATTTCGGTACGCCGTGTGCTCCAACTGAAAATGTGTCCGCATCCCCCTTTGAGGCCATACGTGAGTGGCAAATTTGTTTCAGAAGGAAAAGCAAAATGATTTTTGGAATCATAGAAGAAAAGATTTAGAAAAAGCACGTTGATGATCATTATGAAGATTACATTTACTGGCAGGGTGATGGCTACAAAATAAAAGCAACAAAGAACCAGTAAAGCAGATGATGTTTTCTAAGAAAGACCAATGTGCATACAAAAGGCACACCTATAATTGAAATTACTTGGATATAATGGGGTGGGGAGGGGGGGGGGAGGGAGGGGGACATGCAAGTTTCACCAAATATGATTCAAATATGATTCACTATTTCTGCTTAATCTATTTTACAATTTGAACTCTATTAATGAAATTTATCTCTCTCTTTTTTAAAGTCAAATATCGTGTGTTCATGAACTCATCTCACTCTCCTTCCCTCTCCAAAAACAAGAGCTGCAAAAACAATAAGTATTATTAGAATTTTGTGCACTCCTCTGGAAAAAAATAATGGACGCCTTAAATATGCCATTTGTTTCAAGATGTACATATATTCTTCAAGGGGCAACGATTCAATCGACAATTTCACAGGCATAATCATAACTGTTTCAAAAAACGTTTGGCCCGTTGCGAGGATAGGAGTACAGTTCTCACACGAAAGGGAACTTTGGCCCGGGACGGCGGGGGACCAAATTAAGTTAAGAGGTTCTGAAAGCCGCCGAAATCCATGGGTCTTTACCGCGCAGCGAGACATTTCTCGTTTAACTTGAAGAACCAACAGACCCATTATCACTGCACGACATGAGAGAGGAAATGAAAAGAGGGATCAGGTATTTCTTGTTTACATGTTCATCTTCATTTTTTTGCCATAAAAATCGTAATAATTCGAAACTAGAAATAAATGAAATGGATTTAAAGACATGGGCGAGAATTTCAAGTCACAAGTCACATGATAACAAATGAAATACAAGCGCGTTTCGGAATGACGCTGTATAATATAAATTCAAATCACAAAAAATAGTTATTTCATAATCTTGTCATCACCAGAACAACCACCATATTATTATAATCATGAATGACACCGATATCATTATTGCACTCTGTATATTCTTAAGCAGTTGTTTAAGAAGGTAGATGAAGGCTCCATCTACAGAAATCCTATTTTCATATCACTACCGTTCCGCATTTATCTCGTTGTCACCTATTGCATAGCCTAAATTAATTTTACTTTTTATACATTCTAATCATGATAATGATAGAAATAGCAACTTCATTTCACGGACGGTAACTCCAACTTCACCTCCATAACTTTTAATTCTTGACTCAGATATTATGATAAATATATACAACTCCGTGCTCAGTACTACCGGCTTCAAAATGAAAAATTATCCTAAACCGTGCCGTTGTCATGGCGTGAAACTTTCATCAAATTATCACATTACAGCATGAAAATGTAACGGAAACTTTGTTGCCCTTCTCCTATATCTTTCCCGATCCCCTTTTCGTCTACGCGATCGATTGGGTGCATTTACGTCATGACACGAAGACGCCCTCGGTACGACCACGGAACGTGTCGCATCGTTGACTTCTTCCCGCCATCCCATCCCGACGTCCCCCTGGGTGATGAGCTCGAGGTGGAGGACGAACGAAGACCCCGGTCTTAATTCGATTTGTGACCACATAACGCTCCGAGAGAGCTTCCTAAAAGATTATCCCGACAAACCATGTCCTATATTACCTTAGCAAACATACTTTATTCACTCTCTCCGTATATCTTCTATTTGCGTATCTTATTACCTAAATAGCATGACTATACCTAGCATAGCAATCTATATATCTACTGCGCAGTATGTAGGAACTCAACCCTCATCCTAACAATCTTTCATTTAAAAAAAATATTTAAAGCTTTTTTCACATTGCTAAATTACTGAGACATGATATAGATTATTTTAAAGCATTTGCGACCTATGATGGTTTTGAGATTCGATTCAGTTCATTTCCTTTCAATTCAAAGATGCAAATGCACTCGTAATAAATGGTTTTTTTTTTTTAATCTTTCCGTTACAGTTTTCTCGTGGAATTCATTTCATCGAGTCTTTCTAATTTCCCATACCGAACTGAAAACGTAAAAAAGACACAACTTGATTGTATATTGATCTGGTCATGCATAAACAAATTATACGGTGGAAGGGCCACGAAATGGCGCTAATGTAAACTGCTTACACATTATTCTTTCTAGGCGATATCAAATAATAAGACAGTCAATCACTGATTAAGACCAACCTTTCCCTTGTTTAACAGATTTTCTGTTTTCCTTCCCTCGACAAAACTTTCGTTAATCTTTAACGAAGGTATAGGATTGGGTGTGAAATTAAGAAAATAGAAAATAACATTGAACTTTGTGAATCGCGACCGAGCAAACGCCGGATTTCTATTCGAGCAAACATGTTATCGACCCCAGGTTTTGTGCCTGTTATTACATGAGCGTGTGAACTCCAAATAGATTTTAACAGATTTTCGGGTTGCCTTGCCGTAAACATCACAATCTTTTGTTTGCTCTGAAATGAATGCTGTTTTTTGTCCATCTCTGTAGATAGAAGTGAGTCGCGCGAAATAAATATGCTGGAATGTTCTCTTATTGGGTTTTCGATCACATATATCTTTGAGAGTGCATAAGTGTACGTGTTTCTCTGTGAATTAACAAAACTTTTAACGATATTCTGTTCTGTTTACAAAGTCTCTGTCAGTTCATGTGGAAATTTAGAAAACTTTCAAGATAGTTTGTTCTTTTTACGTATATATGTGAATTTAGAAAACTTTCTTCATAGTTTTTTTTTCTTTATATAAAGTGTCGTTATTTTATACAGTATATTTATAAAACGTCCTGGATAGTTTGTACTGTTCTCAGAGGGTCTGTCCAGGTGAAAGACCTTGTAATGATGTTGAATCTCTTTCAGATAAAGCATAATATAAAAGAGCGAGAGGCAGTTAAGGCCAATAAAACAATAATGACGGGGGAAAACGCTATCTATCTCCTCATAAAGCCAACCACAATTGTGACATTTAAACCTCTAATTGACGCCCCAAATAGGTAATCTTCCTGACATTCTGGAAACGGATAAAAACGATTTTATATCCTTTGCAACATTTACTGGTTCGTCTTGATACCACAATAATGAGCAATCAACTTCCAATTTACAAGCCTCAGTTCTCGGCCAGCCATGATTATCGAATGTTGGCAGAGTCGGTAATTAGTCGCCATTTGGGGGATAAACAACCTTCCGAAAAGAGACGAATGCGGTGTCTGGTAACCACGTCGCAGACGGTGAGTTGTTTAATTCGGATGACATACATGTATATAACTCATGATGATAATTGTCGGAGTAAAGATGCATTTAGTATCCATGGAAAAAGGAAAATAACGTTTGCCCATCCTTGTTAATTTCTTTTTACTCAAATAAACCATAAATGCATGCATGCTCTGTACGTTAGAAAGAGAGATACACAAGCGTCTATAAGCCTCTGATTATTGAACGTATCCGCTAAAATATACATATATGTATATATATATATACGCGATATACAGCTACGTGTATATAGTGTAATTTATTCAAACAATTTTCGACATGCATTTTACATCGGGAAATGAAAATGTTGCAGTTTTGTATAGGGAATTTCAAATCTATTGCCCATTCTCATGTTCCATATGACGATTGAATTTGGATGAAATACAGCATGAACACATCGATTGCTGCCATGTCCATCATATCTCAGACAGGGTCTCCTACTTTTCCAAGAGTAACACTTGAAAAATAAGTGGGCTTATGGATGATATACATCTATATAGTTTTTCATATGTAAACAAATCGATACATGCACCCCTGAGCTATCGGATAATCCTGACCGCCAAAGCGAATCGATATGGGGCATCACGATTGACCACTATGATGACTATAGGGTACACGGGGTGGATTGTATTGCATCCTTTAGTGGAAACTGTACCCCCTCTTACTTCCTCAAGACCTCTGCACAACGGTGACTGACAACCCTGAAAAGATATTGCTTTGCAGACTGCCCTATCTTCGTTCATGTCATCGGACGAACTTTGAATTGTCTAGTCATTTTTTTTTTCTCCTTCCATGTCATGAAAGAAAAACGAGAAGAAATTGGTTCTTTCTTTTAATCTAATGGTTAGCAATGATAACCACACACTTTCTTTAATGAGGTATTGATTTTGAGTTGAAATTTCATTTCTTATCATCATCATCATTATCAGCTCTTATTTCGGGATATAAATATATAATGCGTATAAAGGAATGTCTTGAAATACCCTGTCTCCGTCATAGTACATTTCATCTGCATGCATCCCCCATATTATTTTCCTCTCCGCCCTTCCCCTCTCCTCCATCTTCTCCCACTCCTCTCATCCTCCTCCTCCTTCTCCTCCTTCCAATTTCCTCCTTCTCTCCCTTTTCCATCTCGAATCCAACGAATTCAACCCTATCACCTGTTCTAAGATCATGTGGATGCTATGTCGGTTATTGTTGCTGTCCTATCGTCTTCTCAGCTCCTCCTTCTCCCTCTCCTCCTCCTCCTCCTCCTCCTCTCCCTTCCTCTCCTTCTCATCCTCTTGTTCTTCCTTTTCCATATCCATCCCTTCAAACTGACCCCTACCCCTTGAGGTTTAGATCATGTGGATGCTATGTCGATTATTGTTATCATCTTTGTCATCTTCCACTTCCCTTCTCCTCCACCTCCTCCTCCTCCTCCACCTCCCTTATCCCAACGAATTGAACCGAATCACCTGAGCTCAGATCATGTGGATGCTAGGTCGGTAATTTTTGCTACCCTATAGTTTTCTCAGCTCCTCCTCCTTCTCCTTTTCGCTCCTCTTCCTCCTCCTCCTCCTCATTTCCCCCCTCCACCCCCTCCTCCTCCTCCTATACCTCCTCTCATTCCCGCCCTTCTCCATCTCTATTCCTACGAACTGAACCCTATCACCTGGACTCCGATCATGTGGATGCTAGGTCGGTTATTGTTGTTATCATTTGAGGAGCACCTAAGGGTTCAGGCTGCACGCTCTAATTAAAATCCCCTGGCCAATAGGCCTTATAGAAGGTACGCCATGGCTGCCGCGTATAACGTTCTTTCTCAATCTACCTGTGCCAGGGAAGACTTACCTATAGCTTCGTCCTACAATTACCTAACTTTAGCTCAGAAGTTTTCTGATTTCATTGATGAAGTAGGCATACATCTGATATCAATTTCCCTCTACCCTTTATCATCTGGAAAGTGCACAATGATAGGCAAGAAGTTATTCAAGTTTCCATTTAACAGTTTTAAACAGCCTAGAATCTCGAATTTTTTTTAAACACACATTTGTAAACTGAATTTTGTTGTTGTTGTTGCGATGCAGCTATGCCAAGCTGAAAGCATGTTTTTTAATCACCGTATTTAAATACGTATTTAAATAAATGAACTGAAATGAATACGAAATATAATTGCAGATTCTACCGAACGAGAAAGTTCATGAGGATTGAGGGGAAATTGGACATTATATGCTAGTTGTATCAATGCATTTGGTTTTATAATCATGCTAATAATATCATTTAACCCTTTCAAGACAATTGACCACATTTTGTGGTTTGGCTCAATAACTTTTGATCCAGAGCTCTAAAAAATATACCAGATGCACGAGTAGAAAGAGCAAAATTTTCTGCACACACTATGTCCATTTTTATTGCATGACCATATTGCGTTTGATGCCAGGAATTTTAAAAACAAGAATAAGCTTTGAGATCCTTAAATTGGCAACACATTGAGAGGTTTAAAATCATTGTTTTTCATCAAAATTGGCAATTTCTTTCAACTATTCAACAAATTTCTAACCATGTATATTGTTTTCAAAGACATTACACCTTATTAGAACCATGTAGAACTAAAAGAAAAATATTATTGTTGCCAATTTAAAGAACAAAATGTGATCAATTTTGCCCTGAAATAATTCCTGTCCTGAAAGGGTTGATTAATAAGGGCAGTTAGTTCGTTCATGATGATGGTGAATTCTTCTTTTTTTAAAACATGGGATAAATAGAATTCGATTTCCAACACTATATGACTTCATTCTAAATTTTGCACTGTCTGATCATGGATAAAATGAGAAGAGAAATGCAAAGTTGAGAATGAATTCATGATTATTCCATGAAGCTGAGCCATCGAATCCTAGATGTCACGCTGCAGGTATATTTGTAAAAAAATACCTTCACACTCTGTTGATCCTACATACAATACACCATAAGCCCTATGTCCAAAGATCATGAGACCTCTAAGACATGAATACAGCTAGAGACTGATTACGAAAATTAATCCCAGAGTGAAATCTAGAGATCAATCACGACACTTGAACACCCCTGACCCATTTTCCCTTGTAAAGACGAGCAGACTATTTCCTCCCGTAATAGCTATGGTAAACTGGACTAAAATATTCATCACACCACACATGGAACACTATAGGTGGGACCGAGATGAAATGTGCTCTCGTGGGGGAATGATGTTCTGCGAGATTGCGTTTCCCGATATGAGTTATGATTAAATCATAAGTCATATAATGACGCTGGTAATAGAAATTTAGTTATTGGGTAGCCGAGTGAAGTGGAATTACTGGCATCCCAAGCGGAATGCCCGGAAAATTTGTGGTGAAGCTTTCATCTGAAGTGTTAGTATGATCCCTTGGTTGTCTAACTTTTCATTTCCATATATGTATATTTATTTTTTACATTCTTATTCTTTCACTTCTCTTTCCAATTTTTCCTATTTTATTTTAACTTAAATCTTTAAAGCATTTCGGACGAGTTTTCATTTCCACCCTTCTCTGTGTTTCCGAACCCATCAAAGCTCTCAGTGCTATTTCACCACACTGAACGAATTTTGTAAATATTTGGTGAGGCTTTTTGCAACACCTCCCCCCCCCCCCCTATTTTGAATCAATCATTTTCTCTTCCTCTGAATGACCTTATGTTACTAACATGCACCATTTTGATGATCAGATACCCGCTTCCATCAGATTCTTTCATAACCATTTCTATGTTTTGTTTGTGTACTGGGGAGAAACAAACCAAAGAGTCTTCATCTTAAACTTCCCAATAATACGCTCGACATCAACGACGCATCATGGACACGAAGAAAAGTAGAGAATGACATTTGAAACAAAGTACATTCATTTTCTTTGCAATTTAAACTCTCTTTTAAGTAAACCATAATCATAATTTTGATTTCAATGATCATGATGATTATGGTATCAGGTGGCAGTAAAATAAACCATTCTGTCAGCATTGCAGAATAAAAACAAGTTTATCATCCGCAAAAATGAAAGCTTGTCACAACACAGAATACGTTGATACAATTTATTAGACTGGCAGCCACAATGGCTGCCCCCTAAATGAAAGAATGATATATCAGCCGAAGAAAAAAACTCCGATGATATTATATATTTGTTTATGCTATATCGATGTTTTGATTTCAATAACTATCCGAGCATCATTTATTATGTGCAGCACCCGTGGAGATCCCAAACTTCAATCGAGTCGAATCAATACAGAATCCTCTTTTTTCTCTCCCCCTCTGTTCTCGCAGTCTCCTATTCGGAAGGTCAAAACCCTCGAAGGAATGCAAAGGGAAGATTTCTGGTGTTGTCTCTCAGATACTTGGGATTAAAAGGGTCTGTGGAATCCAGCGAGTGCATTTTTAAAGGCTGAAGGTTATGAATTCAACTTTAATGATTTTTAAAGCTTGATTAACACTTTATGATCATTGAATTTAAAAGCGAAGTTGAAAATATCAGGCACTATCTTCATCAAATTGCAAGGTGCATTTCAAGAATTTTTTTTTTTACATACTAAAAAGTATTTAGAATAAATAATTTGGAATCCGTTTGTTATTACGATCCAACCATAGCCTTAATCATGTCTATGAAAATACCACAGGGGCGTTTCCTGCAGTTTTCAAATCATAGAGGGGACCCCAGTTTCTCCTGCGCCACACTTAATGCATCCATTATTTATAGGAGTAAGATTGAGAGCGGGGGGGGGGGGGGGATGGGCTCAAAAGTAAATACATGTCAGCTATGGAACTGGCTACCGAAAAATAGGGAGGCGTACGACTCCTGCCCCCCTTTTGCTGTCACTACTAGATTTATACCAATATTGTCGGCGGTGGAATTCATGTTATTATAATCTTTCAGGGCGTATAATTGAATACGCTCACAGTAAAGGTTTGCGCTTACGTGCAAGCTGTTGTCTTCCATATTTTAAGGCTACGTTATGTTTTCTATAAAAATACACAGCCCCTTTTGTCCCTTTATGAACTTCATAATTGATTGTCGTTTATTTATGCAGTGCTGGAATCTAATTTTGAACAAGCTTTATATGAAGAAATAAAATGCACATTATGAACCATAAAGCGACTGCAAAAAGGCGCAATGGCAGCGACGCAGTTATAAACATTATAAGGTCTGTATAACGAGAAATTTCAGAAGAATTTTGTTTTTTGTTTTTTGTTTCTTCCATTTACACCTTAAGGAGAGAATGATGGTTTCTTTCTTTGTGAAATTCCAATGCCTGTTGGGCAACAGGGGGCGTTTCATCAAGTGTCTTGTCAGTGATTCTTGCTGACAAATTTGCTCTCAGCCAATCAGATGCAAGGATTTCAGTAGCTTAGAACAGTTATTGTAACTTGTCATTGATGACAAGTTTTGTGAAACAAGGTCGAGGCGTCATTTCGATTGCGCCATCCCCTGCGCTAATAGAGCATGTTACTCTCACATGGTCCATCAAGACCGCGCAAGTCACTGACGCAGTCTAACGTCAATGACGTAGTCTTCCGTCAGTAATGACGCATCGTGTTCAAAAGGGCATATAAGCCCACTGCAAGATGTAGCGCATCTAGTTTGTTCGTGATTTTGAAACATTCCCTAGTAGCTGGAGAGCATCCTTGACCAAAGTCCATGTCAATCGTGGAGGTGTCAGTCTTAATCTCTGATATTGAAGACAATTATATTTTGTCGAAAACCATCGCTTTTGTGGGCGTGTGGGACTAAGCCATACCGATGAGAGATAGCTATTTTTTGTTAGTTTCATTTTTCAAATTCAAATCCCCGAGTCCAAAGCACATTTGATATATGTTTACAGCAGTTTGTTTTTGCAGACTTTAAGAGATGAGTATAATATCAAAACATCTTAGATCTTCAGCTTTTCGGCTTAACGTTTCTCGGCATATGGATATGTTTATCCGTATACGTGCAAGTTGAGGGTCTTAAGTGATCTGGTTTTATCGAGACTTTTCATTTCAGTGAAGTGCATGCCAAGCATTTCAATGTGTCAACTTCGCAATTGCTTCAAAACAACCCACAAAAAATTGTAAATACCGAAACCGGTAAACATAAATGCATGGTGTTCTCGTTAACAGGGGTACTAGGTTTGCCTAGTACCTCCTTGGGTATAAACACATGGAATTGCTTCACAAAGATGGGAAAATTTAAAGGGAAGGTGGATGAGTGGGGACGAGAGATAGACTGATGTATGTATATATATATATATATATAGAGAGAGAGAGAGAGAGAGAGAGAGAGAGAGAGAGAGAGAGATACGCCCTGACAAAATTCATAACAAACATTGCATTTACTGCACTGCTTGAACTTTAAAAAAAAATGATCTTGAGGCTAAGTGAGGATAATTAGCATAGAGAAAGTGAAAGAGAGAGAGAGAGAGAGGGGGGGGGAAATCCATAAAAAAGTAGAGACACAGATTAAGTGAAACTCTAGAAGAGAGAAGGAGAGAGAAATAATAGACAAGGAGGGTAAAGGAGAGACAGATAGACAGAGAGGTTAAGAGATGCAAACACACCCAGGAGATAAAAAAACAATCTAAACTTTTACTCATACTGACAAACACAATCTTCCTCAGAAGTCAATACAATTTCAAAATTAATACATGAAAAACAAGATTCCAGTCAAAACCTCCCATGACAAGATAAAATCCCTGAATATTTCGCTCTCATCAGCAACCCATCATTGCTAGATGTGGTTCCTACACAGTGGCATAGCTACAGGGGGCACAGGGGACACGTGCCCCTATCAGATGGCAACCCCCCCCCCCCCCAACAAACAAACAAAATGAAAAGAGGGGAAAAGAAAAGGGTACGGAGATGGGAAGGGAAGGAGAAAACGAGATGCGACCCCTCCTACCCCAATGATCTTGTGAATTGCCATTTCATTTAAGCTGAGGAAGACCTATGCCCCCCCCCCCCCCCATGACGCTGGTGCCCCTCGATATCTGTATCGCTGGTGCAGAACATGTAGGTCTGTGGGATAAGGGACGCCGGAAAATATATCTACAATGACTTCTTGATCGGAATCCGTTCCATATGATTTTGATCAAATATAAATAGAAGACAGACGACATTTGGAGTAGGATTACAGTGGTTATTTGCCCAGAATATGCCAATCATTTCCCGCCCAACCGCGGAGAACAGTGAAGCAGTCTCGTTCACTGCTTAGTTTTTAAATTAAATTTATGATAATATTGATCTCTAATATTAGGAAGGGGCATCAAATTTGCATTATTCATCTAGGTCTTGGTGAAAGATGACAAATGGGGCACGAAGTTGGAATTCGACATCAATGTATGCATTGTACGTAAACATAATGGCTAGAAAATTCGAATATTGGGCAGATTTATGAGGGGGAAATGCAATATGCACACGAATCTTTAATGATAACAAAGATAATATCATGACAGAAACAAGAAGGGAAAACGTAAGAATTAAATCAGTGAAATAATGTGGTCATATTTCCAACATAGTTCCAAGTATAAATCATAAGCATGATAGACAGTTCTTTAAAGGAGATAAAACCATGAAATCTGGAATAAGACAAATTCAAGTAAACGTTTCCTCCTGAGTTCGAGGAGTCTATTTTGCGGATCACTAGACTCCAGTAAGCTTTCATTTCTGCCATCTTGCGAAGCAGTATTTCTGACACAAAAAAACATGTTTTCTGCATATTATGAAGAAGTGATGACATGTAAGTAGATGTTCTGGGAAAGAGATTTAGATCTTTCTTTCTTTTTTTCTTTTTTTTTTTGTTTTGTTTTTTTGCAGCCACTAGAAATAAGTTGCTTCGATGCCTAGAATATTCTGTGCTGATTACAGTTTTCCGACTATTTTGACTTATTTGGAAGATTAGAATGACAATCGTCATTTTGCAAAACAAAAATAGATAATTGTGATCTTATACAGCCAGAAACATGTATATAGCTAACACCTATTAAGCCACAAGTGATACACATAGAGAATCATTTGTTTAATTATGATATAAACTCATTTGGGCAAGCGATTGCGGAAGACCTTTTTCCCCCTTATTAACAGTAATTTTGCTATAAATCATTCATGTTTTAAACATAGAACCATATGCATCAAAACAGTCACAGGTAAATTACTTTTGACGTGTCATACACCGAAGGATTTAAAACCATCCTGATGAACCTATTTAACAACCGTTCATGTTTTAAATTAGAAGACTCACACAGTTCTGACTAAACGTGAATTTCATTAGCAAATGGACATTAAAAAAATTATTTAAAAAAAACATAAAGGAGTTTAATTTTCCTGCTACAAAATGAAAGATGTAGACCGTGCCGAGGATAATGAGAAGCGACAGACAGTTTCACTTCGCGCCGTTTTTTGTGTCTGGCTCGATCAGAGCACGATGAAAAATTTTCGTTCAATGTCGTCTGCTAACACCGACAAAAATATCTCAAATCTCTTACGCTTTTTTTTTCCGAACATGACCTAGGTTGACCTTGGAGGTCCTAACGATTTAATGATTGCCCTAGCTTCTTCCACTGTCCTTATTCTTGCGCAGGGCTGTCCACCCTATCTCCTCTACTCAGGCTTTCAATCTGTGCTTATTCACATCATTACATTTTCGTTGGCACCGCTCCCAAATTAACCCCTTATTGCTGAAGGCGTTCTATGTAGATATATAAGAATTTCATTCATCTATTTTTTGTGTATTTATCTATCCAGTAACTTCTGTAACAGTTAGTAACTGTATTTTTTCTCTGGATTCGAATTCACAATCAACCATAAAACACGTTGAGGTATAGTAAAACAGATTAATAGGAGTATATAATCTACCATTGATAACAGTTAATAATAATGGTTTGATCTATAAAGCATATTTTTCCTAAGGATTCTAAGCGCTGAATACTATCATTATAGCCTGGCTTTAAGGATACAAGGATACAAGGATTTATTTTTCTACTTGAACCTATTTAATTTACCCGGGTGGAGAGTGGCAAATGCAGATTAATGTCTTAACAAAGGACATTTAGTCCCGTGGTAGTGATTCGAACCCCATGTCATGTGGTCCATAGTCCGGTGACTTGTACACTAGGCTACGACGATGTTATCGGGCGAGGACTTTCAAGATGATTAAAAGGGAAAAAAAAGAAAAAAAGAAAAAGAATAGTAGCCGATAAAAGCGAAGAGGATAAGAAGTAGGGAAAACAGGGCAAAACTGAACAGAAGAATATGAATGAAATAAGGGCAAACAGCAGCCCGTGGCTTTGATTTCACAACGAATAAAACAAGAGCTACTAAAATTGAAATGGCCACCTAGATATGGAAATGTCAATCAATAGTCACAGTCGTCATTATCCGATCCTGTAATATCGATCAGCTTCCCTCAGATATATTATAATTTGATCATGTTGGAGAGAGAGAGAGAGAGGGGGGGGTGGTAGATAAAGAGAGAAAGTATGTGCGTGTGTGTGTGTGTGTGTGTGTCTGTGTGAGAGAGAGAGAGAGAGAGAGAGAGAGGGAGGGAGAAAGGGGGGACGTCTTATTTCCTAACTATATAAGTAAAACAGGTAGACGCACTTTTAGAACAGTTATTCAGGCTGCACTTACGTATCTCAATTTTTTTGGGTTCTATTTTATTTCTTTTTCAAGGAAGATATGACATGAAGTTTAGACCCTGGATACATGTGCCTAATTGTCAAATCCCCCCTCCCCCCCCCCCCCCAAAAAATCTGGATTTTGAAAAACTTCATTCAACAAAATGCTTTCAAGTAAACAAAATTTAATGCAAAACGAATATCAAGAATTAGGCCAATTGGATTTAGGTCATCTATTAAACTAATTATTTGAATGTAGCCTGATCAATTACCCTACGCCCATTTCTCGTATTGTAGTTGGTGTTTTTTGTGGTTTGTTCAAGGTAGTGCTCGCCTTGCAGAATCAAAAACGGCTCGTGACTGATCATCCATGTCGTATCTTGTCGACCCTTCCCCACTGACAACATTAATAACAAAATTAATAGCATCGAAAGACTGGATTTCTAAAGGCTCTGTGGTTAAAAGGGAAAGACAGTGACGTATTTATACGGGTAGCACCCGGGGCATGTGGCCATGTGCCCTAAATCAAATGCCCCCCCCCAAAAAAAGGAAATAGGGGAGAGAAAACAGAGAAAGAGAAAGAGAAAAGGGGTAGAGGGGACGTGAAAATAAGAAGCAATGGCCCCCTCCCATATTCTCCCCTAATCAAATGCCTCTTTAATTTGCATTTCATCCACAGAGAAAGACCGATTTGCCCCCCCCCCCCTCCCATGATGCTGGTGCCCCCTAAATATGCAAACCCACGCTACGTCACTGGTGTAAGTTGTATAAGAAATGAACAAACTGAATAGAAGTGTAACCCCCCCCAAAAAAACCAAAACAAAACAAAACAAAACAAAACAAAACAAACAAACAAACAAACAAAAAACAACAACAACAACAAACAAACAAACAAACAAACAGACAAACGAAGAAGCGGAAAAAATATTAAAGGAGAATAAAGGGATGAGAAGGAGGAGAAGAAAATCCAGGGAGATGTGGAATCATGGGAACGGACCTTTCTCTTCACACCCAAGGCCCGATCTATCTTGACTCTCACACTTGTCGCCGACATAAATCACCCGAATTCTCTCAAGAAAAACTAGGATAAATCATCATTTTCTTCTCTCTCTCTCTCTCTCGATCTCTCGTATGGAGAAACCGAGCCAAAGGAAGAGCCGCGTAAATCATTTCAAGCAAAGATTTATCTTAACAGCTTCATATAAAGATTTGTGTATTTCCCACGCAGCTCCGAGTTCGGTAAACAAGGGTAAATAGTGCATTTGGCGATTGGCTTACAGAATATGATTGATATCTTTTCATAAATACATAGTTCAATGATCATATTTCACGTGTTGCAATTGAAATGACTCTTAAAATTGTGACTTGTACGCATTATTTTGCTAAATTATTTTATTATTATATGGGAATGCTCGTCAGTTAACACATCCACGGATGTTTACCAAAATCACATAAAATGGGCGATTCCATTTGAGTAAAAAATAGTTCGTTTCCAAAATATTCCCCCCCCCCTCTCTCTCTTACTCTCTTTCTCTCTTTATATATCTCTCTCTCTGTACTATCTTATGTTTATAATTATGCAAAGGTATTTTCTCCACCTCTTTCTATCTTTTCACCTCTACCATTTAAATCGTTTTTTTCCTTTCCACTCGCTACCTCTGTCCCTCTACCTCTCCCTTTCCATCTCTACACTAACCTAAGTAGAGGTGGAAGTTTTTAATAGTGTACTCGAAGTGATTAACTTTATGAACTTTTTTGTTCATCTAAGATCTATCTCTACATCTGAATTGGACAAATAAACACACAAACAGATAATAGATTTTATTTGATTGATTAATCTGTCCTGCATCAATAAAGTATTTTATCGGTTAATCTAATAGGGGATAGTTAACGGTCCTGTAATAGGTTTATAATAAAGAAAAAAATCTCCTCTATCTGTCTTTTGTACTGGTTTTCGTTTTGGTTATAAGCATGGGCGGTAGGTGAAAAGAAAACCAATAGCGTCAGATGAATTGATATTATTACTTCCCCGAAGGCAACTTGAATGATAATACCAATACAAGTTTGTATTTGAAAAGAATGTGCTTCTTATCACAATAAATAATAAGCGTCGAATTTACCTGAATGTATTCACTTCTTTCAAATGCGGTCCAGTCAGATATGCTTGTCTGATGGGTGAGGAATTCTATATATTTTCTTCCAAAGAACTACCGTAGTTTACCATTTCCGCTGATAAGACAGATGGGGCATTGACAACATCGTTTTGAGTAATATCACCCCTTTAATTAATGTCAAAGGTCATGATATACTGCAAATTCATTACCAATATTTGTTGTACATTTTGCAGCCTAATATACAAAAATCATATTTAATCATGCTACTTCCTTAATATTGACATATTTGAATTGAATACTCTCCTTTTCATTCACATTGTGCGAAAACATGTCTAAGTGGCAGGTGTGTTCATTGAGCAAGATTCTAGATCCATTGTGTCATTTTTATATAGACCTGTTCATGATATTGCAGAGAACTTGGGAGTCAGTTCTGAACGTGCGTTTGTAACCAATAAATGCAATATAACTTGTGTGGATCTGTGTCGAAAGTGTTCATTTTAACTATCTCTTGCTCCTTTTAACATTGTAATTTATATTCTTTGAAACAAATCTTTCAGTTTATTCAGATACCTTTTTTATTCTATAGACCTGTGGGGTTTTTTTTCTTTAATGTTCTCCCTCATGATATTACCTCTTTAGCACATGCTTGTATGAAATTTTGTCTGCTGCATTTCCGACCAGCTATCATATTTTTAACATGTAAGACTGCCCTTGTCGGAAAACACAAATATCTAATTTTTTGGCTATGTAACAAGTCATTATAAAAGTAGGCAAATGCCCCTCTCTCTTTGCTCATGCGCAACCCTCTCATTATTTTCATTGCGGTAGAATATTCTACTCACGAACCCCCCCCCCCCCACAAAAAAAAAAAAATCTAAACCGCCATGTAGGCCTAAATAATATAAATAATAGTGACTTCTTATATAGAGTGCTTAGGTTCGTCAAGCATGACTCGCATGGCGCTATAAACCATTACAAAAATTTTCCATTTCAATTCTAGCTTCTTATTTATCTCCTTACAACTATTTACTCTGTCCACTGAATTCGTTTCCAATTTTTTCTTCATTCTTAAAAGACATGATTCAATTTGTCAGTCAATTTGATTCTCTTAAATCCCTTTTATACCCGATGTCTTTTAAACAGTAATTGAGTCATCCCAGCGAACTGTCGTCAAAGTGACGATTTTTCATTTTTTTCATTGTGGTCAAAAGATCTATCTCAGTTGTATGCAATCCCTCTTTCTACAATCTTTGAATATATTTTTTGCATGATGTAATTAGATATACTTAGACGGCTTTTTTTCCACAGAAAGAGAACTCGCACCTTGTATTTTTTTTAAAAAGAAGAATCTGTTTATATGAAAAGGTAAAGATACGGGGAGTAGGCTGGTTTCAATGATAGAAGTTTGTTTGGTCCGAAGCTGTTATATTCAATTCCGGTGGCTGAACACAAGTGAGCACTTAATTAAAGGGACAATCTCTCTATTGTTAATCTTAAGTGGCATTATTGTTGAAAACCGTAAGTCACAGCAGGAGACACTGAGCCGCTTAAACTTTCAGGAGATTTGACTCAAGTATCCCTTTGACAAAGGAATTCCACTTTAAAAAACGATGGCTTACGAGGCACTGATGAAACCCCGTTTCAGAATACCGTACTAAACTATACCTATCGCTAACTGTTGACACGATAATAAAGATCTCTTGGAGACGAAATCGTTACTTTGTGAAAGAAAAACAAATCGGATATTGCGATTCAGTCTAGCAGATTAAAATTCAAGGCGGAATTTTGTTGCTTATATAAGAAGAGGTTAGATGTATAGATCGGCGAATAACAAGTTGCAAGGAGATGACTCAGTAGATTGAACAAAAGCACAATTTATTTCCAATGGTGTACATTTATGACGCATAATACAAACTAAAGAAAATTCTTCCATTTAACAATTTTCCAATTCATTTTGCACATTTTGCATGTTTGGATAACGATTGAAATATCGGCTGTAAATCGTTATATCGTTATAACTCAATCGGGCGTTCGATCCCAAGCACGGCACTTATGCCCTTGAGCAAGGCATTTTATCTACATTGCTCTTTTATCGTACATCAAATAAATGAAGAGCTATAGGCATATTGATACCAGCGTGTGCATGTGTGTTATTAAAAAAAAAAAAAAATCAAAGAAGAGGTATTACTCTTTACAAGCAACTTGCTGATAATGACTACAAAATAATAATGAAAGTACCATATACGTCTAAGAAGAACATTAAATTTTCTTGATTATATACTTTTATGTGAATAACCTTTTTTTTTTTTTTTTTACTTTAACTTCATATATATGAGCATTATTTCCCCCAAATGAATTTCACACATTGCATACGGCTACTTTATCCTATATAATACGGCTAAGGATGGAGTCTTGAACTCCCGAACATGGTCTGATCTTTAAATATTTCATGAGCCCCCCAATTTTAAAGACAATGGCGCATGGCGACTGAATTGGGCTTTAACTATGTAACATAGTTCTGATCTTTAAAAATTTCATATCTTTATTTTTTATTTTTATTTTTATGTTATTTTTATTCTTTTTTTTTTTTTTTTTTTTTTTTTTCTTTTTTTTTTTTTGGGGGGGTGTATTTTTATTTTGAAACGAGGGGTGCGTGGTAAATAAATTTGGTTTGAACTCCTTAACATGTTCAGATCTTTCGAATTTTCATGTCTTTTGTTGGGGTGCATGGCTGGAAAATTTGGTTCTCATCTATTGTCATGACAACGTATTTACGATGGACAGTGATGGATGATCGACGTCACTTATGACGAACCTGACCATGACCTTGAACTTACAGGTCAAAATAACCCCAATTCCAAGCAGTTGTCGTTTTATGTCCGGTTTCTCCAGCAGTTGTCATCTGAGAGTCGGGAGCAAACAATGATTTTCTTTCATATTTCGTTTTCATATTAGAGAACTACATCAACCTTTTCCATATTTTTCACTGTGGATAAATTATTCTCTTTGAAATATTCCATGGTTATGGATTTGAAGACATCATCTCTTCTGAATATCCAAAGATCAGTTGCAAAAGCCAAAAATAATCAAACAAACAAAGTTAACAATGTGCACAGAAGTTTTTAATGTGGCATTTACTATATAACATTTGTGTCTTGTTGTTAGAGTTCTGGCAGCTGAGAGATTATCGTAAAAGATTAACAATTTTATAGAATTTAGACAATATGAATTATTTTGGTAAATTCTATCCATTCACTGACGTCACAATCTATTTCAAAGTGACCTCTGCTTGACCGTACAGTCAACTGATCAACTCAAAAGATGTCATAAAAAGCTTGTATAGCATGTTTGTTTGCTGAAGTACAAGGTATTTGCTAAACTCCAATAAATAGTCGATTTGGAGTAAAAATAGTGTCATTCCTTTCTTTGTTCGTAATTTACAAGGCTATCTTATGTTGTAAATTAAAATTGTTTCAATGTTATGATGTACTGTATAAACAGGAGAACCTTTTAAGCTTCGGTTGTAGTTTTAAGACGTCGATGGAAGAAGGTTCTATTGGTGAATTTCTCACAATGCTTATTATCGTTTTATCAAGGAATAGTTTGCTAGTAGAAAGCATCTTAAAGCAGTCTTCGTACAGAAAAAACAAAATAAAACGAGTTTTGATTGTTGAACTCTGGCAATTGAATGCTTGTGTTTTTGGTGGAGGAATTGTAGGTGGTCCCCAGGGGATAAATCTGAGCGAGATGGGGAGCCAAGATTCATATCATCATCTCCGTGTTATGATTTATGAAGTGCTCGTATACCATCCATCATCGGAGAGGTGCGCGGTGGAGGAGTGATGGGAGTGAAAAGAAGGAGTGGTAGAGGGGTGGGGGAGGGGTGTGAGATGGGGTGAGATGGGAAGGGCAGGTGCACATATAGGGGTAAGGGGCGTCACGGTGGTAGGACAAGACACACCAGATATGTAGAGAGGGGGGGTGAGATGGTGGCGCCCAGCCACATAATTGACATTTTAGGAAATATCTACATATTTTCATAAGATGATTGTCATAACTACCAAGGCAAACGATACTAGTATTGGAAACCTGAAATGTAAAGAGCCCCCATGTGGCCTTGTTCAGGATTTTTTTCGTACAACTGTTATTTTGTTATGCTATTAATTTATAAATAATTCTCATTGCTAGGTTTCTTTTCCTTTTTCTCTATTTCCTTATCTCCTCTTGTTTATCAAATCAGCAGTTCTCTAAAATGTGCTATACATCAAACAGATTTTTTTTTTTTTTTTTTTTTTAACAGAGGAATACGTATAAGATAGCAAATATCTCCATCAATTTACCCACGGACCCCTCACGCACACACGGCCGAACACAACTCTCGATGAGGGCCCTTATTGAAACCTCACTCGTCACCCGGCCAACACCAACTGTTGGATCAAGCGAGATTTAGGCCACTCCTACCCCTTGAGATTAAGGGAGTGAAGAGTTACCCCCCCCCCCCCCCTCAGTTGGAGGGGTCCTCTGACCCATTTTGTCAATGTTTCTCTCAGAATTTTTCCTCCAAGATTTTTCTACGTTTTTTGCAAAACAGGTCAACGTTACCAGCGGAACTGGATCGCCAAAGGTTGATTCATGAAGACTTGAAATAATACTTGTTTATCGATTGGTTGACATTTTGTTAGACTGTTATACGAATAAAGGCTTGGCGAATTTATGAAAATAAAGTGAAAATTTAATATAACCTTAACCAAAAGGCATATTCATTACTTGCAACACTTTAATTCATTCTGCTTGTATTTTAAGGCATATGAACTGTTTAGCAATGATCTATTTTGAGAACGAAATAATCAACGATCAAAACACACAGACAATGAACCTAATACTTCTACATCGTACGCTGAAAGCAGTGGCGTAGCTAAAAAGAAATGATTTTAAAAAAGATTAACAGGAGTGCGCATTGTATTCCCGGAAAGGCAGGGTGGCGGTGGTACCAGCGCTTTTGCCAGACATTACACGTCACTATTTCACCAAATTATTTCCATGTGAGTAGTATGCTCATATCTATCTGTCTTGAATCTGTGAGTCAAGACAAGTGTCATATCGAAACGTGAGCGTTCCGAAAAATGATATATGGGGATCCACTCATGTACTCCTTCTCGCATCGGGGGCTCTTTGTGATTCTAGATGGAAAGGGGCGGGGAAGGACCATGAGGATATACGTTATCCTGTCCCCCTGGGGCTGTGTCTTGATCTTAGCACAGAACATGGCGAAAGACACATCTTTTGTTCATCATTTGACATTAACACATTCAACAATGATTCATAGCTCATCAAAATTCATGGGGTATGCTTGCATCTACTCCATCTTGCAAATGAGTTGATAAACATGATAAAAAAAAGAAAAAAGAAAGTCTAGCGGTATGGCACTGATGAATACTGTAAATGAGGCCAGTCAGTAATTGATCATGAAATGCAATATCTTCACGACTTCCCCTTTATACAGCCTACACAAGCTACATTATTTTCGGTACTCCTCTTTTTAAACAGAATCATGCAGTCCTAATCATCTCCGTTCACAGGATAATCATATCAATATTCTTTGACATTATCATTCTGTACATAGTATCGTCATGTCATAATATAGTCACTGTAGGTCTAATCTACCTTTCTCATTGTCTCCTGCTCTAGGCCTCTGTTTATATTTCTTCGGTTTGCCTGTCTGTCTGTCTGTCTGTGTATTTCTCTCTCTCTCTCTCTCTCCCTCTCTCCCTCGCGTGGGTCCTAAGTGGGTAGATTTAGGCCACTGAATTATGGAGAGCCAAATGTCACCCTCTTTTAATCCTACAAAGTCACCAAAGACTCTCTCTAGTTCTGGAACTAAATGCAAGTACAAAAACCGTCACAATAGAATTGATTTCTAATGCTCATTTCATGCCAGAAAATAATTTTGTTTATTATTTTGTTACATAAATATAGTAATTTATACAGGAATTACGGGTTGACAAATGGTCTTCAAAAAATCAGAGGCCTAAGTTAAGCCAGGCTTAACTTAGGCCACTTTCGAGAATACGGGCCATAGTGTTTGGGCCAGGGTAGACGTCTGGAATTCGGCTAGTGAAAGATATTGAGAGCAATTGTCGCAGGAACATGTGTCATACAACAGATCACACGATAGTCACACAGCCATACCGACCCCAAACGGACTCTAAAACCGACCGATTCTCGGTCAATCGATATAATGTAATATTGTGTTCGGTCTGTTGTCGGTCTTGGATCGGTCTTTGGTGTGACTGTGGTATAACTCACCTGCTAGAAACCCATTCTCCATGAAGATCAGGTGGTGTAACGGCTTCGATTCCCTGACCTCCTTGTAACCTACGTAACCGTCTTCTGCACTCGGAGCCTGGACCCCAGTTGGGACCAGCCAAGTCTGGACTCATTAGGCCGTTGGACCTCGCAGCCTGGACTACCAAGATCTCCGCAACGGCTGGTAAAAGAGAATTGACAGTAAGGATTCTGCTTTTAACAAGTGATAATTTTCTTAAACATCAAGAACGTGTCAGCAAAACCTAACTTTAGATTGAATTGCTTGACTATTGCCTCATACGAAATAAGAACTCATGGCATACCAAAAAATGCTCTTTACGAAGATGAGTGGTTCTCATAATTATACTTATTCCCTGTGATGCAGGTTTCTCTGTTCAACGGACACTACACAAATTTAATGTGGTCTTTGGAAAAAGATGGTCTTTGTGTACACGCAGGGAGGTCGGAAGTGAGGTCCTCTAGTTGACCACTTACAAGCTTGTGCATAATTGTACTTGCTTTTAGCACACGGCTAAATAGCAGTGGATGAAATACCACTTCATTAATCGTCAATACCATTACATCACCACCACCGCCACCACCATTACCATTTTCATCATCATCATCATCATCATCATCATCATCATCATTGTCATCATCATCATGTTCAACCCCAATGTCAGCCACGATGCGTAAAAATATCTTCTTTCCTTTACCGTCTCATAACCGTCTTAAAACAATATTTTCTTCATGCTCCTTTTCTTTACCAAGTTAGCTTGCAATCACATTGCTCGGCCATTTCTGCACGTGCATCGCCACCGCAAAACATAATAATTTCGACACGTTATTTTTCATCACTCTTCTCGAATGTACGGAATTCGAACAACTAATTGGAAAAGATTACGATCAAAATCTATGAATTCTCTAAAATTCATCTTCAACCCAACGGAATTCCCTAACCGTGAAATTCTCACAACGTGAGAGAGAAAACAAAAATACACCCAAACTCCGAAATATAACATACCCCCGAAATATTTGACCTAAAATCACTTCGCTTGAGTGATAAGTCAGACTGCTACCTCTCGATCTTAATAAATTGTATAGATATCTTCCTTTGTTGTTCGTCGTGAAAAGCCTTCCCCCTCTTAAGGGAATACTACAATCTATATTCTCGCCAGACACTTTTCTATTTTCTTCAATTTCTTGACTTGAGAATGAAGCTTTGTTCCGTCATTGTAATGTCTCCATCTAATCGTTCAATCTCAATTCCATTCGAAGTGTTTGGTAAAGACTTTCCCTCCTGCAGTGGGATTTGATCACACCTGTGGGACACAGTTTTCTTACGCCTGTTCAAGGGGTTGCGCCAGAGGGGCGTTTTGGGTGTGACAATTCCCCCCCCCCACACACACACACATACACACACTCTCAGACTTTATGTCAGCAATTCCGTAATTGTCTGGAAATTTGTCAGCTGGAGGGTTAGGGGTTGTACCCATATTTTCTTTGATGCTTTGTAATAATTCTTGGTTGTTGGGGGGCAAAAAATTCTTACCCTCGTAGGCAAAATTTTAAGTCTGGGGCCCACTTTTTTAACCCTTGGTGCCAAGTTTAAAAATCTGAGAATCTCTATGTTTGTTTGTTTCCCTTTTTTCTGTAGACAAATACATCGGTAACAATTCGGGCCGACACACCCTCAATTCAAAGTGTTCAGAGGTGCCCCCCAAATAGGGGTCAACACCCCTTCCATTCAAATTGTTCTAGCGCCACCCCTGCTCCTGGTCTCCCCATCACCAAATGTCAACACATCGTAAGAAACTCATTTGTTTAACAGGGAATATTTTCGTACCCATGAGCTTGAGGGTTAGCTAATGAAAAAAATAAGTGTTGTAAATTCGGGAACAATCTGTGCCGGAGTGTCAGAGAAAGTGGTTACAAAAAGGTATCAGAACCTCTCGCTTCAAATTTAAAACTAATGGCACAGATGATTGCTCATGAGTTGTGGAATCGATTAACGTATACAGTGGTGCCGTGGTCCAGTGGTTTAAGGCGCTTGACTGGAGATGCGAGGATCGGGCGTTCGATCCCCGGCACGGCACTTATGCCCTTGAGCAAGGCATTTTATCTACATCGCTCTTTTATAGTACATCAAATAAATGAAGTGCTATAGGCATATTGATACAAGCATGTGTATGTGTGTTTAAAAAAAAAAAAAAAAAAAAAAAAAAAACGATCAAGTTGTACGTATATCCTGTACGATACATACTTACAAAATACATGCTCACATACATACAAACACCAATAGAAAATGATCTCTTCAGCTTTCGTTCGTCTCTGTTCATATTTGGGTCAAGGAAATGTTTCTTGTTGGTATTATAATTAAAAGATTTTTGGTATTTTGACAACACTGATATGTTTTATAAGCAAAGTGCTTCTGTATGCAAATTTGGCCAAAACGTTCACAACATTGTTTGGCCTGGCTTGCCTCATCTTTGATGAAGTAAATTACAAAGAAAACTTAAAATATCATATATTCCAATATTTCAACAACTGATGAACAAAAGATGTTAAATAATTAAATTCCGCCAGAGATACTTTATCATTTAACATAGCCTCAACGAATGTATAAAATATAGAAAATATCGTAAGTAGTGGAACATGGAATTAAGTTTTAATGAGTATGTTTATTCCAAAAGCGCTTTAGGGCAAACCATATTTTTAAGATTATAAATAATTTCGGTGTCTATCCTCAAAATAAAAATCAATTTATATCCTGTTATTCCATGTCTGGTCTTTTGCTACTCTTAAAAACTCAAGCATGGAAAACAATAAACATTCTGTTAGTACCGTTACCGTCGCGTCACATTAAATCACTACCTTAATATCCAGAAAGGCGCTCTTCTTAACTTGCAAAAATATTGATTTTCCCTCATTTTTCCCCCCTCAAATTTTTCCATCAGCTCATTGCGTTGACCATGTTGACCTACTTTACTAAAGTGTACCGTAAAGAGCTCTCGTCACTGAAGCGGTTCGATTTCGGGGAGTGTGTCTCGCACACATGCCAGCAGGCACATAGCGCTATAAAATGTCAACATTATTGAAGGGAGAAAACAAACATAGCAAAACACATTATGTGTCGTCACAGATCAAACCCAGACACGAAACACAACAATCTTTAAATTGATATTTCGCGTGAGAACACTTTTTCAACTACGAGCTCAGTAATGTTCCGGGTTTTTTTTTTCTTCTGGCGGGTTAATCCTGGAGGGGTGACACTAGATGTCAAAAGCGTCACATACCAGGATGATATTTCATGTGACTGGGGAGGGAGGGATGGATGGGAGAGAGGGATGGGATAAACGAGATGAGGACAGAGCAAGAGAGAGGTGCGGGAAGATGAGGGAAAGAGGTATTGGATGAAAGAGATGAGAACGTAGCAAGAGAGATGTGGGAAGATGACGGAGAGGGGTATTGGATGAAAGAGATGAGAACAGAGCAAGAGAGATATGTGAAGACATGAACATTGGATGATAGGGGAAACAAGCAAAGATCAATAGAGCGCACGCATAAAATTAATAATCACATGAACAAATTAATGAAAATAAAGGTGAAAATAGGTGTAAGATAGAAAGGATGCAGTTATTTTTGCATTTGTTTCGAAAGGTGGGTGATATAAAGATAATATAAAGACAAATGGAGAAATGAACTATAACGTGGTTTGAATGACTAGAAGTAAAGATGTGAACAATAATGAGGAGACAGAGAGGGGAGGAAGTGTGTGTGTGTGTGTGTGTGTGTGTGTGTGTGTGTGTGAGAAAGAGAGAGAGAGAGAAAGAGAGAGAGAGAAAGAGAGAGAGGTGGTGGGGTGGAGAAGGGAGACATATATCAATGAGAAAGTAAGAATGAAACAAAACTTCATTTTTGATTGGTTGCTTGTTACCTTCTGACATGGGTCTTCGTACTGTCAAAACGGGCGAAAAGAGAAATCTAGAGATCCGAGATCACAAGTCGGAGGGGTGGATAGAGACAGATATAGACAGAGACACAACAGGGAGAAACAGACAGAAAAGGAAAGAGAAAGACGGTGACAGACGTGCAGGAGTAAGAGAGGCGTCCTATGAATGTAGCTAATAATGTTACTATTTGATTTGCCAAGAATTGAGCTTGTCAGGGAAGACTCGATCGCAGCACACAAGCTCGGTGTCGCTTCCAGCCCCCCTGGCGGGAGCTCTCCCGAGTTTACCTTGCTAAAACCCTGTTCCAACTCGAGGGTTAAGTTGATTAACCCCCTAGAAAAAAAAAGGGAACCTTTTTCGACAGGGAGCCGTGTCCTCCGCTAGCGGCAGTGTCTCCCAGCAGAGCGATTTGGGGAAGATGTTCAAAATTACACCTTGGTTCTTCGAGAGAAGGTTGAGTTCTGATAAAAGTGAAATATGAGTTTTAAGCCTTTCTATTCTTTTTAGAATTAGTGGGGAAGAATATAGCAGAAGATATGTCCCTTGAAAAGAATTGCTCTTCAAATGCCCTCATAATTATGAAATAGCTGAATAGTTTTGAACATACTCTCATGACATGCACGACATGTACGCGCGTGTGGGTGTGTGTTAGTCCCCTTTCTGTGTGCAGTGCGTGTGATTTTCAGCAAGGCCCAGTCATTTTTCTTTTCTTTTCTTTTCTTTTTTTTTGGGGGGGGGGGGGGGGTATTTTGGTGTTTTCAAAACCTCACAGTTTAATTCTTATATACCACAAAATCAGTCTTTCTCCATTGCTCCAGGCAGTTTCTTTTACAATACTACTGCATGAATAAAACTCAACTTTGATCAGTCTTTAAGCTGATTACCCCCCCCCCCCCCCCTCCTAAAAAGATGAAGGAACTCTTTGACTGGGGAGCGGTGTCCTCCGCTACCGGCAGTGTCTCCCAGCAGAAACGATTTAACCAGAATCTTTGAGGGAAAATGTTCAAGATGGAATCTTGGTTGTGAAATATGGATTGGTATTATTGAGATGCTGCAGAGCTTTGGGGATGGATAATTCGTGGTGGTAATGATTGCTAGGCACGGAGTACCAGCATGGCCAGGGTGCCATGTTGGCAGCTGTGCCGCTGTACATACAAGAGTCATGAACATGTGATACTCCCAGGTGGGTGGGGTGGTTGAAAAGAGGATGAGGGGTGAAAAGAGTGGCGTGTAAACGAAGAAAAGAAAAAGGAGGTAAGAGCATGAGGAGTGGAGGCAGAGGGGCGGATCCAGGATTTTCCAAAAGGGGGGGGGGGGGCAGGCACTATGTCGAGACAATTCTGAGAAGCAAAACAAAAAGGGGGAAGGGGTTACAGCATTCTTCAGGTTCCTCTATAGTCGGAAATTTAAGGGGAAAAAAGAAGCAAATTTAATGGGCTGTGTACTTAGGTATATAACTTGGGTGCCCCCTTAACTCCACTCAAGAGATGGGCCGTTGGCAAGGAGAGTGAGTACCTTTAGTGGATAAGGTTTGATGTTAACAGAATGCGGAGAGAACAGAATATGTTTTAATTAAGAAACGGAAGGGTGTTAACATTACGTTCAATCATTGAAGCTGTTCTGGCTTTCAGTAGACAGGTAGAACATAGTAGAAAGTGGAATGACAAGCTGATGGCAAATGAGGCGAGGGGTAAGAAACGAAAACCCAGAAGACCTAGATCGCAATAAAGGAGAATTGTAGTGACAAAAGGGCTGACTGCGGGGCAGTTTAGCAGCAGGCGGCAACCAGAGCTATACAATGTGTTGAGTACTTCGTTGTCTTAAATCGCGACGTTCTTTGTGCATTTTCCGTCTTGCTTTACACCTGAACAAAATACGATTCCTGACCCACTCGACTCGCTATGTAGGCATCCAGGTTTTTAGGCTAAGAGTAGGGTAGGGCCCCCATTGCAGACTGATTTTTCTCTACACTTACATCAGAAACTAAGATCTTTCGCCGTAGGCAAAATCGCTCCGACACTTACGCGAACATTGCCGGAGGGAAGGGTATGTAAGTACCTGTACGAACGGTTAAACGTTTATCGTTTCGCCTCGTTTAGTTGGTTGCTAATAAAGCGTATGCGGTCTTCCCTACGTATCTCTAGAGGGCCAAAAATTCGACCATTACCCAAATCTTCTTACTTCTCATCAAGATTACAAATATGATTTCCTTTCTGCTTCGTCTTCTTATCATGAACTCAATTCATAATGAAGCAGCTGTCAATTCTATTACTTTCATTCTAAGTCTTATTACACTCTTCTGAGTCACTCTGAACAGTGGCGTGGCTACGAAATTGGGCACGGGGGCACATGCCCCAAATTAGATTTTAAAAAAAAGAATAAATAGAAAGAAAAGGAGGGAAAGGAAAAGGGAAGAGCAGACAATTCGACCCTCTCACAACTCCCCCTTATATGATGGCTTTGTTCTCTCACACTTCGTCCATCAAGTAAGACATGTGCCCTCAAACCTCCTCCTCTCTTCTCAATGCTGGAGCCCTACACCACTGAGTCAGACGAGAATATGGTACTGCACGCTTTTTTTTTTTTCTTCTATGCTTTAATCAATAAGCTAAGCTATTCCAATTTTCCACAAACAAAATATAGCTTCCTAACTTTTGTTCCTTTCCCTTTAATGCATTTCCCTTTCACACAAACTTCCATTCACCAATGCACTTTAACCAATCTCTCCAAGCATAAGCACCGCACTTAATGGACTGCGGTGCTGTTTCTCGGTATCCGTGAAAACACGACAAGTGGTAGTTAATTAAACAGAAAAAACTCGATGCTATCGATCATGAGCTTAAATTGGATGGATCGATAATGACCTGTTCTTTTTTTTCAGTAGTAAACGGTTAGTGTTTTTGTTTATTAGCCTCATATGTAGCTACCACGTGTAAGTGGATTACTATGTTAGTATGCATTCATTTCCTAACTTGAAAGTATGCATAAAAAGAACATTTAAAGCGTTAATCAGATACAGAAACATCATCTTTGCTATTCATACGGCTTAACAGCTGATTTTCCAGAACAAGTTAAAATTTATGACTCGCAACTCCTTTCTATTATATTCCGACCTTGAAATAATATACCAATTGGATAATTATACGGGATGCGATCTCAACGTTACCATGACCACTCATCAGCAATAAACGGCCGTCGGAAGACTACAGCATGGTCAATTTTCAGTTAAAATAGTGAAGATAATTCATACAAATTATAATAGCTGACCATGATGTTCAGATTCATTTATATGGTTCTACGTGTGCACAACTACTACAAGTATACCCGACATAAGATACATATGTAAATATATTCAACATACAATACTCTACATAGAGCCACCTAATCTGCTATCAATGTCACAATGCTCTTCTATCCTCGTAAAAACGGATCAGTAAAGCCGAGTTCACATATAAGGAGGTTAACCGCCTTGGAATACTGCCGCGGCAAAATAAAATGATTCTAGCTTATAGTGGGCTTTTCTTTTCTGCATCTTACAACAAACAGATTAATGAGTTGGGGTGGTTGTTGCTACATATTTTTTTTTTCATCCTTGCCATTCATTTATATTTAGAATAGTTTCATTTTTCTTCTTCTTGTTCTTGAGGAGGTTTAACGCATGGCGTGTGAACGAGACTTGTGGGGGCATCAACCGTCAGCTTCAGCGATGAATATAATGATGTGATTAGAATGAAGGTAGAGAGCTCACTAAGGAGCAAGCTGAATATTTTGACATTGACAGAGGATGCTAAATTATGTAAAGTTAGGCCTTGGATAGAGATCAGGGATTCACATGAAGGGTGATGAAGGAGAATCATAAAATGGCGGCGCAAGGGTGGAATTGAACAAGGGGCGAGTGGGGGAGAGTTCTAGTTATACACGTTTGCAAGATACCGCCAATTGCTGTAGAATTCTTTTCTCCTATTGCGCGTTGCACATTAGGACTGCGTCAGTGACTGACGCAATCTTTGACGCTCTGTGTGAGAGTGACATCAATGCAAAATGAACAGCGCAACATTGCGTAGAATTACTAGCGCATGCACCAGGGTTGATTAGAAGTATCGTATGCTCATCTTTTTCAGGCCAGAATGAGGCTTTTGTTACGCGTTTAGTTCAAAACACGGTTGCGTCCTTTCTCATTTTCGTATAATCGCCGATCGCAAACTCACAAACAGGTTAAATACTTTAGATCACATGTACATGATCTAAATTATTATTATTTCCTCCTTTGTTTTTGTAACAACACCTGTAATTTCTTTACATAGTGGATTTTCAATAAAATGGCCTTTAGGAAGCTGACTGTATCTAAAAGATGAACCGGGTCGCACTCTATTTCCTTATAATTACCGTGACACTTTTATGTACTGTAAGGGCTTTAATGCCTGCATTGCACAAGCTCTATCATTCGATTGCGTCATTACCTGCGCTAATTAAACCCGAGAAGGAAATAAGCCCCCTATATATGCCAGAAATTCAAAGCAATGTTTGCACGGTGCGTTTTGCATATATACACACTCTTGTGTAGGAAGTCACTATCACATCCTGCACATGGTGCGCCAAAGGCCACACCTGTCGCTGACGCAGTATGTCAGCAAATGATGCCTCTTGCGCAAGGGGCAAAACATTTACATCTAAAATTCATGTTGAAACGGTTACCCCCCAAAAACCTCATTCTACAGTCATCTCTACCGAATTATACCTCCTTTGATAACCGTCATGATAAAAAAAAAAAAAAGAAAGGAGAGACAACATTCAACATTCTGGCTTTTGAGAGGTTAAATCTTCCTTTAGATTCCCAGATAGATCCAGGGGGAAACCCTGTCACCTCCATGAATGGCAGGCGGTAAAATCCGATTAACATTTTACTCATGCATTCTGACGAGAAGAAAGAGAGACAGAGAGAGAGAGAGAGAGACAGACAGAGAGAGAATGATAGCGAAACGGAAGATCAATTAAAATAAAAGAGTGACCTCGAAAATGATCTGTGAAGAAAAAAAAAATAACGAGGAGAAAGAAGAAGACCGACAAGAATTGATACGATAGCAACATGATCCCAAAACAGAGGGATGGAGAAGATAATGACAGAAAGCGAAAGGGGGGGGGTAGGAATAGAGAAGGAGGATGAAAGATCGCGGAGAGAAGAAAGAATGAGGAGAGAGACACTTAGAGAGAGAGAGAGAGAGAGAGAGAGGGGGGGGGGGAGGTAGAGGGAAAGGGGGGGGGAGGGAGATAGACAAAGATAGAATGACAGAGGACATAAAACATGTAGAAAAAGAAAGAGATGGGTGACCTGTAATAAAAGGTCAAGAAAACGAGCATGAAAAGGGGGAAGGGTTATTTAACCTGACAGCTAAAGCCTAAATTTTATTCTCCTCTTTACCTGTCAGAAATATAATCAGGTAAAGAGGACACAGAGCATAAATACATACTAACAAAGACACAGGTAATGCTAAATGCAGAAACAAAGTCACAAAATGACTCCCAGTTCAGAGGCGAAATGTCTTCGCTACTTCCTTACACTGTCAATTTTCTTTCTTTTTTTTTTTCAAGTTATATTACTCACATTTTGTCCTACTTTTTTCAGTTTCTTTTTCTTTCTGCATGAGCTTTCACCACTCACTTGAAAAAAAAAACCTATGTCACATTTAACCTCTTAAACTTCAAAAAATACCGTCTCTTCTCTATTGCTTCATTTCCCTGCTTCGTCTGATTATTATCTCTTTCTCCATTCTCATATCTTTTGGTTTTTATGTAATTTCATTTGCTGTCATTTACTTTGTTATTCTATATGCACTTTCTTGGAGTGTTCGACAGTTCATGCGATTTCGAAGTTCTTTATTTTAAGTCGCATGTAACATTACAAAGGGATGTCCTTCTGCCTGCTTCCTTCATGTGTTTGTCTTCCTAAGACCATGAAGATTGGTCTATATTGTCCGAGAGGTCGTTGATCCGAAGCCGAGCGAGACTAAGTCCTAAGTAGACGGATTTGGTCCAAAATAAGAAGTCTGTGAATTTCTTTCCTGTGTGCGAGATACCATCTTATTTACCATAGAAAATACACATGAAATAATTATGTGTGGGTGTTGATATAAACATAACATTAGTTTACACGAAGATGTAATGCAATCAATTCTTGTAGGTCTGTCAAATAATTTCCTTTGACCTATTTAGGGTATCACATTGTCCTGTCAACAACCCACTATCATAACCCCTGTTTTGTGTTATCATGAAAATGTGTTTTTATTTTAAACACAAGTCATGAAACCGTCATTAATTATCATGGTAATGATCGTCATTTATGATTTATCTTCCATATAGCTAAAAGCGATCGCAGACTGAAATATTTATATCTGCTTTCACAATATTATAAGATCAGTATAATAATCAATAAACTGACCAAGTTGCGGTTAAAAGTAACTATAAAAATTGTCAGTAATTGTCAAATAGCACCTAGTTACTTTAGTGATGTAAAATGATACATCAATTTTCTTAATTTGACAAACTTAAGAGCTACCTGAGTAACACGATATCACATGAAATGCTTGAATGTCAGAATATGTGTTTTTCTTTATAACATGAAACCAAGGCGCTCATTCACATTCGCGTCATGCGTGTGCCCCTCAATGCCCGAGGTTCATAAAAACATAAAATGGGGGTTGTGATAGTGGATTGTTGACAAGCCTAACGCAAGACAACAGAGGTAAATGTATGGTCTCTTTTAGCGGCGGATCAAGGATATTTGCACACAAAAGGAGGGGGGCACCACAAAAGGTTTTCAAATTTCTCTGGTGCCTTTTGGACCAAAATTTTAAAAGGTACACTTTTGTTGCATGCATGAGGTGTGCCATTTCGGATTCAAAAAAAGGGGAAGGGTCACTTGTGTCCCTTTCCTAAATCCGCCATGCAGAGGAAGGGGGCACAAAAAGGTTCTCACTTTATTTCAGGTGCCTTCGGGCGAAAATTTGAAAGGGTGGGGGCACATGTTTGGGGTTGTGTACTGAAGGTTTGGTTTTCGAAAGGGAGGCATGGACCAGTTGTGTCCCCCCCCTAAGCCGCCAGTGGTGTCTTTATCATGCCATCGCGAACTAATGTACACCTGAAACCCCTTGATCTATGTGTTAAGATCCTCCACTCCACAGATTTAGAACGATGACCCACTAAGCTCCTCTCATGTGGGAACGCTTAAAGGACAATTGGGTCCAACATCACAACATGTATAATGAAAAGATGGATTTTAAAGGGACAATGTAATATGAAAAAACTGTCTGTTAACATTTTAAGGACAATGGGATATCAGGTCCAACATCGCAACATGTAAAATGAAAAGATGGATTTTAAAGGGACAATGTAATATGAAATAACTCTCTGTGAACATTTTAAGGACAATGGGATATTAGGTTCAACATCACAACATGCAAAATGAAGGGGGGGGGGAGTTTTAAAGGGACGATGTATACTGAATGAAAAAGAACTCACTGTGAACACTTACCGGACAACTGGATATAAGGTATGTCATCACATGTTGAAAGATATATTTTAAAGGTACATTTTACAATATAAAAATAAATTATTAACATAAAATGACTGTTCGAAACAATAACCAATGTAAAAACAATGAATATGAATACAGTGACAAAAAATGATTGATAAGAGGGAAAAAAAGTGCTTCTATCGACTTCATACATGAAACTTATTTGTAAGCATTTACTTTAAGATCTCTACTTTCTCTAGCTGTCTCCTTTTTTTACCCCTCTCTCTCTATCTCTCTCTCTCTCTCTCTCTCTCTCAACCTCCCCCACCCCCTCTCTCTCCCTCTTTCTCACTTTGTGATTTCGGAGATGAAATGGATTCAATAATGTGAGAATGAGCTTAACATAAGTCACGCCGAGGGACTTAACTCAGCAACTTTCATACAAAAGGAGTGAACATAAATGCATTATTCCCTCTTTCTCTTTCTCTTTTTTCTCTTTCTCTTTTTTTTTTTTCTCTCTCTCTCTCTCTCTCTCTCTCTCTCTCTCCTTATGTTTTGTTCTCTATGACAGGTCTATAAAATATAATATATTCGTTCACAAGATCATCCCATGTGAAATGATATTGCCCCAAAGAGACATTTTCACATGAAGTAGAGTTTTTGAAAATGGATCTCGATAGAAAGTGTATAGTGTAATAAAAAGAAAAAGAAAAAAGTGCTAAGTGATCACAAAGCGTCAAGCTTTTGTTTTAGAGTTCCAGTTCTGATGCATTCATTTTGCTATTGATTTAGTAAATTGAATAAATACATACTTGGAGAGGTTCATGATTTGAACTGAATGAATATGAAATGAAATGAATTGAAATGAATGAATATGAAATGAATTCAAATGAATGAATATGAAATGAAATGAATTGAAATGAATGAATATGAAATGAATTCAAATGAATGAATATGAAATGAAATGAATTGAAATGAATGAAATGAATGAAATGAATGAAATGAATGAAATGAATGAAATGAATGAAATGAAATGAAATGAAATGAATGAAATGAATGAAATGAAATGAAATGAATGAAATGAATGAAATGAAATGAAATGAATGAAATGAATGAAATGAAATGAAATGAAATGAATGAAATGAATGAAATGAAATGAAATGAAATGAAATGAATGAAATGAATGAAATGAAATGAAATGAATGAAATGAATGAAATGAAATGAAATGAATGAAATGAATGAAATGAATGAAATGAAATGAAATGAAATGAAATGAATGAAATGAATGAAATGAATGAAATGAAATGAAATGAATGAAATGAATGAAATGAAATGAAATGAATGAAATGAATGAAATGAATGAAATGAAATGAAATGAAATGAATGAAATGAATGAAATGAAATGAAATGAAATGAAATGAATGAAATGAATGAAATGAAATGAAATGAATGAAATGAATGAAATGAAATGAAATGAATGAAATGAATGAAATGAATGAAATGAATGAAATGAAATGAATGAAATGAAATGAAATGAAATGAAATGAATGAAATGAAATGAAATGAAATGAAATGAATGAAATGAATGAAATGAAATGAATGAAATGAATGTAATGAAATGAAATGAATGAAATGAATGAAATGAAATGAAATGAATGAAATGAAATGAAATGAATGAAATGAAATGAAATGAAATGAATTAAATGAATGAAATGAAATGAAATGAATGAAATGAAATGAAATGAATAACATAAAACGAAAAGAAATGAAATGAAATGAAGTGAAATGAATGAAATGGAATGGGGTAGGTTGTTACAACAAAACTTTGCATCTATTTACTCTCAACAGGCAACAGATAGCACATAAATAGGTACTCATCAAAAGAGTTTTATGATTATACCTGACGAACAATTCACGTTATCGAATCATTATCAATGCTGGAACGACCTTTTTCATATTATATAAATCAAAATTAATGTCAATGTAAAAAAAAAAAAAAATCAAAATACTCGTTAACCTAGGCTACATCATACCCCCTCCTTCCTCACTCCTTATTGATCCGTAAATGCTATACTCATTTACCCAATTACATTTGTAGCATTAACGTTTTCCTTAAATTTCCACTTCGCTAAGCTCTCGTAAAAACTTTATATTTCAATCTCGAATGACAGGTTAATTTGGCCAATCTGGGTTAATCACAAGACATATAATGGGGAGGAAATGCGCTTGAAAAATGTCGTATTGACGTCCCAATTTGATGTCGTATTCCGTCGAGAGCATTAGGGGCTTTTTTTAAGCGCTGCACGATCTTTTCTTAGCTCAATGAGACTCGACTCCCCCCTGGGTTGGAAGCTACGGCAGAGGAGCAGGCGACAGCGAGATGAATCTCCGCTTAAATATCGAATTACCGATAGGAAAAATCATCAAGGCGGGAAAAATGATAATTGCGATTTTAAAACAAGCGGGGCGGAAAAATATTTGCTGTAACATAGAATATCATCTTGGGGTCGATATATTAATTTTCAGGTCGAGAGGTGCAATGGTGGGAGAGGCTATTGCGTCTGGGAGCGTCGAATTTTGGACGCTGAAAGGAAAACTGAGGAGAAACAAGAGAAAAATAGAATGAAAGAAAGATGAAAGAAAACTGTCTTGAAAGTGCTAGTGATACACAAATATTTTGAGGGGGTTTACTGCCTCAACTGGAAATGAGACTGAACCCTATAAGAAAAAATAACATCAAGTGAGAAGAGTTCTGTGCAGAAACAGCATCACTTTGAGACAGGTATGATTTTTGCTATTTAGCTTTTTAGAAATTTGTATTCGAGATCTAGTTTCTTAGACTGGGGCTTGCCTCATCTTCATTTTACAGGGGGAACTGTTGAGTCATAACATCTATACCGATAATAATATGTTATCAATTATCTTCAAGATTATTTTGAGCATGAAAGACATGATATGGAAGAGAATGCTTAAAGTTATACAGGCCATAAATCCACGAAAAGACGTTATTTTAAGTCATTATTTTTAATCACTTCTCTCTCTCTCTCTCTCTCTCTGTCTGTCTGTCTCTCTCTCTCTCTCTCTCTCTCTCTCTACCAGCCTGTCTGAGTGGTGGTCTGTCTGTCTGTCTGTCTCAGTCTGTCTCTGTGATTTCAAGTCATTTTAATCACCATTCTCTCTCTCTCATTCTCTACCAGCCTGTCTGTCTCTCTCTCTCTCTGTCTCTTGAATTTTTCAGTATCTCTCGCACATGCCCTCCTCTGATACTACATGTACTACATGTACATCTCTTCCATAATTATTTAATCCTTCTTACACATTGCAATACTTCTCGCATCTACTTCTCTCTCTCTCTCTCCCTTTCTCTCTCTCTCTCTCTCTCACCCTCCCACATCCCCCCCCCCCCACACACACACACTGTCTCTCTCTCTCTCTCACTCTCTCTCTCTCTCTCTCTCTGTCTCTCTTTCTCTTGAGGAGCACGTCCGAGATCTTCATCCCTGGCCTCTCGGCCTACACACACTTCATGTACATGTGGGGTTTCACTGTGTGCACTTAACCCATCGCCTCCGGCTGGCTAGCGGTACACCTGTGTGATGTACATACGCCTGACAATAGCGGTATCCGTTTGTCCATAGCTCCTCTTTTGTACTCTTTATCTTCCACTTATATACCATAAGGATTCGGCGTTCTTCTCCAATTCTTACTTTCTCGCATTCTTGGTTTCTTAATTCTTTTTGCCTATTTATTTATGCTATCCATTCTTTCACTTTAGTATGACCTATTTTTGAATGGAGCACTGTGTTTTTCCCGCTAAGCTTTTCATACAACATTATTCAACCAATTATACAATAAAATAATAAAAAACGGTAAAACATTGAATAACATCCATATATTGACCAGCGTTAATCAATCCATCAATCAATTTGCCAGTCAATATTGCACTCTGGGGAGCGTTTCATGAAAAGAAGTTGTCGGATATTTCATCCGACAACTGTTATAAGCTACTGAAATCCTTGCATCTGATTGGCTGACAACAAAATTTGTCGGATAAAATATCTGACAAGTCCTTTCATGAAACGCCCCCCTGAAGCATATCCTCAAGCAAGCCGGGGATATGTCTTACCATGGTGATGGGGGAGGGGTGATGCGGGGGGGGGGCAATTGATAGGGGAGGGGGTCGCAGAACGGGATGTAATCCCACTTCTAGAATTAGACATTTTTGCACTTCGCAGTACTGAAGCTTTTTCTATATAGCAATTTGAAATCAATCTCCAGTGTTTTATGTATACATTTTACATGTATGCTTATTATATGGACCTATTTCTAAAGCAAATTTCAACTTTCAACTTCGGGTTGGAAGGGGCAGCTTTGGGGTCGAAATGTAAAAATATAAGATATATAAAAAAATAAGAAGAAAAAGGGTTCTCTAAAAAGGTTAATTATGCAAACCTATATGATTCACTGTCTGATAAAAAAATAGAATATGAATACTACATTCATACTCTTGTGTTTGGTCGTCTATCGCCAAAATCTGATTGATATACAACTTTCTAAACGGAATTCTTTTATTCATTGGCATTATTTTTAAGTTTTCGTTTCAACATGTTCAATATCCAGTAACGCAGCACTGATTGGGTCGGCAAAGGGAATGACCCCCCCCCCCCCCCCCACACACACACACACACACACCCATACGCACGCACACATCTATTCAGCTCATTTATTAATTTCCTTTGAAAATAGAAAGAATTAAAAATTCAGTACTCTTTGCAAAAATCAGACTTCAACAATCAAACTCAATATGTGTAATATGAAACTTTAAACAAGGGGAGTATATAGTTGCTATGCAATGAAAGAAAAATAATTAACTCTAACCACTCTTAGCATTGGCATCATGTGGCGAAAAATCAAAATGCAAGGTACTCACCCAGAAAGACAAAATAGAGGTTGATAATCCAAATCATCTTTGCAGCATTGAGTATATTCCAGTTGGGAGTTATTGATATTCCTCTGTCAATTCTGACAGACTCGTGTGTCGAAATAAGACGAGCTTTATAAATACGCATCTCCTCAGACACCTTTTAGCCAATCAGCGCTCTTGTTTATATATCACGTGATATTTCCGACGAGAGAGTTTCGTTCATAGCTGTTAATGCTACGTGAATGAATGGGAATGAAACGTCAAGGTTCGCTCACAGTACTTTATAGCGATATCATGATCATGAATACTAAAATCATGATATTAAAATGTTGATGAATGGTTTTTAAACTCGGATATTAGCCGGAATAATTCAATGCAAACGTAGAGAGAAATTTTATAACTCGACGGGGGTTTTCCTTTGGCGTCGGTCCGCAGCTGCTTTGAGTCAAACGCGAAATCATAGTTCATTACTTCTCCCAAATAGATGCAATCTTGCTGCCGACGAAATAGGCCGCATTCATGTTCGACGCCGCACTCGCAGGCTACGCAGTATTTGTCTAATAGTGTGAATTTATAGATTGTGAAGCATGTGCAGTGAACTTCAGCTCGCGATGTGGAGGAAAATAAAATCGCTAATAATGTCTGGGAGATGGAATCATTCGACTTCAGAAATAATTTTATTCTCACCTCAAGTTCACGCTTAGATCGTAGCCTGTAGAAAATTGTCACACCTCTGCGAATGAAATTGCACTCGGGTTAAAAGTAAAGAACGACGAACTTATTGAAGTTGTCACTTTGCCCGCAGAAGTGCAAGGTGATCAAAGTTTGAATTTTCACACTCGCAATGAGTGAATGATAAAATCACTCAGCTGTATTGGTCACATTGTAATCACGTGTTGATTCAAATCACCTGCGCTTCTCAGATCACGATTGGGTAGAAGTAGTACTCTTTTTTCCTTTCAAAATAATGATAGTAGTAGTCATACCATAGCTTGTTTAATCATCGACTCCAAGTTAACGAATTACTGCGAAGTCAGAGCAAGGTTGATTATTGATTTTCCAATGTCAAATGATGTAAGTGCATATTTGAAGATCGCTTTCTTGTAAATGTGTGCAGATACAATGAGATATGTGTCGTCTAAATGCGATATCTTTTTTTTTTCAAATACAAATTACAACAATTACTTCAGAAGTGAATACGTTTAATGACGATCAAAATATGGCTGATCCAGACTATCTCCTTATTTAATGTTAGACTTGTAAAAAATCCTGGTTTGACGACGCTCTCAACTAAAGAACCACGAGAATAAATGTATCTCAATGTCGAGAAGTTCAACTCCCGAAGTAATCTAAATCCACTCGTGTGTAGTTCTACAAGGTAAAACATCCAAACGTTCTATGAGTGAAAAATACAGCTTTCTGTTCATCTACGTCACCTCTTGTAGTTTACCAGAAAAATCAATCAGAGCTGTAAGAACGAAAAATCCTCTTCAGTCAATCGGAAGTGTCTCTTAATCTGGAGCTGAGAAGCAAGACCTGCCGAAATCAATAAAATACACCTGTCGATGCTTCCATTTAACACGTTAGGGTAAGGAGTTGCTTGGTGCGAGTAGAAAATAAACGGAAATAGAACGTAAGAGAGAAAGGGGATTGAGATAAGTATCCAGGGTTTGCTTCACCATGCATTAATACGCCACGGCTCGGTTCGGGTCGTCCATCCATTCACAAAACAACGCCACTGATCGCATCAAGAAGAGTATCACTGCCTGCATCAGTGGAAATCGTAGAGCGGTGTTCGTTTGCAGCCCACTCGAAAAAAGAGTAACGAGTCCCTGCTAATAATGGCAACATGCGACTTCTACGGATTTCCTCTCCTTCCCCCACTTCTCTCATCCCTGAATGACTTCTCTCTGTCTCTCTTTCTCTCTCTCTGGGAAGAGATCTTGATCTCGGAATCTTCAAAGGAACTTCGGGTCGTTCTCGTCAGTAAGCGGACTCTGAGTATATTGGGTAAGATGTTTGTGGGCACTCAGATGGTTTTCTCCTCAGTACATCATGGGCAGTCAATGCAATTCGGGTTTTTTTTTAATTTACCCCTCTTTCCTCTTCCTCTCCGTGTCACCCTCCGTTTCTCTTACGCTCTCGATTTCCTCCTCTCTATGAATACGAATCATGCAAAGACGTCTTAATGGCGTTTTACGGCAGGTGTTTTCTCGCCCGGCACATCTAATTCAGGACTTCTTGATAGCGTCTTTACCCCCACTTAGCACACCTGCCCGCTGTTGACTTTCACTCCTGAATGTAAATAACATCCCTAGTCCGTCACGAACTTCAAACGATGACCCAGCTAGTGGACGGACGACTCAGCTTAAGGCTCTTGAATTAAAACCAAGGTGTCACTCCGACTTTGATGCTATGCGCATTCTCAATGAGGTCAAATCCAGCATTAAAACAAAATGACGTTGTGATTTAACAAGAAATTTGCCCATAAAACAAAGTCAGTGTCCACGGTTGGTACACGTATCAAACTTTCCTTTCTTTACTTTCAAACTATTTGTTTGAAATAACCTACTATAAAGCAGGAGATCTCAGCGTTGTTATCGTAAAATCCTGTTGCTTGAAATAGATTTTCTCTAATTCCCTTGTAAGAACTTCGAATAAGCGGTGTTGAAGAGCTTCCATAACAGCGGTGGCGTCCAGCGCCGAATCACGCTCCAATGCCTAGTGCGACGACCTGAGAAGCTAGCTGTATGGATGTGTGTACATCAAGCTCATAACTGTCGCGAGTAAATAATCATTAGGTAGTACGTCCCCTAGCTCCAGCAACGCCGCACGCGCATGCATAAAGGGGCGAACGCCATCCCATGCAAGGGAAGTTTGGAGAAGCTGTATTTCGCGGATCGCAGTTGAGCTGTACAAAAATCTTCCCCTGATCAAGATCCTTTATTTGACAATGGTGCCGCTTTTGTAAATATAAAAAAGGATGGATCTACCTTCTCTTCGTCTCCCCCTCTTTCTATTTTATTCCCTTGAGGTAAGATGTGGAAGATAGGAAGCGACTAGCAGGGGGTGAACCAAGTGAACTTTACTCAGGCTTTGTAATTCCTTGAGGAGGTAGTCGCGTTCTGTCTTCCATCCTCTCACTCCTATATCATCATACCTTAACATTTCCTTCTCAAATCCGTGGAAATGCCAGAGAATAAGGCCATGGAGATGGTCGTATTATCTTCTTGTCATGTTGCCTACCCTTTCCCCTTTCTTTCTTTCTTTCTTTCTTTCTTTTTATTTCTCCGTCTCTGTCCCCTTCCTCTCTCTCTCTCTTTCTCTCTCTCTCTCTCTGTCTCTCTCTCTCTCTCTCTGTTTCTCTATTCTTCTCTATTTTTTTCCCCCATTCAATGTGGGCACAAGCCCGGCCCAATGCTACCGTCCTGTTGTAGCAACTGATCATCATTCTCCCTTTCTATAGCATTTTCGCAATCTTTATATATTCCCTATAACCTCTCTTTATATTTTCTCTTCTCTTCTCATCCCTTGTTAAAAAAACAATATTGCCGATTGTACCATCTCTTTTCAAAACGATAAATATAATGGAGCATAATCTCATAATCCCTCTTTGAAACCTTTGCATGGCACCGTTAATGATTTTTGTCTTCTGATTTCAAGTTTATCTCCTGTTTGAATGTGGGTCTTTTTTTCATGGTTGAACAAGACGATTTCTTTTCAGATGAAATATTATTTTACCTCACAGGTTGTTTATCAATCCTACTTGGTGTTGTACTAAAGAATTTTAATCTAGTAGGTACTACGATCATGACGATTGCAATAACATCAGGAAGTTCGTGAACAATGGAGCAACCTCAGTGGATATGAAAATTATCAGACAGACTGAATCAACGCGTGGTTCATGAATAGATGAATGAAAATGAAAATGGAAAAACGAAGGGAAGAATGGTGAATAAAGAAAAGACAGGATGCGTGCATTACACGATAGTCATTTTCATAGGAAACGCGTTTTGTTCAAGGGCGTCCATAAAAAGCCCCCAAAGCACTGTTCAACATTCGCTTAGGTCTAATGTTTCCTCGCCATCCTCCTCCTCCTCCTCCTGGTCATTTTGAAGAACCTTGTAGCAGCGCGGTTACCATGACAACCAATTTCTTTAAGTATAGCCTAAGAACAATTTACGCGCCAATTCCATCTAGCTCCTGAGATCGTCAGAATTTTACCAAGGCCGAACCGTGCTTACATTGTTATGACATTGGTCCGTGACCTTGGTGGATCATTAATGTTCTGCGCCAAAGAAGAGACAGGGGAAGTGGGAGGGGCGGTTGGTGTGACGGCACGAGAGTATTTTTTTTTTTTTTTTTTTTTTTTTGATGAGAGGATGGGGTAAAGAGTGTTTCTGAAGAGTTGCATCACTTCATTTGATATAATACAGAAACGCTTCTGTCACTCTGTCTATCTGTGAACACGATCAGGGACTCGTTTCATAAAACTTGTTATCAGGAACAGTTATAAGCTACTGAAATACTTGCATCTGATTGGCTGGGAGCAAATTTGTCATAGAAATGGGGCAGTTGTTATTGATAACAAGTTTTATGAAACGGCGCCCAGATGTTTTTGATGACTCTAAGCTTAGATTAAAAAATATGCGCAATAATTTGATTTATTGCCTTCTAGCGATTTACAACTCATGTAAAAAAGGCCCGATTTTGATTTTAAATTATTTTCACATTTCATTAATAAGCTCTAAAATGTTGTATTTTCTTTTATTTTCTTTGAATAATTTTGGCACTTTCTTGACGACGTTGAAACTTACTGCAATTTTCTTGATTTGATTATATATATGCTCTCACATATTTTTATTAACAATGTAATACCTAACCTTGAGGTCTTGTTATACCCGTGGACCATGACATCAGTTATCCCAGTGGCGTAGCATGGGTCAGTTATTCAGGGGCCACTGGTGTCATGGGGGGGGGGGGTCAGTTTTACTCTGTAAATGAAATGCGTTTTAACGAGGCCATCGATTTGTGGTAGGTTTTTGGAGGGGCCGAATCATCTTATTTTTACGTTCCTTTTCCCCTGCCCCTGTTTTCTCTCTCTCTTTCTCTCTTTTGACTTATTTGGCTATGCAAGGGGGTTGACCCTTACCCATGCACGTGCGTCCGGGACCTACGCCACAGAGTGATCCTATAGTCGTGGGGCCTGGCTTTAAGAGTACACGTGTTGAAATCGCGGTCAAGGAGAAGATATCCCCCTATTTATATACAAACTGTGCGGCTCTCAAGACGATGGATTACTCCGGCGAAAGGGCAAGATGGGCGACAAGATGAGGAGAGGGCAAGATGAAGGGGGCGTGTGAGAGGATGGTGTTCTCGTGAGATGGATGCATTCTGTGGATAATGGTATAGGATGCAAGACGATGTTGCACTAAGACAAACAGTGATAAACTAAAGTGGTCTCTTTTCACATTATTGATTCAAATGAATGTCAAAATCACTTATTGACTAACATTCAAACACACAATAATACACTCGTTGCCACTTGCCCGTAGATATTACATGCCTGGAAGAATTGATCATCATGAAGAAGTTCGAACAATTTCATCATGAAAGCTGAGGCACTGAATTTACATTGTTCGTTAAGTAAAATTGTGGGTAAAGGAATCACAGTCGAGAATAAAATTCGACTCAACTAGACACATATAAGCGATTGAGAATGATGCAAATTGAAACAGATGCTAATAGGTAGAAAGGGGGAATGAAATCAGATTAGTGTGAAAACGGCGAAGATGAGGGGAAAAGAAGGGAGAAAAAACGGAAAAGGAAAAAGAGAAAATGAATAGAGAGAAAAATGGATGAAAGAGAAAGAGGAAATAATAGTGGCAAACTAAAAGAATCATTCATTCATGTAAAATTCCTGCAAAGTATTTTACAAGTGCTTTACCCCCCCCCCCCCCCTCCCCCTATGGCCCCTCCTCCACCCCTTCCCCCACCATGCTTTTTAAATCATGGGCCTCCGTCACGAATGTTGAAAAGTTTGTTATAACTCCTTGGTCAAACTAAATTACGGTCATGTATACACATTGCCCTTCAGTGAGGGAGGGTGAAAGTGTTGATATTTGACAGCCTCTAGCTCCTATTAACCTCACTTTCTCTTTCTTTCTTTCTTTCCCCTCCCCCCCCCCCCTCTCTCTCTCTCTCTCTCTCTCTCTCTCTCTCTCTGTATCCCTCTCTTTCTCTGTCTCCCTCTCCCTCATCCATGTGCTATCCAGGCGCTATCCAGGCGTTAACATCATGTATGTAACCAAATATCTGAGACACAGCCCCCCCCCCCCCGCCCCCTTGACTCACATGTCAACATAATCATAATCAAAGAGGGAGATGGAGAGAGAGGAGAGAGAGAGAGAGAGAGAGGGGGGGGGGAGAGAAGGGAGGCACATGTGGGTAATCCGTATGAACATACAACGAAATCTCGTTTTTATATTCTGTGCAACTACTGATCTAGAGAGAGACAGACAGACAGACAGACAGACAGACAGACAGAGACAGAGACAGAGACAGAGACGCAGTTTGTATTATTCTTGAACTACTAAAATACATCGCACTTTGAGATTGAACGATAGCTAACGGTAGATGGCGACATACTACTTTTACGCCTACATCTCATTCACTGTGGGCTTCCTGTATTCTTGTGTGTGTGATCAAGTATTAAAATATTCATATTGTTGTTAGATTACTCAGTCAATTCTTTTGTCATTATAGTTCATCTCTCTCATTTATTACTCCACCTTCCCATTAACTCTCCCCCCCCCCCTCGCCTCCCCTCCTCTTCCCCGTCTGTCTCTCTCTCTTTTTCTCTCTTTCTCTCTCTTGCGCTCTCTTCTTCTCTCTCTGTTCTCTTATCCTTATACATGTAACTTATTATCTGAAATGTAATTATAATGCCAATTAAGCTGTCTTGCTGAGCATTGTGAAAACGTTTATTAGCAGGCCTACACCGAATTGAAAGATGTAGACCTATCATGTTTTGCTACGGAAAAAACAAATCAGTTACGGTAAAACAATTATGCACTGAATGAAAATGTTCATATAACAATACAATCTCATATACAAAAGACATTATGTGATAACAGTGATATCATAATGAATAATGAGCGCATAGCCAGGAAGTTTACATTACACAGCTTTTTTCCTATAAATAATAACATATTACATTGAAAACATGGCAGTGGCGTTTCCATTTTAATGACACCAGGAAACAAACAAAAAGATATATTGTATCAAAATATTGAACCGTTTTGCTTTTTCTTTTTCACCTTACAATTACAAAAATCACATTCCAATCACACACTGATGTGGATATACATTCCTAGAGCAAATCTAGTTTAATTAAGAGATAATTCAACCTTTGGTGAATACTTTAAACATAGCCAAGTTTTTTTTTTTTTTTTTTTTTATTTTATTAGGGGGGGGGGGCAGTTTCCCGGTCCCAATCAGGTGTATATCTAGACGTTTGTGTTGATGTTATGTTTGTTAAAATTGTCTGCACATCCACTTGGACTGCCCCCGGCCTCCTCCCTGAAAAATATGGCTTTGCTATTATGGCAAATGCAACTCAGCTGTAACAGTTCGAATCAATCACACACTTGCAGTCAGCACACATACGTCACAAGAACAAAGACAGTAGATTTTTTTAAAAATAAGTAGATTCACTAGCGTACCCAAGGGGGGGGACTGCCCCCCCCCCCCGGCCTCCTCCCTGAAAAATATGGCTTTGCTATTATGGCAAATGCAACTCAGCTGTAACAGTTCGTATCAATCACACACTTGCAGTCAGCACACATAAGTCACAAGAACAAAGACAGTAGATTTTTAAAAAAATAAGTAGATACACTAGCGTACCCAAGGGGGGGGGAAGGGGGGGCACTCTGCCCCCCCCCCCTGACAACATTTGACAGGAAATTTTTTTTTTTTTACCTTTTTTTTTTTTTTGCTTGTCAGAGAATCATGGAGAAAAACATGTGATCCCCCCCCCCCCCCCCCCCCCCCACTGAGTGAAGTTTTGAGGGCTGGAAGAAAAAAAAATTGTTGCACCATCACCCCCAACTGAGCGAGTTTTGGAGGGCTGGCGAGAAGAAAAAAATACAAGTCTCCCTCCAAGCAGGATTTGACAGTTGACAAAATTTGCTCCCCCTGTAAAAAATCCTGGGTACGCCACTGAGTAGATTACAATATTACATGCAGAACTGTCCATAATACATAATATATAGTGATATGTACATACATGCACACTGTATTACAAGTCATACCCTGCATCATTTCTTTAACAAATAAAGTATTTCAGAAAAATAAGTGTGTTTCGGAGAGAAATGGGACAGAATTTTTTTTTAAACGGGAATAAAAGCAGAGATACACGTATGCACAAAAAAAAAAAGGGAACAAAATATACTTTAAATATAAATATTTGACATGTACTACACTCTAAAATGAAGTACAAACACTTTAAGCGTTGGTAAATGTAAAGCAAAAAGGAAAATGTTCATGTTTCTGTGTTACATTTACATGTATATGGAAGTTCTACCAAAGTGCAGGTCTAAAGCATCTGATGATTTATCTTCTCTGTTTTGAAGTTGATCTTTCATATATGAATGTTAGCCTGTAAAAGGTCATCAGTTGCATTGATGATTTTGGGCATGAAATACAAAATGGCCTAACAAACAATAGATCTGGGTTAGTTAGTAGGACAACCATACCAACACAATAATATAAAGAGAAACAAAAAGCAATTTATCTCCTTGCCCACAATAATATAGACTCATTTTAAATGATTTTAAGTTTTGCAATCATGACATTTAACTGTGGAAAATGACAAGCGATGCATAATGTTTTCCTGCGGTTTGCCTAATACCTCCCATTATAGTGACATCTTTTTTTTGGGGGGGGGGCCGGGGGAGTAGAAATAAAGTCCTTCATAATATTTCTATGAAATAATAATAACAATAAGATTTATAAGGCGCCAAATTCACTTGATGATCAAATGCTCAAGGTACAACTTGTGCAAAAGATGAAATACATGACAAATTTATATAGGAGAGGTACGGACATGAAAGGTAATGGTAATCAATTATAAGCCAAATTAAACAGACACTTTTAAAGATTATTTTTGAACACTTCACTAGAACTGCTATTTCTAATCCCTTGAGGGAGAGTATTCCATACCGACGGCCTAGCATGAGCGAAGGTTTGCTCCCCCCACTTTGTGTTAAAGGGATTCGGTAACTTTGTGGAGGCTTGATTTAATAAATTGTTGAATTTTGATATCTGTCCTGTATAATGATGTTCAGAAGGATAAATAAATAGCCAGCATAGAAAGGTTTTCAAATATATAATGCTATTATTAAGATATCTATGACTGAATACTCCCATTTACGAAAGTGTACGGCCATACGCTTTAGTCTAACACTGAGTCTATGGGGGAAAATGAGTCTGGCATTTTCGGTCACTTGCGTATGTTTAATTTTGTGAAGCACATGATGACTTTGAAGTGCTTTTTTCCCCTGGGCTTCATTTTTACACCACATTACATACACTGATAGCATGTAAGGCCAGGCAGCTCAGATTTTATCAAGCCTCTACAAAGTTACCAAATCACTTTAAGCCTAGGAATAACAAGTAAGCCAGAGTTTTGAGAATGTAGTAGTCTAGAGGGAATGTAATGCTTGATAAAGCCAATGTTGTACTGGTGACAAAAAACTTTTCTAGACCCAAAACTGGGGAGCGTTTCATCAAGCGTTTTGTCAGTGATTTTTACCGACAAATTTGCTCTCAGCCAATCAGATGCAAGGATTTCAGTAGCTTATAACAGTTGTCGGTAAAAATCACCGACAAAACACTTGATGAAACACTCCCCTGATGGAGCATCATACAACTTAATGCCCATTACATTCTACAAATGATTATGAATTGAATTCTATCCACTTTACTTACCCCAGTGCTATATATATGTAACGCATGCAATAGATCAAAATTCAGAGAAACAAGAAACTCGAGATATAAAATGTATGTAAATCTTATATCTTTATGATACATATTTGCAACAGTATATACATATAAAAGATAAAATTGTCCAATAAACTGCAAACTTATCTGATTGCACTGTAAATAAAAATGGAGTTGATCAGGGGATTCCAAGTGTAGGTCAGTTGTCGCCATGTAAAATAATGTACAGTCTGTACAGTCACCTTAGGATAGTTTGGGACAAGTGTTACTATTACGGATAATGTCTCGTTGCTGCAGTAATTGTAACATTTGGTATTTCCCATTTTGGCTAGACTTGTGCACATGAGACTATCCGTGCAAGTTGCCTCTACTGAAAACCTGTTAAACATTCTTTTACAGAACATTCTTCCGTAGAAACAAGACTTGCAGAAAGAGAATCCTGTGGCAAGGTTCATTTCATATAGGACAATTCGACAACACATGGAAATTTATTCGCCAACAACTTTTATAATTGCAAATATATACAGGAACTAAAACATATTTATGGAAATAAAAAGGCAGCCCTTTGAAAGAACAAGTAGCATTACATGTATATATATGGAGGTAGGCTTAGCCCTGAAATTTCAACACATCGCGCATCAAATCAAAATGCAAGTTCAGCAGGGTCCTGTTTCATAAAACTTGTCATCAATAACAACTGCCACATATCTATGACAAATTTGCTCACAGCCAATCAAATGCAAGGATTTCAGTAGCTTTTAACAGTTATTGTGACTTGTTATATAACCAGTTTTATGAAACATGGTCCATCTTTTCTATTTTGTCCATACACTAGCATGCTCACCAACTCTGATCTTCCTACAGGTAGTTTCAATATTTGATTCCTGTAGCTGTCTGATTATCTACATACATTTTGTTTAGTTTTTGGCAAATATTGCAGTAAGGGTGTACATGTAGCAGTTATGCAGGTCTTGACTAAAGTTGAGTTGACTTGAAAGGAACAATTACACATAGTTACTGACATGTGCATCAGGTGAATAGTCCTATTCTAATTGAAATCGTTGTACCGATTCAAATACAGTACATGTAGCTGTAGCTGCACCTCCATCATCAGTCTCTACATGTGAATTATTAGCCTGAAAAATTGTATATAGACAACCACACACACCTAGAGAATGCTATAATCCGGAAACTTGAAAGTCAGAGTGCATGACAGACAGTGTATAGGCAAAAAGAGAGAAAAGCTCTGCCTTTCGCTTCAAAGAGAAGTTTCTACTTATCATCAAATTTGTCTCTGACTTCTTGTGGCACGTCCACCTTGAGTGGCATACTGATATAGCTATCTCGGCCAAGATCCGTCTCAAAGAAATAATTAGGAGACAAGTACTCCTTTTCACCTTTGACCCCTGATTCACTCCATGTATGGCCATCCCCTGAGAAGAGTTCAAGGATGCGCACCTCACAATAGAGGAACAGTCTTGTCTCCCAGTCCTTCTGGGGCTTTGGGAGGGATTGGAACTTCTGGTAGCTCATGAAGGCCGGTGCCCGAGGGTCGGCCAGGGCCTCGATGAAGCGGACGTTGGACTTCTCTTCAAAGTACTCCACTGGTTTGGTGGTGATGAGGTCCCAGTGGGCTTGGATGGCTGTTAGTGCCGCAGGGTAGCAGACACGAATGAAAGACAACAGACCTTCCCACGTGGCAGGAACAGGTGGGATTTGTCCTGGACTTTCGGGCGTAGAGGTAGACTGGACAGACTCTTGATTTGGTGTCAGCAAGATAAGCCAGTAGCAAGCCTTTTGTTTGCAGGCCTATGAAAAGAAAAAGTTAGGATGGATATCAAAAAGCTGATTTCAAAAATTATTTTACACAGCTTCAGCCAAATACAAAAAAGAAACAAAATGGCAGATGTCGGAATATGACCAAAAATTACATTAGTAATGTGCTTGTGTAGCAGGCAGATGCTGTACATGCAAACTTTCCAGGGGAAAACTGGGGAGCGTTTCATCAAGCGTCTTGTCAGTGATTTTTACCGACAAATTTGCTCTCAACCAATCAGATGCGAGGATTTCAGTAGCTTATAACAGTTGTCGGTTAAAATCACTGACAAAACGCTTGATGAAACGCTCCCCAGATCAACTTTATTAACATGAGCATGACTGATTATGGCTAAAATTCATTTTAGGATGATAGAGTGGTTTACACAGACTACGATCTTTCAAATTCAGTCTAGATTTTAATAGTGACGTGATAGAACTAAGGCCTCTTTTTGACAGAAGGAAAATAATCCTTATCAACACAGATCTAGATCTACCTCGCATATATGTGTGAGTGAGAACTACAGTACATGTATGACATGTATGTAGAGTATGGCTAGAGAGTGCCCTTGTCTGCACACAAGCGTATTAACTGCGCAATTCTGATAAAACAAAACACGCAAAGAACATAAACTTTTCATCTTTATTATAGCAATAGGTATTCGTGCAAACAACGAGTCAAAATATTGAAAAAAGGGTCTTATTTCAGACATTTTATTCACAAGCCTCAAAATGTTGTCTTTCACGTCAAAACTCCCGAACTGCGTGTAAAATGAATGAGTGCACAGACATGGGCTCCAATGTTTTTTTCAATGTTGAAATGACACGGCCGCCGTTTCTTGTAAAAATGCTGTTGTTCTTCCTCTAATTTTGATGAGATTTTTTGCAAACTTACTTTTTAGAATATCAAGAATAATATATAACAAAGCATTAGAGGAATATTAAAGAAATTCTTGTTCATTTTAAGGTCAAATCTTATGTCCGCAGACATAGGGCTCCCATCATACATCTTTGTTGACAGAAGTTTTTTTTCTTTCTTTCTTTCTTTCTTTTTCTGTAAGCTCTGTAAGTTCTGTAATCAGAATGCTGGAGAAGGAAAAATATTTACACGAGGTGTTAGTTTAAAAAAAAAAATAGAGCAAGGTGTTGGTAATATTAGATTATTACTAATCAGTCAATGTAGCAAAGTCACAAACAGTTCCCACGCAGCATGCTAATTGTGCTGATATCTCGCAGTCGCACGCATTTTATTTTTTTTAAGACATGAAAATTGACATGCACAACAATAAACATTAAATCCTTACCTTCATATGTATGTACTTAGGAAGAAATCCAAGTCTGAGAAGCATCGTGTAAGGATCGTGAATATTCTCTATCAAAGCACCATAAACTGTTTCCGGCCCAAAGATAAAGGCTGTCTTGCGACCGGGAACGTCCGAGAGATTCACCGGGGCTGTGTCGGCGTTTTTTGTTGTGCATATCCGTCCGTACACTGGCAGTCGGTCATTCGGTGATTTTACGGCACTCTCGAGCTGTTTTTTCGTCTCCAGATCAGATTCTGAGTTCTTGCTATACAACCCTTTTTCGATAGTAATTCTCAAGAATCTTTCTAGATCACTCAGAGAAAGTTGGCGTTTGTAAGAACGTATTTCACTATTAGATGTAGGTTTTCCTTCCATAGTAACAGTGCACCCCATTTTCGTTGCCAATACATGCACGTATACCAGCAGTAGAAATGTCAGGTGACATACATATAGTCACGTGACCTTAGGGACCTTGTAAGTAGCTTGTTGTCAAACCGTCAGCTAGCTGGAATATATCTTTCAAATGAAAGAAGCACTTTATAATTATGAGTTGGTCTGTAGAATCGAAATCGTATTTTTGTTTTATTTAGATGGGCAGACACCAGGATTTGAATATAAAAGACAGACATGAACACGTAACAGCTTAATTGGGCATCTTGGGGGGGGGGGGGGGTTAATGGGCGCAAGAGTTTTCTTTCTTGCTTCTCGGCTCTCAAAGACTTTACATTCATGGTTTTGTAAATAAAACCATTGTTTAGGAGGCTCCGGTTTGGGACGATGAATGAGAGGGTCGGGGGCGATGCAATTTTTCAAATAATTATATGCTGTCAGCGGTTCAAAATTTTAAAAAGAAAAGAAAAGGAATGATAATGCTCTTCAATTTGAATTGTATCATTATAAGGAATATCACTTAGGGTATCTCTAGTAATCATAATATAAGTACTCGAAATTTCTGATATTGTTTCCCCCCCCCCCCCCCCCACCGCATCTTGATATAAGGAAAAATCGGCCTCTTGCTTTTCATAGACAGGTGGAAAGGCTTTCTACAATCTTAACTACTGCTCCTTTCAGCATGTAGCTACCATCGGAAAAAATTTAGGTTTTGGAAATTTTGTATAACTTCGTCTAGTTTTAGAGCACTAAAAAAGTGATCGTAATACCACAAAATGTATTATCCTGGGGGGGGGGGGGTTAAAACTACTCCCCTGGTAGATGGAAACATCTGCTCCTCCTTACTCATCGCGGGTTATAACAGACATTTTGGGGTATTTTTTATGTTTATTCTGTTGATTTAAAGAAACATTGCATCTATTGATATCGAGGGAGCATAGTGACCGATTGAGAAAACTTTTTTTTTTTTTTTTTTTTTTTTGGGGGGGGGGGCAAATCAATCCCCCTATCCTGCCTATGCGACTCATGTATTAGGCACCTGTCACAACATTGCCATGCATCATAGTTACCTACATTTTGACACAAAAGGCAGTGAAAATCACGGTGAAGTTCTCTTTACGGAGGAAATTACAGTCATGAACTTCTAAATCTAATATAATAGTCCTGTTTACTATGCATACTTCCTTTAACAAAATTTTCTCTTGACGACTCAAAAGCGGCTTTCCCGACATAGCAACAAGTAATGTATGCAAAATGGATTCCATCTATAGAGATGCCATTATGCATAGCAGGTGTACTAAATAGTTGGTAACTATAAGGATTCTGGAGAGAAACATGCATAATTTGAAATACATAACACTAAACCATTGTAAACAGGTCTGTTCGGTACGTTCATCTTTTATTTCCAAATCAAATCAATGGGTGAATTATTAAAAATGTCCGCGCCCAGGAAATGGCTGTTCACTGTGCAGTTTTTGAAGACGTCCGCCGCTGAAGTCCATGACGGTTCAACACTTCAACCCTTTACACCCTTGTATCACACCCGTGTAACTTTCAAATACATACTTGTACTGATATCTCCTTGCTTCTACCATGAGACCGGCTACATTATATGATGCCTTTAAAACTTTATTAGACGTAATACGTTCCGAAAGCGAGCGTACTACGGGCAAAAAGTTGTCAATTTTGGTAAATTGGCGTTAAAATTTCATCTCTTTCTATGGTATTATTTTTTAATATTATATATTTACTTTTCTTTAAAATTGATTATGATCAATGAAAAATGAGAAATACTTTTGTGATTATTGTTTTGAATATGTATTTTAAAAGAGATAAATATATGAAAACTTTGACAGTATTCTTTTTATTGTTTTAAAATCTTATTAAACATGTTTTATAAATTACCACTGTAATCGATTATATTTTTGGTAGAGACTGAGCCAGCTAGCTAGAGGATGTCAGTGTGACGTCATAAGCTATCTGAGCGCCATCTGACGGCCTCTATTGTCAGTGCAATCTTCTTCGCGAAGTCTCGCTGTTTAATATTTTCAGTGGTCGGGTCATTAGGAATTCCAGTGGGCAGGGGAGCACGTAACCCCTCCCCCACTGCCCCTGGAAAAACCCAACTTGGCATTTCTTAATTAAAATTAATACAAAACATTAACATTTATCAAAATTTGTTTGATAAATTTAGTAATAATATTAATTTGATAAATTTGGTTCTGAAGACCACTTACAAATGAGATAATCTTCATTTTTCCTGTTTTCATATTCTATTTTGTTAATTTGTTCTATTCTTGTTTTTGTTTTTTGGTGTTTTGTTCGTCAGAAATTTCTTCTTTTTTTTCACATCCCTGGGTAAATATATATACGTTTATATGTTCAAGTGCAGCTGGTTAAGTAGTGAGCATTTATTTATTCATTTATTTCTGATATTTGTACAGGTTAGCACATTTTCACCAATAGTGGTCTTCCATGAGGCCCTGTTTGATAACAAAGATTGTGGAGTTACTTTCTGAAAGTATTACTTTAAAGTAAAGTATTACTTAAAGTATTACTTTCTTATAGTGTTACTTTACCCTACAGAGTATTTTGGAGTTACTTTCTCAGTCCCAGTACCCTTTGTCGTGGTACTGTTAAAAGCATAAATCTCCTTGATTCGTCGCTAGTTTCGCGAACCGACGTATCTCAGTGCGCGAAAAGACAGTTTTGAGTAAAACGCATTTAAAGATTTCATAATTTCCCAACAATAAAATCTGACATATTATTGCACTAAATGGTGAAAAAATAAGGATATTTTGATACTATTTTGTGTTTTGGAGCAAATGGGGGAGTTGTCCGCAACTATACATCACATGTGACATTACCTATTCGGCCAATTTGAAATTCCGACCCCATAAAGTGATTACAAGGCTTTCAAAAATTCATAACTTTCTTATTGCTTGTCCGATTTCGTTCAAACTTTCACCAATCTGCTTCCCTGATTTTTTTCTTTCTTTCATGCAGAGCAACATGCTTTGAGGTTGTATTTCCCTTTAAGGAGCGTAGCGACCATTGGAGAAATTTCAGGTTTTAGGATTTTACTGGGCGTTTAAAAAAAAAAGAAACCCATCTTTGATGAATCATTGTAAATGAACTATATGTTTACCGAGAATAAAATTCATATTACATGAAAGAGTATATAATTCATATTCTTTCCAATGGTAACCTTTTTACGTTTTTTAAGGGTCATGTATCATTGAACATCATTGTCTCCGAAATTTTGTGCCAAAATCTAGTTGGTTCATTTTCTTATAAAACACAATAGGCATGATGTTGACGAGGAGATGCCTTTTGTTAAAGGATCTGAGAGTTCCAATTCTCTTTGTGGGTGATTTTCTTCTTCAAATTTGTGTTAATGAGATTTTTGCTTCGTAAAACCCTTTTCAGATAAGAAATTTATGTTTTGCAAAGAAGACAGTCTGGATGAATTTGAACAAGGATGCATACCCCCAAAACAGTACGAACCAGAAGCAAGATCACAGAGCAATGCAAATCAAAGACAGAGAGCATAAATATAAGGAAACTCAAAAAACTCATACATGTGTTTGAAGATTTGACTGTGCTGAATTTCAAAAATATCGGATTTTTTGTTAATAATGAATGGAAGATGTCTGCACGGTTCTCGAGACAGGGAAACATATTCTTTGTGCTATCTGAAGATCTCACTTCTTCTTGGTCAAAGTTTAAGACTAAAATAACTCGTTCCATGCTTTGTGAAGTTCATAAGACTCTTTGTTAAGGCGTAAAATCAATCGTTGTGAGATTTGCTTACTAAGGAATGGCCATGAAGAGCAACCAAGCAAGTTAGCAAAGCCATTCAACCCAAACCATGCCTATTGTATTTTAAAAGAAAGTGAACCAACTATATTATAGAATTTTACACGAATTTTTGAAGACAAAGGTGTTCACTAGCTGGTGCGTGACATTGGAAACCTAAGCAAGTTACCGTTAGAAATCAAATAAATTACTCTTGCATATGATATAAAAATTAATCGCTGGTAAATATATAGTCCACTTACCATGCTTACAGGAAATTTTCAAAGTTGGGTTTCCTTTTTCTTTAAACGTCCAGTATAACTTCGTCTTCCACCTGACACTAAAATGCTGATCACAATATGGCAAAATTCATTGTCATGGGGGGAGGCAAAGCTACCCCCCCCCCCATTAATAGATGGAAGCATCTGCCCCTATTTGCAGCTCCTATCCTACGTGGAATGGACAATGATTCTACAAAAATACATTTCATGTTTTCTTTACACAATATTTTAAGGCGAAATTAGTGCGCATCAAGCGCAAGCTACTGCTAAAGTCGTGCATATTTCAAGTCATTTAATCTTTGTATTTGTAATGTAATTGTTAATTAATATAATTTTTTTAGTTACAAATTTTTTTTTTTTTTAAATTACAAATGATCAATGAAAAACATATTTCTGTATTTTACCAATTTATATTTTTTATTAAAAAGAATAAAAACTTCAAAGGTGTACTTTTTATCGTTTCAAAACAACGTTTCGAAATTTTATTGAACGGCTTTTGTAAATCCGTATATTTTGGTTGAGACTGAGCCACATAGGATGTCCGTGTGACGTCATAAGCTAAGCTAAATTGCCAATGAAAACACAATCTTATTCGAGAAGTCTCGTTGTATGATATTTTCAATGGTCGGGTCAATGGGAATTCCATAGGCCAAATCCCAACTTGGCATTTCTTAATTAAATACCAAAAAAAAATGAATATAATTTGTCCTAAAGGCTCCTGGGTGGTGATTCACTAACAGCTAAAATCAATTTTTGAAAGCTGTAGACCAATCAAATCATCAGAAAATTGATTTTATCTCACTTAAAATTGATTTTAGCTGTTAGTGAATCACCCCCTGGAGTATGCGATAACCCCCTTTATATCTGTTTTCATTTTCATAATTCTGTTTTGTCCTGTTCTTGTTTTTCTTCTACTTCTTCTTTCCCTATATTTTTTTCTTTTGGTGTGTGTTTTGTTTGTCAGAATTTTTTTTGAGTAGAAGCAAACCTTTTTCACATGCTTAGTAATTATCACGCTCATTTTAACTAAATATTTATTTATGTATTTATGTATGTATTTATTTATCTATTTCTGATATTTATACGAATAAACACATTTTCACCAATACAATAGTGGTGGTCTTCCATATCCATGAGACCCTATTTGATAAGAAAGATTGTTAAGTTACTTTTCTTAGAGTATTACTTTACGTATCATATTGTGGGGTTATTTTCTCAGTACTGTCGTTTATCCTCATTCCTAGTTCCTTTTGTCGTGGGACTGCTAAAAGCATTAATCTCCTTTGATTGTAGTATTCATCATAATCCATTTGTGTCAAATCCACCAGCAGGTATGTACAGGGAAAATCAGGCGGGCCGGAAGGGTTTCAGACTTGGGGGGGGGGGCAAAGCTCTAAGGGGCCCGTCTCAAGAGGATATGAGCGCCAATCTCAACGGCTTACTACCTGCTTACAGCCCTACACCCCCCCCCCCCCCCCCAACCCTCGAACAAGCACATCCCCCTTTATCTTACATATTTCTTGATATTTCGAAAGCGCGAGGTTTAAAATTCTTCATTTAAAAAATGCAATATTTAAAGCACGGTTATCATCCCTCATCATACCTTATCTAGAAAACTTTCGCGTGATCAAAGCGAGCTCGAAAATATTTTACACTAATCTTTTTGTATTGAAAATGTACAGAAATTACTTAATCAGGTACCATCCCAGCATCTCGCTGTTCAAATATGATGATATTCAGGCACCTCACTACCCGAATAATTATAATGGTATTCGGCACCTCGCTACCCAAATATGATGGTATTCGGCACCTCGCTACCCAAATATGATGATATTCGGCACCTCGCTACCCAAATATGATGATATTAAAGCTCCTCGATACTCGAATATGATGATATTCGGCACCTTGCTACCCAAATATGATGATATTCGGCACTTCGCTACCCAAATATGATGATATTCGGCACCTCGCTACCCAAATATGATGATATTCGGCACCTCGTTACCCAAATATGATGATATTCAGGCAACTCGCTACCCGAATAATTATGATGGTATTCGGCACCTCGCTACCCAAATATGATGATATTCGGCACCTCGTTACCCAAATATGATGATATTCAGGCACCTCGCTACCCAAGTATGTATTATTCAGGCACCTCGCTACCCGAATATGATGATATTCGGCACCTCGCTACCCAAATATGATGATATGCAGGCACCTCGTTACCCAAATATCATGATATTCGGCACCTCGCTACCCGAATATGATGATATTCGGCACCTCGCTGCACAAATATGATGATATTGAGGCACCTCGCTCCCCGAATATGATGATATTCGGCACCTCGCTGCCCAAATATGATGATATTCGGCACCTTGCTACCAAAATATGATGATAGTGGTTATATTGAAATAAAACCCTTCATTTTTTTTTTTTTTTTTTTTAATATTTAGCGGCGTAGCCAAGCGGGCATGCAGCTGAAAACGTGAAGGTACTCCTTCCTCCATTAAATTGTTCCAGCGCCTATGCTACCATTCATGGTAGATTAGCTCTGAACAAATTCAAATGAAATAGAAATGTAAATAAAACACGATAAAAACTACTTTCGAAAAATAAACTCAAGGGCAATTTCAAAGGCCTATTGTACTGCCATAGAAATCAGGTTCGGATTACGTAATACACCATTGTAATGTTCGCACATTTCTAAAGGGGATAGACAGGGCTACTGAAATTGCCTTGAGTTGATTTTTCGAAAATAGTTTTTATCGTGTTATAAATACGTATAATTAAACGTACCTGGGAACCACGTGCTGCATTATTCGCTGAATCAGCTATTGGTATAATCAGTAAGTGGATATTGATAGGAGTACAAAGAGCAAATAGTAATTTTATACATGATGCAATACAAGAACAAATATTGAATGTTGGTCGTTGGTTGTGTTAGTGTATAATGTAATCATGGTAATGATGAAAATAAATTCGTACATAATTCTACGTGTAGTAAGAAACCAACTTATATATTGTCTGCTTTAGAATGCTATCTGATGGTAAATACTTTGATAGAAAATGAATAACAGATGCAGGTGCGGATCCAAGATTTTGTAATGGGAGGGGGCGGGGCATATATCTCAGAAAATATTCTGATAAGCAACAACAACAACAACAAAGTTAATCAGATTTGTGGGGTCCAGGTTTCCTCTAAAATTATCTGACAAGCCCCCCCCCCCCCCACCCCGCCTCCCCCCTAACAATTAAAAAATTTTTAAAAATAAAAAATAAAAAATAAAAATACGTTATCAGGTTTGAAAGGGGGCCAGAAGTGGCCCCGATCCGCCACTGGCAGACGAGTAATTAGCAAAGGAAGATAAACATTATAGAGATACGTATCAAATAACTAAATTTTAGTAACCAAGGACTTGCAGTGTCTGCGAAAATAGTACAATCTCTGACTGACCACAAAGGCCCCGGTAACATAAATAACATCTACAAATCATTTCGACTGTAAGTTTAACACACTACAACCATATGCAGATCTAGGGGCCAAGGGGGTCCGGGGCGCCCCCATGACGGAAAAGCGTGAAATCTAGCCCTCTTTAATGGTAAGAAAGTAAAGACCGGTGCACCCCCCCCCCCCTTCAGTTGGATGGGACATCAAAGATTTTAGAGATGAAAAGGAAATATCAAGATCTTTGAGTTTCATTTAACTATTTTATGTATTGATTTTTTGCTTGCTGTCGGGAAAAAATCCCATCCCCTTTGGGCAATCGTGGATCCACTCTTGTTTAAAACTCTGGAATACATGGATCAAGAAAATAGGAGACTCATGCAGGTACACGTATGACGCTTTTCTACGAGTGTACTTTATCTGTAATCAGGCAGCAGACTAGCGTTGGTTTCAGTCATTGAGGGGGCACTGGTCGTCATTAGGGGCAGGGGTCATACCAGCTAGATGAAAAACACGGGAGCAAAGCAACTGAAATCAGGACGGTTTAGGGAGAGTGTCGTATCATATTCTTCTCAGCTTCCTTTACCATCCTCTTATTATTTCTCTTTTTCTCTTTCTCTTTCTTTCTTTTTTTTTTTTTTTTTTTTTTGGGGGGGGGGTGTTAAAGCCCCAAGTGCACCCACTAGCTACATCAATTTTCTACCCCATACACCATCCAGTAAATATCCAGTTGTTCTGCTTATATAGAAACTATATTTTCAAACATTATAGGCCTGTAATAAACACAAAGAATCTAGGCTACGCCTCGTTGAATAGAATAGCTACATCTTTCACCTCATGAAATAGTTTTTACTATCCCATCCCACTCATAAACATTGGATATCTGTATACTGTTGTGATTCCCTTTAAGAGATAATCATCACCGTGTGACATTACATCCCATCCTAGGTACATGGATGATTAAGAGCATTTGATCTGGAACCTCTCTCAGGAGGATTCAAGATCATTCAACATCACAAAGTCACCCTTACTATGTTCAGTATCTCTTCGTGTTCTCAAGGAGAGAAGATGTTGTCGGCCTATATGGCTTCTCAAAATAATATGGCGCGGGAGCCTGAGCTAGGCTAAAGTATGGTCTTGGATTGTAGATCTTGGATTTTGGAGATCCCTGGCACGCCTGGTTCGAGTACCAAACGCTGAGTACCATAGGTCAGGGGTGGATCCAGGAGTTTGTATAAAGGGGGAGGGGCACAATTTCGGGTGAAAATTTTCTGACAAGCCCCCTGAAAGTTATCACTTTCTTTTTTTAAGTGCCCTTTTGGTGAAAAATATTGAAAGTGGGCACATGTAGTGGGTTTTGTACTTGGAGTTTGTTTGTTTGTTTGCTTTTATTTATTTATTTATATATTATTTATTTATTTGTCACATTGGTTTTAAAGGGAGAAGGGCCAATTTGCGCCCCCCCCCCCCCTCCCTAAATTCGCCTGTGGCCTCGGCGTCATTAATACTCACTCGGACATGTATCTTAGTCTCTACATCTTTTTGTTTTTATCCAAATCTCTTTTTTTGTAGTCGTTAGTCGTTGATGTGTTTTTTTCTCTTTCATGCTCTTTTGGGATTTGTGTGCCTTACGTGTATGTATCCATCTATGATTTCCTTTCTACATACAGGCCTTCTAGCAAGGCGTTCTTTCTTCTTCTCTGCCCTTTCTGTAATCTCCCCCTCCTACTCCCCTCTCTTCTTTAACGCTCCCACCCTTATTACTCCCCCACTCCCCCCCCCCCCTCTCTCTCTCTCTCTCTCTTTCTTCTTTCTTTTTTCTCACTCGACCTTTCGACCGAATCTACGACATAGGAATTATGAGAAACTTGCCACATGATATCATGAGAAACAAAGTTTAATACAAACATTTATATTTCTTATAAGAGATAACCATGATAACGACATGAGTCATTTAAGAAGGCTATCTAGGGTCTTAACAAGTTTGATTAATCTAATAAAAAAAAAACAATTGAAGTTCACGGTCGGTCTAATAATTTTTTTTTTAAACCCTAAATTAACCTGACTTTGCGCTTTTATCACCTCTCAAGCAAAGTTCGGGGGGAGGGGGGCGTTTCATCAAGACTTTTGTCGGTGATTTTTACCGACAAATTTGCTCTCAGCCAATCAGATGCAAGGATTTTCGTAGCTTATAACAGTTATTGAAACAGTTATTGCATTGATCAGTTGATGATCAGTTTTATGAAACAGGACCCCGATCTCAAAGTCCATTATGTTATGTCTGCGGAAGTAGTTTTGATTATTATCATACCAAGGAGTTATCACAGAACTTGATTATACTGCTGTATTATGAGCTATATAAAATGTCTGTCTTGACTTGAATATTTACTGTGCATAAATCTGAGGGTTTATGAAATTTTCTTTCACTTCTACCGTTGTCAGGGTCAGACCCTAGAACAGTGACAATAGAACATTCAACCCTCCGCCGCGTCATTTTCTACATAAAATGCAAGAAATTCAGTATATAAGCTATGTCGTTGATATTGACAAATATGAACTTGTCTTCAGTTGCTATCATCAGTGAATTCATTGTAGAAGTCAATAGATGCGTGTGTCTCATGTTTTGTAATGTTGATTCGCATGCATCTTCAGAACCTATCAGGTTTCAAATATGTAATTTGATTTGCAAGTTTGTGTTACTGGTTTCACAGACACAATATGATGACGTAACGTGAGTCCATGTTTTTGAAGAGGATGAGGTGTGAGGGGCTAGGTCTGGGCCCCGTTGCATAAAACTTACCATTAATGGTAACTCTGCTATCAATGGTAACTACCATGGTAACATCACTCAACAGCCAATCAAAATCAAGGTTTTAATGGGAGTTACCATTGATGGCAAAGTTACCGTTAATGGTAAGTTTTATGCAACGGGGCCCAGGTCCTATAGTTATATAAAATTTTCTCAACCCTAGATCGGTAAATTGAATGAAAAGCCGGCGCATCATTTCTTTTCTATAGTTGGAATATTTAAAGATCTGAGCACTCTATTCTTGTTATGCTTTTTGAGAAAATTTTGCAGCAATTTAGTCCAACACTTCGTTCCAACTGGTCTAGCGACGCAATTTTTATCATTATACCGAAAAGAAAAAATTGATGCCTTTCTTATTCACCCTTTAACCCCTGGTAGGAAAGATAATTTTGTATCCATGGTGCTTATGGGCCCTGGAGTACTTTGGTACCAACGCATTGTCGCATTGAAAGCCCAGTGCATTTTCTTTTCTTATTCAAAAATGTCAATCGTTAAGACCCTGCAAGATGTAGCGATTATGAAGTGAACTGTGTTAAAGGGGAATTCCACCCTGGTTACAAGTTGATTTTAAAAGAAGCAGAAACATCGAAGAAACAGATCAGTGAAGTTTTCAGGAAAATACGATAAAAAAAATATTTATGAATATATGAAGTTGTAAGCAATCAAACACAAATTGGCAACTCCATGACGTATCTTGCGAGCTCCTCTCCCATTTGCCTGTATACCAACAATCATTAATTTCCATTTTCTCTAAAGAAAATATTTTATCACACATGCACCTTAGATATAATCTTTGCTCATATTTTTTTTTTTTTACACAAAACCTGTATGAAACAAATCTATTCCTTCATCAAAAACTTAGAAAATGAAATTTTATGAGATTTTCTGTACTGAGCAAATGGGAGAGGAGCTCGCAAGATACGTCACGGAGTTTCCAATTTATGTTTGATTGATTAAAACTTCAAAAATTCAGAACTTTCTTGTTTCTTGTCGGATTTTGGTCAGTCTTTCATCAATCCGTTTCTCTCATTTTTCTTCTTTCATTCAAATCAACTTAATACCAGGGTGGGCTATTCTTTTAAACCTTCCTAGATATGTATCCATATTTGTAAAGTTATTATACTTGTAGTTATGGCTATATTTAAGATCCTATCCAAAATGTCCTCTTTCTGGATGTCTCTGAAAGAAAATGACTTATAACAGGGTGAGGGTTTAGTGTGTTTAGTGCTGAGGTTAAATAGGTTTTATTAGACCCATGACATTAATGTAAAACATGTTACGATCGTATTTTATTGGCGAAATGCACAAGCCAATCAATTCGGTGGGGGGGGGGGGGGTCTTAATATCAAAATGTAAGTAAGTAATGATAAAGAGGCACTGAAATCACAGCCTCGTGACCGGGTTGTCAGTTTGTCTCCATTAAAATGCAATTTGCAGAGCATGTATGAAAAATATCATCAATTTTTTATTTGAGCTTTTGGATTAAAAGAAAATAATACACACATAAAGTCTGTAGGTAAAATGAGTTGCAAATCGCTTCGAATATCCTAAAATATACTATATAACTATATATATATATATTTGGTGAATGACGATAACTGAAAGAAATCATAAGGAAATCGATTTTTCCCCACAATGCCAACCCCATTTTTTTCTTTCATTCGCAGACATATAGTTAGAATGCTTGAGAATTGCCTAACAAGAATAGACTAGTAGCCGATGTGATCATGATGTTACTATTACTACCCCCATCCCCTTCTAGCGACCCCGTGTTCCCCCCCCCCCCCTTTCTATCTATCTCTCTCTCTCTCTCTCTCTCTCTCTCCTCAAATTTGTCCTGACCTAATCTTCCCTTGGACGCGCGCACGACGACAGCCACCCTCGAATCTTCATTGCGCGTGCGCACACCACCCCGCCTACCGTAGCTTCTAAGCTAGCAGACGACACGGTCACTTCATCTGTCGCCTGCATCCAACGTAGTGACATCTTCTGAGGCAGCGGGAAGATTATATACTTCACTATTTGCATATACTATTTCATCGGGAAAAAGAAAACCTTCACTGCAGGATTAACAATGCCTGGGAATAAGCGTCAGGTTATCGTAATTGGCGGCGGCATCAGCGGTAAGCGTATACCGTAGCAATTACCTTACTGATTAACGCCATCAAGTAATGTAGGCCTGTATTCCACCAATTCAATAGAACACAGTGGGTAATCATTAGGCAAGGTCATTAGCTTATCATGCGTTTTGTTGAATTGTAATCAGCTTGTTGTATATACATCTATTTGACTATTTCAATATAACGGCTGTCGCCTCTTTAATTTATGGAAGACTGAGGTCCGCTTGAACAAAACAGTATCCTGTATATCATTTTTAAAAAATATTGGAAACAAAAGGAAGGAGTTTGGGAATGGCAGGTGTGATAGTATTGTTGAGTTTTGAATATGTCGATACACTCATATTTCATGGCCAGTATCGTTTAGAAAGCGAAGTCTTACTTTAAAAATTTTCAAAACATTGCCTGTAGAAATGTTAGAATTTATACGATTCTACTTGATAATTTGCAAACCTCAGTGGACAGTGGTGTAGATATGGATATATCTATCTCTCTCTCTCTCTCTCTCTCTCTCTCTCTCTCTCTTATATATATATATATATATATATATATGTATATATATATTATATACCATCTACTGAATCTGGGATTGGGAATTTGAATAGATCACCACACCCCTCCCTCCCCCCCCCCCCCTCTTAAAAGTTATAATAAGATATAATGGTGTCTGTACCAATGGCAAGCCTAATTTCAACTCGTAACCTTCTAAGTTAATGCCCACAAAAAAGCGTCCATAGTAACGAGTCAAAATAAGACAAAGCTAACATAGTTATAAGAATACTACTCGTCTCAAACGTAAATTATGTTTTGTATTCATTTCAATGACATCTTTGCTATTGAGCGACTGAAAATAACAACAGGCATGGTTGAAGCTCAAGCAAAGATTTGACTTTTTTTACAATACAATACCATACAAATTCAACACAATACAATACAATACAATACATTTATATAGCGTTCTTAAAAACTATTGTGTGACAGCGCTTTACATCAGTAGAAATACAAAGGAAAAAATATATTATTATTCATTACTTATCAAAAAGGAGAGTTTTTGAGACATTTCATGAAAAGTAAAATGCAAAGTAGGGGATACACGAATGGGATCGTGGAAGCTCGTTCACAAATCTAACTTTCTTCGATTTCATTATACAATAGAAAACAGGTACCAGGTTCAGACATTGTCATAGTTCTGACATAGAACTTCTATATACATCTTCCCATTCTCGATTTAGACACAAAGCAAAGGCATGATTTGGAAACCATACAAACTCCGGATCAAGTTACAATCTATGGTTTCAGTAAACGGTGTTATTATGTTTTGCAGTGGCGTAACGATCGTCCAGCCATTTAGGGGCGCTGACATCATCGGGGGAGGGGAGCGCATCGCACACAATATATTTAATAAAATGCGAATTAACAAGGGGGCGGGATGCAAGAGAGGTCCTATCATTCTACCCTCTAAATTATGTAACCTTACACAATACTGGGTAAACTTTTACCGAATATTGGGAAAAAATTTGCCAAATCGTTTTAGAGTGTATCGTATTTTCTTTGCACGTCCCATTCCCCCTTCTCCTCTCAATTTCTCTCCTTTTCTTTTTTTTTCAATTCAATTGGGGGCACGAGCCCCCTTTGAGCCCCTCTTAGCTACGCCATTGATGTTTTGTCTGTGGTAACTGAGCTCCTTGCTATGTGTAAGGTGAGCTCCTGCTTTACCTTCAAACGTGCAGTTAGGCCAACTGAAACTTCAGTCAGGGCTCTCGGATCTTTTTTAAAAATTGTGTAAATTATTTGTGATGCATTCATCCGGTACTGAAATGCAAAATATTTTGAAATAACTAGCTTCTCAGGTCGCAAACAACATGGGGCTTCAGTGAGGAGGGATTTTTCTTAAAGTGATTTGGTAACTTTGTAGAGGCTTGATAAAATCTGAGCTGCCTGGCCTTACATGCTATCATTGTATGTAATATGATGTAAAAATGAAGCCCAGGGGGGAAAAAGCACTTCAAAATCATCATGTGCTTCACAAAAGTAAACATATGAAAGTGACCGGAAATGCCAGACTCATTTTCCCCCATAGACTCAGTGTTAGACCAAAGCGTATGGCCATACGCTTTCATAAATGGAAGTATTCAGTCACATATATCTTGATAATAGCCTTATATATTTGAAAACCTTTCTATGCCTGGCTATTTATTTATCCTTCTGAACATCATTATACAAGGCAGATATCAGAATTCAACAATTTATTAAATCAAGCCTCCACAAAGTTACCAAATCCCTTCAATATATGGATATACTTCGAATCTGAACAAAAGTGATCTCACTGTGTTTTTCCCTATTTGATTAAACAACTTACAGTCGTGATGGGCGTACGGACACACTAATCCTGCAAGTGGGCTGTAGTCTTCGTGCAGTAATATAAATTTTTACGGTTCTGAAGAAAGAAAGAAAAAAAATTGTGACAGTTCTTTATGTTGCATTATTTAGGCTTGTTTATGATATTCCCAAACATTTTTTTTCTTAAATCCAATGTATAAAATACTGATGATGAACAATTATAAAGAGACTACATTGCTGTCCGAATATAATCTTGACTTTCCCTGCTCAAATTCAAGAAATTACAGTGCTCATTAAACTTCAAATTAAATCGTTGTTCAGTGTGTTTCAGCATATATATTACCTTAATTCACATGAAACTGAATTATTAGTGAATTTCATATACTAGCATGCCTTTATTATCGAGAATATATACTCTGTCAATAAAAGCAAAGTCGTATACGGCCTCTCGTTTGACTTTTGCACTGTCAAACATGTTTAGCTGGAGGTCTGAACCTTCACACACCTAAAGCAAACATTTATTCTGCTGTATATAGACCAGACTCAAATATTTACTCCTACCTTGATATCTGGTACCAAACAAATTTAGTATTATGAAGCAATAAAGTATAGAAGCAATAACTTATAGATTTTACATATAGAGGACAGGTAACAGATTATTTACAATATACGATTGAAATAAAAAGCGGTACTGGTCTTTCTCAGGGTTGTGTATAAAATACTGGGTCTATTTCTTTTCCCATCACATTAACCTTTTCCCGGCTTTGGTCGACTAATGGAACAAGCACTGGCCTGCCACAGTCGACTTTTGTCACAAATAGAGTATACATGTATGCCCACATGCAGGTCGTGTGTCCACACAGGTTGGTTATCCGGACGGGTCACTGTTAAACAAGTAAATCGAACAACTTTTCATGCAAATTGTCATGAAGCTTTCACAAGACAGATTGACAACAATATGAATTACAAGTATTCAAAGTTAGTGCGGTGCTACCTGATGCAAATTTTTCGTAAAATCAGATGGAAAATTGACAGGTTAATTTTTGTTAAGTGTCCGGACACACAACCGAATATCCAGTTGTCATTTCTGTACTACATATTTCATATTTTGAAAAATTCAACCGACCACCTACAATGCCCGATTAGAAGTTTTCAACGCGAAATATTTAACTTCGGAAACGACAGGTTATAAATTTCTTGGATCCAAGGGTGACAAATATGGGGTGCTTCATAGGTGAGAAGTGTTTTAGAAGCGAGACACTGTCAGATCTTTAAAACACCCTTGGGTTTCGCGACGGCACACCTCATGACCTGGATTTTGATAGCTAGATTGTAATTTGGCTATGTATAAACATTTTGATATGTAAATTAAGCTGATTGAGGTCCCATATCTTCATAAGAATTGTATAATCGAAATCGGAGAGTATTGTGAGCTACCCAATAACAGAAAAGTTCTTAATCGTCTGCGAATTGTAGCGACGTCACTCAAGTCGTACGACTGCCAACCGACTTGTAGCCGATTCCATTGACCTTCTGTCTGACTAAGAGGCTTAAGATATCCGCAATTTAGATATCGCTATTTAGATATCGCTATTTTAAGACCATTCTGAACCTCTGTCAGGAAGATTTCTTTTTAAAATTTGATTTATCATATCTACCCCTATTGCAAGTTATTTCAAAATCCAGTAGTCACTGACACTGGCACTATATAGCCACTGACGCGATCCTAACGTCAGCAAATGACGGCTCACTCGAGGCGTCATTTCGATTGCGTCATTACCTGCGCTGATTGAGTCGCTAATTGACCCATACGTCAGTTAATTAAAGTATTGTCTGCACTCTTCATTTTTCAATCACTTTTTTTTTAAATGATATTACTCTTTCATGAAGCGCAAGTTAACGTACAAGTCACTGAAGCGGTCCTAACGTCAGCAAAATGACGCCTCATATGAGCCGGGCTTTAGATCGACTGGATCTCAATGTATTTCCATCTTACTTTGATTCTAGTCGTAAATTCACATGGGTGTTTGGTGCCTTAAATGTACTGTGATGAAAAACGAGGTCTGTGTCAACATCACACGAATCGGCACTCGTTTCCAAAAATACCAAACCTCTGACCCCTGCCCGATATAGGGTAACAAACCCCGCCACCTCAGTTCTCACTCTTCCATTTTCAATACCAAACCTTGAACAAACTTATGCGAATAGTCTTTAATGTATTCAACAAGCCTATCGCTTTTAATTCCATGCTTTAAAATTGTGTTTGTTTTGTTTTGTTTTGTTTTGTTTTGTCCCCCCCCCCCTTTTCAATGTGAGAATGCTCGTTCTAATTCAATTCTGACAGCTGTTCATTCCTATTCGATATTAAGCTCTCTTTTTTTTCCAGTCATTTTTAAAAAGTTCTACAGTAAAGACCCGTGAATAAATCAGCTTAGAAGTTGGTAATCGACTTACAAGTGTTATGACATTGTAAGTGGAGTTTCAAATAATGGCAATATTTCGTTGTAAAAGCAGTTCCCTTTGGCCTAAATCCTGCGTTTAGCTACGATAGTCGTTATCATGGTTATTGTTCAACCTTATTTAGCCACACCTAATCTTAAGAAATAGATCTGACGCTAAAATGAATTTCCTTGTTGGCAGATAAAAAAAAAAACAATTCATTATGATTCCTCGTATTTTCAGTGATAATTCATGTGGGCCTTGTTTGATAAAAACGAACAAATTAGTACATATAAAAATTGCTAACGATTCTATACAAAACTGCTATCAGGCAATCTAGCCATTTCACAACTTACATAAATTTTTGAAACATGCTACTTATAACCAAGCTTTAAGCAAAATCATAGTTGCTTTCCACGAAGTTATACCACATACAGGGGCGGCGCTACAGGGGGCAAGGGGGCGGCCGCCCCTTGTCATTTTTCAAGCGAGCAAAAAAAAAAAAAAAAAAAAGGAAGAAGGGGGAAAAAGGAGAAAGAGAAGGGGAAATGGAGAAGAGAAGGCTAGGCCATGCAATTATGACATAACTGTTATAGTCCTATTTGTTATTTCAAGACCCTCGACGTGCGACGTTGCTATACGCGTCATTTTGCCCCCCCCCCCTATTTAAATACCCTGGCGCCGCCCCTGACCACATATTATACATACATGTACATAGGGCTATATATATATAGGTCTACGCGTGGGCATATCGTTAAGGTACGAAGAAATGCAAGGATTTATCTTTATAGTAGTATTATAGGCAGTGTTCATGTCACAATGAGTGAACTCGGAAGGCATAACATGTTAAAATAACAAACGAACGACTTGTGATTCCACTTTATTTTTCCTCTATAATGATGGATGTCATGTATAGGTCTCGTGTCACGTACTAAATGTTATTCATTCATGATATCATGAAAATGGCTGGCATGATGGTTGGATCATAGTCTTACACGAGGCTTTGGTTCACTCGCGTCGATCACTCCAACTATTGTTCAATTCAATAGAATTCACGCTGCAGTGAATGAAGGACGATGGAGGTCCATAAGTCTGGGGGTGATTCACGAACAGCTAAAATCAATTTAAAGTGAGATAAAATCAAATTTCTGATGATTTGATTGGTCTACAGCTTTCAAAAATGGATTTTAGCTGTTAGTGAATCACCCCCCCCCCTCCCCCCCCCCCCCCCCCGGTCCACACGAGTCGCCATTTCGATTGCGTCATTACCAGCGCTTATCGATCCTATGATGGCAGTAAACCCATAGGCCGGTTATTACAAGTATTGTTTCCACAGTTCCTTTCGCAATCACTTTTTACACCATATCACTCTTTCATGACGCACAAAAGACCGTGCAAGTCACTGACGCCGTCCTGACGTCAGCAAAATTAATGTGTGAGCCGGATTCACAAGTCATGAGGCGTTGGTTCACTTGCGTCGATCGATCCACTGGCAAGGATACGAAGCTCCAGCGTTCTTTTCTCATTCATTGGGTTTGTATATATATAGAAGCTGCGCTAGGGTTAGACTCTAGTTTTGATAATACTATCTTTTACTTTGAAATCCTTCGATGAAAACAGAAGTTTATGTTGTACGTTTGAATAAGCCTTGCTAATACGAGGCGTTATATGCTGACGTTAGGGCCGCGTCAGTGAGTGGTACGGTCTTTTGCGCGTCATGAAAGAGTGATATCGTGTAAAAAGTGATTGCAAAATGAACAGAGCAAACAATATACTTTCAATAACTGCCGAAGGGGTAAATTGCCTTTATAGGCTCAATTCGCGCAAGTAATGACGTAATCAAAATGACGTATCGTGTCAGCCGGACTTTAGACAGTCGATGTTTATGTGACATTACGTTTTACATGTACATTCTCTACCTGGACCCAAACGCAAAGGCCCAAGTTATAAGATGCAATATTTTTCAGTTATTATTCAGAGCTGTTCACTTTCAGAATTATTGCTTTGGGGTTTGACAGGGGATGGGCGTGGTTACGCTTGGGAAAGATGATCACACCTTGGGGGTCGCCCCCTCTACTTGACTGAGCTACCAACTCACATTAATAACCAATGTTATGATGTCTATAAACTAGGTTTATGTTCAGCATGTTCAGTGTCGCTTTATCGATGGCGACAACGTGCAATGCGATATGCATGTAAACGTAGCCGCCTTCAGGGATTTCTTGACCCCGGGTGACAAAGGTCATGACCTCCTCAAAGTGCATAGTCAGGGTGGGTCCTGAACACGATGATGTGAAACATTCATGATAGAGATATGTTGTTGTTGGAATAGGAGGGAATAGGATTACATGATGCGATGTTTTTGTTTGCGCATGGATTAAAGACATGTTCAATGTATTTTGCCTATTTTTTTTTTTTTTTTTTTTGTCTCATCAACAATACGTTTTAATATATTTGAATGTTCAACATTTTTCTATTCAAATTCCACGCATAAAATTGAAATTGGCATGAAAAAATACTAAATACAAACAAATCAAACGGTAGATACCGAAATACATATATATTTTTTTCTTTTACCCCATACAGGGAACTTTATTTCACACAATTAAAATCACAATTATAGACACATAAATAAATAACTTAGGAACATTACCTCAACATATTCATTAAACATTCCACTTTCTTGTCATTTCTCCCTTTTGTAATACTGTTTAAATAAAACATCAATTCATATTTCCAATCTTTCAAAAGAACTCTAGCATTTACGTTCCTACTCTTTTTCAAGTACTTAACATGATTTTTATAAATGACATATTCAGCAAAATTAATCATAATATCTATCAAAAGATTTTCTGGTTTTTCTATATGTCATATCCAATTACCATAATCTTTTCATTCATATCGATGTCTAAACCACAAAAATGAAATATCCAGCGCATTACAATTTTCCAGAATACAGTTACATTTTTACATGCTAGCATCAAATGATGTGTTGTTTCAATAACTTTACAATCTTCACAAAAAACATTATTTCTTACTTTCCATTTATACAGATTATATCTTGATGGCACGATCATATGCAAGAGTTTAAAGTTCAACTGTTTAATTTTATTATGTTATATTTCATGAAACTTAAACATCAGAACCGAATCCCGATTAAATTGGAAGGCAACACCAGCCGCTGTTGCCAGGAGTTAAAAACTGATGAATTATCTTGCTTTGTCCCTACAAACAACGAATAAAAATGTTTTACTCTTAGACATGAAATGATTAAGTTATCACCGGTTGATATTTGTATAATGTTGGGTTCTTGTGGCTGACATAAATCCTCTTCTCTCGTAAGTAATTTATCTAACCATGATTTCGGAAGTGATTTCTTAATACATATATAGATTTGCCAATTAAGTGAAGGATACTGCAACTAAAAAAATAGTAAGCGTTCACTTGGGTATGTGTAAAGAGTCACTGACCAAAAAAGGACCAAATTGTGAGCAATTATGTGTTTACCAAGATATAACATAATATAATATAATATAACATAGAATGATGTATGCCTATAATACTGTGTATACTTTTAAAGTGATTGATGGTGAGGGGGCTACCGAAATATCATGAAGATTGGGTGTTCGGTGTAATTATCGTTACCCCCCCCCCCCCCAGGTCGTTTGGAGGCCCATTGGAAAATTATAACTGAAAAAAGACACTTTGCGTAAGTAGCAGAGGGGCTGGTGACTTGAAATTCCTAGTTTGAATCAAAATTGTATCTAGGGAGCATTTCCCAAGACCCCATTTTAACTCATATTTAAATCATAGCTGTACTCACCTCATTGCTACACTAACAAGATATTCAATTTGCTGAATCGGCAAGTTCGCTTTTCACATCAGTCCTATACCAGCCATGTTCCAAATGAAGTATGAGTAAATAGAATGATATGTATGCTTACTGACACGGATTCATTAATAACCTAAAGAAAAAAATAATCCCTGAGAACAGATGAGAAAAGGAAATAATTGGTCGGGATGGTTAGCATATCAAATTCAAACTGGTAAATGCATACCAGTGCGTACTGTTAAATTTCATTCATTTTTTTTTAAATTCATTCATAACATAGGTATGTCGGCTGCCAAACTGCTTCACGAAAAGAATATAGATGTACTTGTACTAGAGGCACGGGACAGAGTTGGCGGCAGGACACACACCGTTAGGGTAAGTTGAAGGGGCTTCGAGGGCGACGCTAGAAATATTTGAATGCATACTGGGGGGGGGGGGGGGGTGTACAACGAAATTTGCCGACAAGTGAGCCGAAACAAAGAGGGACTCGGATTTGAAATATGACGTCAAGGGCTAATACAAGGGCTTTATATTATTAACAAAAGAGACAGAGAGAGAGAGAGAGAGAGAGAGAGAGAAAAGAAAATGGTCAGATTTTCAAATGTGCCGACAAAGTCACAATTGGGAGGGGTAACATCCTTACGTCTCTGTCTAGCTACGCCCCAGAGAGGCTTGTACAGTCGAGATGGAAGAAGAAAATGGTTGAGATGAACTTTAGAGAAGGCGGAGTCATAACATGGAAGAGGGGAGCAAGAGAGAAGGGGATGTGGTGAAGAATGGGCCTGTAGGAGGGGTAATGGGTTTGGACGGGAGGGGCGAGAATCAACACATCGATGAGCAAAATGGGGATAAAGGAAGGAGGAGGGGCAGTGGAGCTGTAAAAAGATGTAAATATAGAAAATAGAGACGGTATAAAATACGGCTGCTCCGACAATTGCCCACACTTTAAAAAACAATCAAGTCAAATATGACGAGAATCTAGTCAGATTTGACTAAAATAACTTCCCACGGGCACCTGCACTATTCTAGTCAAAACTACCATCTTAGGGTATGAAGTGAACATAGTCCTAGTAAAACTGAACAGAATCCTAGTAAAACCGAACAGAATCCTAATCAGAATGACTAGAATCTGATTTTTTTAAAACGTGACCAGGCGATCTGGTAAAAAAAAAAAAAAAAATGACTAGACGTTTTTTTAGAGTCTGCAGACAATAATACTCCGGGCTTTATTTCGTCAAAGATATAGGGTATGGGTTGCAATTTAATTTTAGGTTAGGTTTAGGTGGGTTGTTTTTTTTTTTTGTTTTTTTGTTTTTTGTTTTTTTTTTTTGTAGGGTGATAGGATTATAGTGTTTGGTCCGGGGATGAATTTAGGAACTCGATCAAAGTAGAAAACTGAGCATGAGCAATTGTCGCTGGAGCCTGGGGGTGTTTTATAAAGTTACGTATGACTTTACGAACGACTTGAATATGAAGTGCCAGATAGGATGCCCAAAGTTTTTCCTGATGTTTTAACAAAGTGTGACTGTATTTCCAATAACCTCAATTAAATTATTGCAAAAGATATACCTTGCACTAAAAATGTTTGTCATAATAAGAATGTTAATCTACATCTGCATAGTTAAACTTTAGTTGATGCAGTTAAAACTGATTGGGCATCCCATTTGGCTTGTCATATCTAAGTCATTTGTAAAGTCATGCGTAACTTTAAGAACAGCTTTATGAAACACCCCACCCAACCAAAATACATGACAGAGGTAGAGAGAGAGAGAGAGAGAGAGAGAGAGAGAGAGAGAGAGAGAGAGAGAGAGAGAGAGAGAGAGATGGGGGAGGGAGGGAGGGAGGGAGATGACAGGAATGGTGGGAAAATTCAAAGCAACACATTCGTTTTGAAATAAAATCAGTACTGAGTTAAAAAGAGTTTCTTTTATATTACACTTATCTCTGTTTTTAACAGAACGATAAAATTAAGTATGTGGATATCGGAGGATCCTATGTTGGACCCACCCAGAACCGAGTGATCAGACTTGCCGAAGAACTAGGCATCCAGAACTACAAAGTATTCGATGAGGATGCAGCTTTAGTCTCAATCAAAGTAAGTAAAGGGCAAGGACGGATCCAGGATTTTGTGAGAGATTGGGGGGGGGGGGCAACACTATTCCGAAAAATTTCTGACAAGAAAGAAGAAAAAGAAAGAGAACAAAAAGTTTATCACATTTTAAGCTGCCTTTCAGGTCCTTGATTTAAAAGGGGCACAAAACATAATTTGGGAACATCTTTTCTTTGCTTACTTATAATACCATAAGTAAAAAAATTAAAAATGTGCCCCAATTATGTTTTTTTTTAAAGATTGGGTTTTAAAAAGGGGACGGGTCGCTTGTGCCCCCCCCCCCCCCTTTCTTCCGCAAGTGGTATAGGAACGCAGATCTCGGAATAGGTCCGAAAAAAACCCCAGATATTCCCCTTTCAGAGCGTACCAAGGATGTATGATGTAATTGTTTTAAAAAATAATCACAATCACATTAAACGCTATTTCTCACGTGCATGGGCCGCGGGACCGCGGGGAGGGGGCTGGGGGCTGCAGCCCCCACTTTTTTTTAGTGGACACGTGTCATAAATCCTCGGAAAAAAGGTTCAAAAATTGTCATTAATGAGTGAAATCAAATCAGCCCCGCCCCCCCCCCCCCCACTCCGCGGCCCCTGAGGTGGGGTTGCGTCCCAGTTTGATTTTTTTATGGAGAAATATTGGCACAGAAGCTGAAACAGAGAGCGATGTGATCAAATTTTCCTCCAGTAAAATTTATTAGAAAATTCAATAGAAAACTGTAACTTCGTTCAGGTGGTTAACACAAATACATGATCTCGTACTAATATAAGCAAGATAGGCCTAAAGGGGTAACCTCGCTAGTCATAAGGACCACTATTCACAAGGACCACTTATTCATAAGGACCGCTATCCATAAGGACCGCTATCCATAACGCGTGACTAAATGAATAGCGGTTTTGTACGAATAGCAAACCATAGACAAATTTCCTCGCTATTCATAAGGACATCCATTCATAAGGACCACTATTCATAACTACTCATAAGGACCGCTATTCATAGCGCGTGTTAAATGAATAGCGGTTCTTATGAATAGCGAGCGGACCCGGGCCTAAACGGTCGTATTCTTTACACTGATACTTCGTAAATGGTTGTTTTTATTCGAACACTTAATATATTTATCGGTTTAAGACCCATAGCACGGTCATTTGAAGACGACAAGACTTCCGAACATGACGTAAAATTTGAAGTGGGTTCACGCTCTTACATCCCTTATCTATAATGACGCCCCTGGACTGCTGGATAAGCATTCTTAACACGTAGAGGAAGAAGAAAGAAAGAAAGAAAAAATGAAAGTGATACTAATATACTTCACCGCGTGACTTCAATAAAATAGCATACGTAGTCACTATCAGATCACAATTAAGTCAAAGTGTACTTTGACACCGCAGTTCAACTACATTTTAATGACAAGTTGTAACTTAGATTTTTGGTTTCATTTTTCAACATACTCACCTTTGGAACAAGTAATAAAAATAGGTAAAATGGCTGCAAAAGTACATGTACATACACTGTTTATCTTATAATTTTTGTTTAGATTTTGATGTAAAATGATTAACATGTTGTCAATCTGCATAGTCGACATTTGCAGACTACTCAAACAAAAAGTTTTATTGCCAACCTTCTAACATAGACACGAAAAATATAGCTGCCAAGTCTGAAGTGATCCAGTTTTTTTTTGGGTTTGTTTTTTTTTTACGATATCATTGTAGATAATATTCTAAGATAACCCTAAAACAGCATGCATCATGCGCATGGCTATCTTCCTCTGACTATAATTATTTTCTAATCAAATTGAATTCAATGCATTAAAAGCTTTGGGTAAAATTTACAAGATCATTATAGTGCACTTGCAGATACAAGTACACTCAATTTGTAACAATTAATAGAATGAGGCACAAATCTCAATTTATATTTGTCTGTTTCTCTATACGTTCTCTCATTCCGCCCTCCCCTTTCTCCTCCATCTCCCCCCCCCCCCTCACTCTCTCCCTCTTACTCATTTTGACTCTTTCTTTTTCCACATGGCTCTCTCTCTCTCTCTCTCTCTCTCTCTCTCTCTCTCTCTCTCTCTCTCTATTTATCTCTCTCTCTCTCTCCCTCTTTCTCTCTCCCTCTCTCTCCCCTCTTACTTACTCTGACTTTTTCTTTCTCCACATGGCTCTCCCCCCTCTCTCTCCCTCTCCATCTCTTTCTCTTTCTCTCTCCCTCTCTTTTTCTCTCTCCGTCTCTCTCTCTCTCTCTCTCTCTCTCTCTTTCTCTTTCTCTCGTCCACAGGGAGGACGTAAGAGGTACTACACCGCGATGCCCACCTCCTACAACCCTTTCGTTATGATGGACATCATTCATTTCTGGAAGCTGGTCGACAAGCTCGGAGAGCAGGTATAGTATTACTGCACAAATAATGATTTCCCCAGCATTCAGGTCGTAATTCATTTTTTTCTTTTGTGACTGATATTTAGGACGGTTTTCAATTTGTATTTTTTGTTTATTGCAAAAATAATTATATCAAATCTCGAATAAATCTTGTTTTAAAACAATATGAAGGGCGAATCTGTGCCGTCGATAATAGTAATTATAAATGAAAAAAATGAAACATAATTCCAAGTCCAAACACTTGACAAAACGAAGTATCTGAAACACAACCCAGTGCATGCCCAGCGAACGTAAACTTTCGACCAATCACCAGACGCAAGAGACGTCTGCCCCGGAGAAGTTGTGCCCGCATGCCATGCTTACACTATTTTGTAGGGCTATCCATCACATTGGCTTATAATTTTTTAAAGTGCATTAATTCACTTTTTTTCGTACAGATTCCCGTCTCTGCACCATGGGATTCTCCTAAGGCCGAAGAATGGGATAACATGACTACATCGGAATGGCTGGATAAGATCTGTTGGTTTGACTACACCAAGAAGGTGGCCGAGACCGTGGCCAGGTTGATCTTCGCTACAGAGGCTCAGAACATGTCACTTCTCTTCTTCCTTTGGTACGTGAAGAATGGTGGAGGTAAGGATCATTAACATCATTGTTATAATTCTTATGATAGAATCATCATCACTATACTTCATCATCATCACTGTCTTCATCATTATCATCATCATCATCATCATCATTTTTAGCAGCAGCAGTATCACCAGCAACAGTGTAATTTGTTTTTTCATCACAATCATCATCATCATCATCGTCATCGTCATCGTCATTATCATCATTATCATCATTTGCATCATCATCATCATCATTACCATCCTTTAAACCGTAGGCAGGCTTGTCTTCGCTAAGGAGGCTCAGAACATCATCATTACCATCAGCATCATCATCACCATCATCATTATCATTATCAGCAGCAACAACATTATTGTCATTCCCACTATCTGCAATGTCATTCGTTTTATCATCATCATCATCATCATCATCATCATCATCGTCATTATCATCATCATTATCATCATTATAATTATCATCATCATCATCATCATCACCGTCATGATGATCATCATTATCATCCCTTAAACCGTAGCCAGGCTTCGCTACAGAGGCTCAGAACGTCATCGTCATCATCATCATCATCATCATCATCATCATCATTTCACCGCCACCACCACCCCCATCATTACCATCTCTATAACCGTTGTCATCATCATTCATCTATTTTTTTTGCGCTGTGTTTCGGAAATCAATGATTATGTTTCCTTTCTTCTGTCTGACGTTGGACTGAAATACCATCCTTTTAATTTGTCCATGTTTTTCGGTGTTTCAGCATGAATAGAATTATTTGGAGATTGGAGAAGCAGAATACATGGAAGAAACATCAGATTGTCTCACGATCTTTATATCTGATTGGAAACATAATCATAAAATACTTTCTACTAAAAAGTTATGTCCATATCACTTTGCATTGTGTTTTAAATAGGTAGTACGTTTTGGATTATTTGAAAATCCTTCAGTTATTTGCCCTTTTTTCGTTTGTGTTCACCAACAGGGATATACAGAATCATGTCAACTGATAATGGTGGTCAGGTAATTGCATTACGCTTTTATATATTTGTGAATACTGGAAGTGAGAACATGGCTTGCATTTTAGTCAACGAACTGAAACTGTCCTATTCAGTTTCTCTTGATACTGTTTCAGTGATATTCACATATCTTTTTCGATCACAGAAAATAAAAGAACATAGAGTTTCACAATGAAATACATCTGAAGATAGAAGATTATTCATTAAAGGGAAGGTTGAGTTGAGTTCTAGTAAAGGTAAAAAATTATTTTGAGCTTTCTTATTCCTTTTATGTCAGTTTGGAAGAACATTATAGTAGGATTGCTCTTCAATATAATGCCCTCATTTTCGAAATATGAAACATTGAATTGTTCGGGCCGAACATTCATGCCACATGTGTATACATTCCCATATACCCATTTCTGTGTTCAGTGCATCATGCTTTTCAGTAAAATTTGGACAATTCTTATCATTTTGATGATTCCAAAGCCTCAGAGTAAACACCAGTTCTTATGTAGACATGATCAAACATGATCAAGTGCTCTGAGACAGTTCACAATGTAATCGCATGACCCGATCTCAATTTTATCTTTAAATACACAAAGAGAAATTTGTTGAAAATGTCGACAAACATTGAATTACATGCATTATGAATTTGAGAATAACACGATCCGAAAGACTTTCGAAAAAAAATCAACCTAAGGCTATTTAAATAATCCTTGTCCATCACCTATTGAGAAGTCCAAACTTATTACGTAATCCGAACATGATTTGTATGAGATATTGAATTGCCCTTGAGTTGATTTCTCGAAAGTATTTGCTGTCGTGTTTGATATATTTCTTATGCAAAATATTATTTTTTTCATTTTTTTTTCATGAATTCTTTGGATTTTCTTTTTGCAGGAAAGGAAGCTGATTGGTGGTTCACAGCAAATCAGTGAAGGAATAGCAGATCGACTTGGAGATGGTAAGTTTGAAAATGATTTCAGTTGAATCAATGATAACATATCACAATGTTAGCTTTACAACGTGTTACCTTATTTATGTAATTCAAAGCTTTAAATCAATTTTTTCTATAGTGAAAAATGAAAGCGGTTAAACTGTGCAGATGTACATACACTGATAAAACAGAAACAGCTACAAACTATGAATTACTGAATTGTGTGTTTAAAGAGTGTAACTGCTTTGTATTTCTCTAAATTCTGAGTGCGTTTCATGAACGCTCTTGCCGGGGGAGAAGCCAAAGTTACCTAAAATATTATTTATTTTAAAAAAAATATATATATATATATTACAGTCGAATTCCATGCCAAATGGTTATTATGTTGTTCAAAACACTTTGAATTGTTATTTCGCCATATTCCCCCTAAACAAATGTTTTATAGTACTTTTCAGGAGGGTTTTGATAATTTATACTTTATATAAGACTGCAATTGAACTACAGTAAATGACACATCATATATTTATCGGAATTAATAAAGGCTGGCTGACCGGGTATATTAGGTGACTCTTAAATTATGCATATGTTGCCTATATAGTTGGAGCGAGAACACGAGTAGGCAGGTTAAACCATTGGATCTTGGTATGATAAATACTAAGTATTGTTTAAAGTTGCCATACGAAGATTATAAATGACTATGAATTTGGTACCTATTGTAAGCACATGCTATTTATAAGTTGTTACTTTTAATACAAAACATCATCACAAGAAATCTTCTGGCTACTGGATATCCACAATTGAAATGTATTTTATCAACGTTGCAATAAAACACATATACAAATATCAGCTAGAGGAAAAGGATTTCTTCCTGTTTATTGCATAGAATAGTGATTTGCCATTTTTGCATAACATTCTTCTTAAAAGGGAACAATCTTATCTTGATTTCACAAAAGAAAATGTATACCTGGAGCACCCAGTGAAGTCTATATCACAGGAAGGAACAGGTATCACTGTTACCACAGTCAATGGAAAAACATTTGAGGTAAGAAGATGACAACGGGCTAGCATGCCTAGCCAAGGGTAATGGAGACACCCCCTCCCCCCCCCCCTTCTTTTTTTTTTTTAATGGCTCCAAGAGAGAGAAATAATGGTAGGTCCAATGGGAAGAAGTGCCCCGGAAATAAGTGCACGCTCACGCATGCCCCTCTCATCTGTGTTTCAAAGTCTTTTGTATAAGAATGGATGCTTATTGTTGTCTGTTTTATTCTCATAATCCGAGGCGTAAGAGGGGGGGGGGGGGGGGAGGGGGCTGCGGGCTGCAGCCCTAGCTCCCTCAAAAAAAAAATGAAATTAACAATATTCGGGCACCCTCCATGCTCCATGCACCTGATATTCTGGCAATGAGGCGGTCTATTTGCACTTTTTGATATCTTAAATAGTATATTTTGATAAAATTACATTTTCACCATGATAAGTGTCTAAATTTTTGCTCACTCGTTTTGTCTGGACACAAAATTTCGAATGAATTGATGCATCTTTATTATTATTATTATTATTAATATTATTATTATTATTATTATTATTATTATTATTATTATTATTATTATTATTATTATTATCATCATCATTATTATCATTATTATTACTATTATCATTATTATTATTAATGTTATTATTATCATTATTATCATCATCATTATTATTATTATTATCATTATCATTATTATTATTATTATCATTATTATTATTCTTGTTATTATTATTACTATTACTATTATTATTATTATTATTACTTTTGTTATTATCATCATTATTATTATTATTCACGTATTAAACTTTTACTCAAAATACACGGCAAGTTCATTTTTTTTTAAATGTGAAAGGGAATCTAAAAATCATAAATTACACTGTGAGGCTCATCATTTATTCCCTATTAAGAATATCCATCCATCCAGATAGCACTTGTAATATTTTTTCAATGAATATATTTGTTTGTTGCAGGCAGACTATGTAATCAGTGCAGTTCCAATGGCTCTACTCGGCAAAATCTCTTTCAGTCCTCCACTTCCAGCCCTTAAAAATCAGGTAAAGAAATTAGAAATATCATCTGCTTGAAAAAACATCATTTGTCCCTCACATCCAGGAAATTTGTTATAAATAGGTAATAATCATCCCGTTATTCATTACAAACTTTATTTTTTCTTAAAATATTCAAAGTCTTTATTTTGTAATTTGTGGGAAGATACTCGCATTGCCATACCACATGTCGTTATTATGTTTCTTGAATCTTGAATCTGTGAATTATTTGATGAGTCACTGAAAAAGAAGTTGTCTTGATTGGTACGGCTACAATTCTGTCGCTACTCGCTAGCATAGGTATCATATTAAAAGACATCAGAGTCTCTTCAAAGATATGTTGGAAGGGAGAGTACAAGGTACTAGACCAAGAGAGAAACCGAGAACCAACTGAGAAAAGAACATTTAAGACCTGGAGTGAAAAAAAAAACACTGCAAGAGTGCACTAGAATGGCACAGATCAGAGATGTGTGGAAAAATGTTGCAATCAACCTCCGAACCCGGAGAAGACAGCATGATGGATAGATAAATATATAGATAGATAGATAGATTGAGACCAGCTATACAACCTTTTTCCTTATCTACATTCGACAAATGTCATTGACTCTATTTTAGTTTATTGTGCTAAGAGGTATTTTGCAGTTCCAAGAACGACAGTCCTCTCTAATTTTTGATCGACTTTATTCCATTAAACCTTCGCCTGTATCATGTTTATTCTCTTTTATTCTCCTTATATACAAAGCTGAGCCAAAGAATTCCAATGGGATCATGCATCAAGACCATGACTTACTATGATAGGCCTTTCTGGAGAGGCATGAGTAAGTTAACCTGTTGACTACTGAATTCACTCATTCCCATAGGCCTAATACACGGACCATCCAGTTCTCATAGAGAATGGGTTAAAGTAAAAACTTAAATTGGCAAATCCTCAACTTTGAAAACTTTCCAGTTCCTAAATTTTGCTCTTTCGCTTCGATCGCTGGAAAATTTTGACACTTTATTTATCGAAAATGTAATTTTGTCATTAAAATAATGATATGATATAGCAACTTGCACCTCCGACCGCTCGATTATGAAGTTGTGGGTGCCCAAATATTGGTAATTTAAAAATTCTGTGGAGGGGGGTTGGGTGCTGCTGTCGACCCCCTCCTCGGTCTCGTACGCATATGCAAGCGAAATTTGAGATGATTGCGATTATTGATTCATTACGTACCTATGTGTACAGATAATAATTTCTTAGCCGATTCGCTACTGTTGAAATATCGCCCCATTTTAAAAATGTTAATCTTCTCTTTCTTATAAGTCTAACTCCAAAGTTTTCTTCCTTCTGTCTCCTCAGCTTACTCAGGGTTCATCCTTACTGATGACATCGTGGTTGCTACCATTGATGATACGAAACCTGATGGAAGCCTTGCCTGCCTTGTTGGGTAGGTAGGAGAGGGCGCTGTTGACTAGGGAATCGTAATACAGGGACACTAGGGAATCGTAGAGTCCCTTCAACAGTCTACCAATTACACAATTATGTTTTAATCGGTTTTAACTACCTATCGTGCAATAAAATGACCTAGCTCCTGAATATTATTGGTACACCTTTGTTCACAAGTCGTCCTATACATCTTCAACCAGCAAAGGTAAACTTGAAGAAACCTTGACTGAAAGAAAATGGGGAATATGCAACAGTAGCTCCTTCTTTATGGAACAATGCAACACATTTCTGTTTATACTGCCAGTAGCCTTCAAGCTCTCTTAATAAAAAAAACCCAAACTTATGACTGGCCTAATGCTCAATGCCTCAACTAATTTCCCGTGCACTTTCTTTGAAATTTTATACCTTTGTCCTCATACTGTTGATGTTAATTTTCTTTGTAACATCACTACTTACTTAATCGAAACTACGTTGTAGGTGCCTTAAACATCTCTATTAAAGATGGATACGTGCGCATTATTCATACACTGCATTAGTTTTTGCACATAAAATTAATTCCGAACCTCTTTCTTTCTCTAGGTTTGTCAACGGAAATTTCGCTAGGAAATATACATCAGCGACAATGGAAGAAAGGTAAATACGCCATGATCATTTCAATACAAAAAAGCTGAGTGTATAATGTCATTATTTTCGTTATTAGGGGATCACAAAAATTCGGTTGCTCCATTTAAAGTCCTCACATCGACTATGTGTATCGTGTATTGAACAGACAAAAAGGGAAGGTTAGAGATAGTGAAAAGGAAATCACTCATTTCAATGTACGAATTTATTATTTCCTAAATAAATTTGAATCGAATCATTTTTTTTTTTGGAGTTGACTCGACTTGACTCAGAACTTGAACCGTCTCTAGACTCGACTCGGGATTCGATCATTTACAACACTAATAACATGCTAAGTCGGTATAAAACAGATCTTACCATGCACATGGTAATCTGTGATGTTTGTACAATTTATGAATGCATTTGGCATTTCACTATTATTTTCTACTTTATATAGCAGCAAACTAATTTTTCTTATCATTAAAAAGTGAAGGAACCCCCTCCTTATTCTAGTTATATTCATAATGTATCACTTTACAGGAAAATGCTAGTGGCGAAGTGCTATGCCAAAGTATTTGGGTGCGACGAAGCTTTGAGAGTAAGTATTGTAATCGTGTAAAGTGAATGCAGGCCTACTGTGTACTTACTGTCATTGTTTGTTTATTTTGGCATTACTCGTTTTCTAGATATCTCTTTTTCTCTCTCTTAACTATATACAATTTTACAAAGCTAATTAAAAAACGATAGGGTTTATTTTTTGTATTGAACTACATGTACTTACCAAATCCATAATTATGTCAGTTTTTCTCTGTGTGTGTGTGTGTGTAATTGGGTTTTTACAGACGTGTATCAATCAGATATGATTATTTACGTCTGGGACCGACCTTTAACGTCACCATCCGAAAGACGTGACTCAGTCTCGAACCTGGGTCCCCTGAATCAGTTTATAACTTCCACTGTTAGCTGGATTACAGGCGCACGCCACAACTCCCAGTTTTCTGTTGACGATGCTTGTCATGTATAAGAGGGCGCTATAACGAATCTTTCTTCTGGGTTGGATTTCGTGCGAAATTCAAACTCTCGGTAGTCTCTACCTGAGTTAGCAATTTACGTTGAAGGCTGATTAAATACACAAATCTGTCAAGTTTAGAATTTGATATTATTATTTTTTTCCCTATTTTTAGCCAACGCACTATGTGGAGAAGAACTGGATGGAGGAAGAGTATAGCGGGGGATGTTACATGGGAGCCACGCCCCCTGGTGTATTGTCCATATATGGCAAGTAAGTCCCGCCCATCGACACCGATGGTACCACCCCCTCACATAGCATGTATCACGTATAACATTTATTAAAGAATTAACATTGTAAGTAGGTATGTATTATTCGTGAATTCGAAGAAAATATATGATAGATTATTATGTGACCATGATGACGAGATGTTTGAATCGAGATGAAATAAATTAAAGCAAAACGGCTTGGTTATAATGTTGAGCCAATCGTACAAAAGGATGAGAAAGTTATGATTTTTTTTCAAAGTACAGATGACGGGGGGGGGGGGGTCATCTATTGGTAATGCGGTCAGTATGTGTGATTATACATGGAGAGCTCTTACATTTAGTGTGTACAAACAATTGCTCAAAATGTCTGTTTTTCTATTATAATGCTATAACAGACTTTTGTCCACGATGTATTAGGGTAACGCATCTTTACATGTTTTCCCGCGGGGAAAAAAGACTGATGACTAGATAAGTGGATTTTTGATAGCTGTTTCACATGATATATTGACAGGGTGATGAGAGAACCAGTGGGTCACGTGTACTTTGCTGGAACTGAGACAGCTAACCATTGGTCAGGCTACATGGAAGGGGCAGTGCAGGCCGGAGAGAGGGCAGCAAGAGAGGTAAGCGATTACAGTGATGATGATGATGAGGAGGAGGAGGAGGAGGAGAAGGAGAGTGAAGATGATACGGATAATGGGCAAATGATGGGAGTGGTGATGACAGGATTTTGATGAATTTTGGATAGGAATAATGACGAAAAATTGAAGATAACGATGAGAATGATGATGATGATGATGATGTTGTTGTTGTTGTTGTTGGTGGTGGTGGTAGTGGTTGTGGTGGTGGTAGTGATGACGATGGTGTTGGTATTGGTGATGTTGATGATAAAGGTGATGATGATGAGATGATTATGATGATGTAGATGATGATGATGATGATGATGATAATGAAGATGACGATGATGATGATATGATGATGTGGATGAAGATGATGGTTATTACAATGATGGTGGTGATAACGGTGATGATGACTTTGATGATGATGATGATGATGATGATGATTATAATGATGGTGGTGGTATTGATAATGACGACGATGATGAAAATGTTGATGATGATGAAGAAGATGATGATAATGCTGCTGCTGCTGATGATGATGTTGATGTTGGTAATGGTGGTGGTGATGATGCTGCTGATAATGTTAAATAAGTTGTTGTTGATGTTTATTATAATGATGATACTTACGATGACCCTTTTGTTGATGATGGCGGTCTTGATAATAATGATGGCGATTTAGATCGAGAATAAAGACAGGAAATTGCGACACAGGCGATGGTGATAATGATGTTGTGATGTATAGAAGAATAACTTTCATGATAATAATAATAATGATGACGACATGATAACATGCCTGAAGCAAAAAATAGAAATATCTTATTTAGATTAAATAAATATGTTAATGATTCCCCTTTCTCATATTCCATTAACAATTTCAGATCTCTTTCACTTCTCTGTCCAGATTTAGAGACTTCATGCTTTCTTCCATTTTCTGTGTTATTTTTTGTCTTCATTTTCCTTATTTCATCAGAAGGGTAAAAAGAATTTTAACTTCATTTTGCTTCTAGGTTCTGCATGCTCAGGGCAAGTTACGAAAGCAAGACATATGGCAGGTAGAGCCCGACAATCCAGTAAGTTGTTCGAACTATTTCCCCCTCTTGTCTCAATTGTTTGCTCAGGGCCCCGTTTCATAAAACTTGTTATCAGTAACAACTGCCACAGTTCTATGACAAATTTGCTCTCAGCCAATCAGATGCCGCGATTTCAGTAGCTTATAACAGTTATTGCAACATGTTATTGATAACAAGTTTTTAATGAAAGAGGGCCCTAATGTATACACAGTACATCATTCGTTGTAATACTTTGTATAAAAGTTGATATTGTGTATTCCTACTAGTGGCGTAGCGGGGGTCCAGGAACTGAGGAGCACCAATCCTATTCGTTGGATAAAATGCAAAATCAGGGCCATTAATAAGAGGGAATGTAGAAGGGGATCGTAAACATTTTCTTTCCCTTTCCCTCCCCCTCCATTTTCTCTCTTTTCTCTATTTTTCACCGGTTGATGGAAAGGGGGGCGGGAGTGCTCCTGTGCCCCCGTTCTTACGCCACTGAATCCTATACTGAGCGAAAGCTGCTGCTGTTGTTGTTATTGCTGCTGTGAGATAATTCGCTCACTTGACTATTCAATCATTATTTCTTAATCGAAAGAAGTGGTCAACTGATTAGTTGAATCTGACAAAAGTGAATGAAACATGTCTTTGGTTAAATCACCAGGGGGGCCCGTTGCACAAAACTTGCATTTGAACGCAACTCAGGAAAATCAAACGCAACTTTATTTTCAGCCAATCAGAAGTGCGCATTCAGGACTTGCGTTTGATTTTACGCAACGGGCCCCAGGAGTTGTAACTCCTTGGTTATCCCAAGAACTATCGTTTTGTATGAGGAAGCCTCTTCCCTGCAATTTCTTTTTTTTTTTAATAAAAATGAAATAATAAAGTTGCAAAGACTGCGAATTACCTCACTGACGACATTTCTTTGTTCGACCGATGTAATCATCTGGTTGATTATTCTCATGTCTCATCTTTGTTTTCGTTGGTTATCGTATTATGGGCCCAGCTTTCATTATAACGCGCGGTTTTTAAGAAGTGTAATAGACACCCTCATTAAATGTATATACCTATTATGCGAAATGGCATGACGCACAAAGCATCGTAAATCATCGCCATGCGAATGAAAGCCAGGCCAACCGTTTCCATGGCAACGGCTTCCCCTGTATCGTTTTCACTTTTATGGATGCGAGTTCGTGACACAATGACATTTATATGTGTTTGGAGCTTGTTATGTTCCTTCAAACATAAATGCTCTGTTTCACTCATCGAGATCGATGGTTTCACTCTTTGAAGCATGGAGAGTTGAGAGGCCGCCCTCTTAGGCTGGGTTCTTGACAAAAATATACCTGTCTCGGTTGAAGCCAGTTCTTAGATACAATCTGAGCATGAGCAAATAAAGGTCATCTGTGACAAATTCTAAAACCCACTGACACGAATACTTGATATGTGCTCATGAATGTCATGCAGTCACTATTCAATTAATCACCAATGGTGCATTCCATGATACCCCGGTGGAAGTATGCTTTCCAAGAGGCGAAACAAAAGCTATTCATGAGGCACATATATCACTTTGAGAGTGATTATTCTAAAGTGCACTAAGTTGGACATCTCCATGTTTAAAATATATATGGATATTTGGGGTCATTTGTGACATGTGCTAACTACGAACTGGTCACCGGCCCGCATTTCTTCGCATACATTAAAACTTTAAGATTCAACATTTTGAAAATTCGTCAAAATTTTTAAAAAGAACGAAATGGTATTACTAGTTCTTTCTGTTTGAGAAAGAATAATACATCATATCACAATTCAACAACAACAACAAAGAGTAAATGCACAATATAATTGGCTTATCCAAAAATATTACACCGTCGTATGCCCCCTCCGTTTGAAGGGCCAGGGAAGAAACCAATCACACAATGAACATGATGGATATACCGCATGCCGCTTGTTTAAGATACATTAATCCCCCCCCCCCCCCCGGGGGCTGGGGAGTGGGTAATCATTATATGTGCATCTCTTTTTTCGCCGTTCGATGGTGGGGAGCACTAGCCCCCTGCCCCCTCGTAGCTACGCCACGGCAGAGGCCCCTTTACAATCACTCGGTTTCGTTGAAACCCTACCCTGCTCGAGCTTGGGAGACTCTCGTAAAATACACTAATGGAGAAATGATGTAAACAATTCCCCGTTTGGAGAATCTTACAGAACCCAAGCTAAATTAACACGAGTGGAGCTACATCTAAGCCCCGCACCTGCCCATGCGATCCTTCTTCCAACTTTCTCATGTTTGGCCTCTTTATTTTGTCTTTTGTTCCTGTTATCCTGTTTTTGGCAATTTGGTTCACTAATGGCTTCCCTGCATGGGAAGTGATTTTTCTTCAATGCCGAAAACACAATGGTTCTTAAAGTCTCTACCCACACTGTATATGTGATTCATTTTTAAGTGGTTTATAAAATAAATGAGTTTGAAAGTGTCAATTTTCATGAATTATCAACGATGAAACTCAAACTTTTCCCCAAGTTCATAAGTTCATTAAAAGTTGCTCGGTTTCTCATGGAAACAAAATATGTTTTGAATATAAAATCTGATTGAATGTCTTTATTCTGTGAATTATGAATTTATTGAACACTTGTGCTCAACTGACAATACTGGCAAATTGGTAATGTCAGCTGCAGGGAGACATTTTTTTTTCTAAGTGTAAAAATCCAGTGAACAGTATAAGTAAGGGAATGTAGAGAAGAATGACAAATACGATTATTAAAGAGAAGGTGAATGTCAGTTTGGAAGAACATCATAGTAGAAATGTCGCCTGAAAAGGATTGCTCTTCAAATGCCCTCATATTCGAAATATGACGAAAAATATTCGGGCCGATTTGGGTCAATTTTATCATTTTGATGACTCTAAAACCTCACAGTATACACCGATTCTAATGTAGACATGATCAACCTTTCCCCAATGCTTTGAGACAGTTTCTTTCACACTGTAATCGCATGACCAGAACTCAACTTTATCTTTAATTAACAATGAGAGGCATATTTTATGTAATGATGTGTGTATGGCGTATATTCCTCTCTCGCTGTTTTATTTCCTATTTTTGTATATTTTCTTCTTTTTTGAGGAGGGGGTTCTTGTGATAAAGAATGTCTACAATCCTGGGGAAGGCATCTTTCATCGTGTCATAATCCACTCTCCAAATATGCACAGTGTTTCCAGTAATAATGATAATAATTCTATGGATAGTAGACAGTTTCGCCACCCCTAGAAAAGCCTTGTGTGAATTAAGATATTACGGGCTCTAGATGAGCTCTTGGTTTCAAGAAGGTCACTCTTCTCTTGTAGTGGTTAGCTCATTTGAATACGTCACTTTGAACCCCGGCACGACAAAACCTCAAATCAAATGGGATTTTCTTCTCCAAACAAGATCATAGTCTAGGGGTTTGTACGAGCTTAAATGGGGCTTCGGACATTGATGTGGTATGGGAGAGGGGGGGGGGGGGTGTAGGTGTGGTATAGGGGGAAGAGAGGCGATGTGAGGAAGGGGTCTTCCACCATTCCTTAGCGACGAGTCACACCCATTTACGGATCTTGGAGTTGAGATGTTTGTATATGATTTGTGATTGAGTTAAATCTCTCTTGACCTGTGCAAGACGACCCAAATTTCCCTCCAACTTTTGACCAGTGGGGTTAAATGCGAGATATTATCCAGCTAGACAGTTGGTTCAACTCCTTCAGTGTACTCATATTGCCTGTATACGTATTTAGTATTTCATCAATATCATTGATATTTACTCTGATATACTTTGCTATGTTTATTCAATAGAAATTATTCAAAATCTGTTTAATTCAGTTATTTACAGAATAACATTCCAGCAGCAGTTCTGAGTAAGGAAACATAACTTGTAAAAGTGTATTTTCTAAGCAGATCGATTTGTCATTATTCTACACTCTGGATAACGTTAAACGCGTCCGCAATTACTGTCCGTCTGCATTAGAAAAAAAAAATAATTGAACATGAATTATAAATTACGAGCAATGAAGCGCTAATGTGTCTGTAAAAAGCCAAGGTACTAAATCGAGCCCTAGGTGTGACGTAAGAGATCAACGCTCCTCACCCCAGGTCTCTAAATCCAAGCCGCCCCTCCCCTACCCCAATTCACACCCCCACCCCCCCCCCCCCCATGTATAAGTTTGTATTCTCAAAAAGTACAAGCGGGGAATGCTGTATACTTACATTGATATCGAAGGATTAAATAATCATTTTACGAAAACTGTTGACTGACACCGACAACTACGTGCAAGTGATTTCTTAAATAAAATATGCCATTTTTCACTGTCACCTGACTGTAGCCCTTTGGTGACCCATTGGTCTTGGAAAGGGAGATTTGTTCCTCGGATTTAGGGGGAAGCCCCCATGGTTTATGTAATTAGCCTGAGAGAGAGGCCTCTAGGAAGACCACGAATTAGTGAGTCTATTCTCCTAGTCCTTCTCCATCTCTTCGTTTATTTTCTATCGAAGGTCAAATTTGTCACTCAAATCAGTAGCCAGCGGTAGGCTCAACTAGACTGTGAATATTTTGTGTCCTGTACGATTTGGTCCATGATCAGGAATGGTTGGTTCTTTCAGGGAGTATCTTCTAGAATCTGTTCTTTTTCTCACTTTTACCTAGTAGCTCCTCTCTCTCTCTCTCTTTCTCTCTCTCTCTCTCTCTCTCTCTCTCTCTCTCTCTCTCTCTCTCTCTCTCTCTCTCTCTCTCTTCCTCTCTCTACGTATTCTTCATTTAAAATCCATTTATAGCTTTGGTAAGGCCTAAAAGTATTTCGTTTTTATAATATTTGATTTCAGTTGATAAATGCAAGATACGATTGTAATCTCCATGGTTAAGTTTTTTTTTTTTTTTTTTTTTTACCCCATTTCATCCTCTCTTTTGTGCTCCCATCTCCCACTCTCTTTCTGTCTTTCTCATATTTTATCCATTTAGGATGTTCACCACCTTAACAACCTGATCCTTCCTTCACTCCCGATTTTAAACATTGCTCAATATCGTCTATTTCTTCATGGAAAATGAGCAAATGACCATGACCCATGACCCTTCGTTTCTAAGTTGGAGTTTAAGGATATTATAAATCCATTCCGACCAAGTCCGCGTTTTTTTTTTTTTTGTTTGTTTGTTTGTTTGTTGTTGTTTTTTAAATTAAAATGTATGAAAGAAGCATTATTCAATGAAGTATTTATTTTTTATGTAGTTGTTTAAATTTATATGATTTTTTGTCTCTCTCTTGTAACAGGACTGGCCATACACCAAATTTGAGATGAGTTTCTGGGAGAGAATGGCGCCCTCTATCAATGGTCTGCTTGGTTCTCTCGGTACGTGTGCAACAGGTATCGTGCTGGCTGGCCTGGCTGTCCTCTACAAAGAACAACTCCGGAGTTTCCTTGGAAAGTAAGACAAATTTCCTGCGAAGCGGAGGAAAATGAAGTATTGATCATACATAAATCTAATACTGATTTCAAATAATCATAAAATTTGGTTTAAGAACTCATTTATTAACACATGTGATAGTCGAAGTTGAAGTCATTGGTGATGCATATTATGGCCAAAGTACAGTATGTGTTTCATGGAGATCGCATGTTTATTGAATGAGTAAGCTGACTATTTCCTTCTTCAATAAAGCAAAGGAAAATTTGTTTGTTGTTGTTTTTTTTAATGCTTTTCCAATCTTGATGAGATATATCTTACCATGAATAGAGGTGATGTGTATCACATTTTTAAGGGTAAATTTCATAGATAAATTTATAATCAGTTTATATTCGTTTCAAACTTATTCAAATCGATTACTATCAACTGTTTGCTAAATGTCTCTGAAATGCCTATTAGCATGATTAGGTAGGTATTGGAAGATATTGTAGTAAATACATGATGTTGTACATCTTTATAAAAAAATAAACAAGGAAAATGTGTTTAATAATCATGGTTTAAAATTATGTACATAGTGTATGAGAAATTATGAATGTATTTTGAAAAGAATAATTATGAAAGTATTTGTTATAGGGTGAATTTAAAACTGAGATGATGAGATACAGTTGTGAATTAAAAAGACAAATACGCCCAGACATTATGAGCCTTTGTACTTGACGGGCTTTATTACATGTGGGTATTGTTTTGCCGTGGCAGATCCAGGATTCTCTGGCGGAGGGCGGGACGGGGTAACCAAAAATTGTGAGAAGTTTTCTAACACCACCCCCCCCCCCCCCCCCATAAAAAAAAAAGAGATAACTTTCAGGTGTACCGTGTGTGGTCTAAGATTACTGCCGGGGCACAATTTTGTATTTAATGTGTACGTAAAATATGCCATATTGGATTTTGCCCTGGGAGGGGCATGTGCCCCTTGTGCCCCCCCCCCCCCCCAACAGACAGGATCCGCCACTGGCTCTTACTTTACGTACACAATGTTTGTGAGGCAGGTATTCCGAGTGAGACGCTCAAAAGATTTCTCAGGTCGAATTGAAACACTGATCAGCAATCTAAAAATGCGAAGTGTTATTATCTCTTCGAAAGTGTTCATTTACTTGCAGAAGTTAACCAGATTCTAGCTTCGCCCGGCCCGGTCATTTAATCGAATATAAAAAACAAGAAAGATGCTTACAGATACTACAATATTTAAATGTGTGATGTGTTGCTTTTTTTCTTTTCATTCAATATTATTACCCTCCCTATATGCCCTTGCAAATACTTCTTGCGGTTCAAACTATTAACTATTAAAGGGAGAGAATAAAAAATAAAAAAGAGAAAAAAAACAGTGAAACAAATAAAGATATATATATATATAATATTTTTGGAAAATGCAAATGATATGTGACAGAGCTAAAGTACTCTCCCGACTGCACAAATGACTTGAATAAAGTAAAGTTTAATTCTGTACATAGGATAGTAGATTGAAGATACTCTATACTGAAATGCCTTACACTTTAATAAAGAAAGACGTGTATTTGCTTATAGGATCAAAATAAGATATTGTACTTTGTGGAGTAGAATATTTTTCAATGAGCGTCATAAATGTTATGTGTACAATATTTCAATTAAATGCTTGCAGTATTGTCAAGATAAAATACTACCTGACGTCGTCAGAGGCGTACGAGGCGCGAGGGGAGGGGATGGGGTGTTAAATTCCGATACTTGGGCAACGATCACCTTATATTACGGCAGCGAGGTGCACGAATGTGTAATTTCATACCGTGCATGTCTAGTGCAATTTGATGACGAAATAACATTTTAACCGTAATAAAGTAAACTGAAAAGTTGATATTCGGGCAAGAGGCGTCAACTTCACCCCCCCCCCCCCCCCCGGTCAGTAGAATGTGCCCGTATGCCTATGGAAATCTTGTAGTTTTTTATCCATTGGAGACATTTATAATTTCGATTATTATAATGTATGTCTATGGCGAAAGTAGTGTAGGTATGTTTACAAAATGCGAAATTGCGAAATAATCATTGAAACATAAATTATTTTCGTACGAATCTACATAGATGCATGTTCCTTATCACCCTGAATTGTCTGTTTGTCCATATTGCAAGGAACAAGAATATTTTTACTTGTGTTTTATCCAACTGCTTAGAATTTTATTATTTCGTTTCCGTAAATACGATTCAACTACTATGAATGTATGTATGTGACGTGTTTGACTTGATATAATAATATAATAGTACAATGCTTTAAAGCTGAATTGGTGTTATGCTTTAATATTTCACGGTGACTGCCAGTACTCAAGTGCGTCCCTCGACTGCTGCTTTCAGGAAAGTATTAAATAACATTGATTAAATTGATTCCCTTTTTTTGTGACGTTTTTGTAATACGAGTAAGATTTTAAGACATTGATAAGATTATATCGAAGATGTGATTTGCTATTACATGTTGCGATGTGATCGTAATTTTTTTTAATGGTGATAATCATGACGACGACGATGATGACGATGGTGAAGACGTTTACAATGAAATTGACGATGATCAGATGATGGAGAGATTATGCTGGTTGAGAAGTGATGGCGGATTCTGTACCAAATGTGGTGATTGATGATGATGATGAGGATGGTGATGATAATTATGACAACACTGATGAAAGTGATGATGATGGTGATGGGACTGATAATAAAGGTGATGATGATGATGATGATGATGATGATGATGATAATGATGATGATGATGATGATTGCACTAATGTAGATGAAGATGATGTGAACGAGGATAATGATGGTATTGACGAAGAGGAGGAGGACGAAGACTACGATGAGGATAATGATGTACTTAGCACGTTTTATTTATGTAAAAGGCTAGGACGATCCGTCATTCAAGTCATTAGATGATGGAAGTTATAAAGATGATTTACAGTTTTAATCTTACTGTACGAGAAACGCGCTTTGACAACAAATGTGATCTCGTAAAAAATTAATTCTTAGAAACAAGCCCATTTCAAGTCTGACCAAAACAATATACTGTTTTCCACTTACTAAAATCTAGCACAGTTCACTTAATTTTCAAAAAGGAAGAAGATGAAAGGAATATAAACGAGTTATTAGACGATAACAATCAATTCATTCACCCGTTGTCAAAATTCCTGTCTTTTCAAAACGATATTTTCGCCCTCGAAGTCGGTAAAGATGATGGTAAGGGTAACATATACAGCAGCAAAAGGGGTTATAGAAGCCATTTGTACCCATCGAGGGTCCCAGACAAGTTTCCTACCCCCAGGGCTGGTGGGGTGACGACTGGACCTGTCCACGCCTCGTAATCGCCCTGCCATGCCACCTAGTCGCCGATGTGTTACCGTCGTTGAGATATGACCGGGCTACTTCGGAATTCCGCTCCCCTTTCTTAAAAAAACCCAAACTTCTATGCTACAAGATGAAATGGTTGGTTTAAAGCTGAGACCAGAGAGATGGAAGAGACTCCTGCTGAGACCGAACGTTTCTTCTACCTCTGAAATTTACATTATTGTAAAGACGGTTTTCGTTTAGCTTTGCTTTTCTTTATTTTCTTCATTATCACAAACTGCGTGAAATGTTTTCTGTTAATGATTTAGCTCTCATTTTATTGCGTGTATTCGGTTATACACTATGTGGAATGAAGACGGGTTTTAATATACATGGTACCATTTGATTTACAAATTGGTACAATCACCATTCGAAAAGAGGCGAGTGGGGCTGTTGTAAGGCAGACCAGATAACCGACCACTAGGCCAACTCATAACTCCCATTGTGCTCACATACAATCGACCCCCTCGGTCATCAAAGACGGGTTTTATTCCATTTTAGATATATGGTGAATATGGGTGTAATAATAATAATGAAAGTATTACAATGATTTGTCGATCCATCAAATATCTTTTCCCACCTTTCTCCAGTGTTATCACTTCCTCCTCCCACTATTTCAATCTTATCCTTCAGCTTCTTTGTCTTGTTCGATTTACTTTTCATTTACTTCTTGATTTTTGTTGTTTTTCACATCTGTGCCATTTAAAAAATGTTATTTCCGTCTCCCCACTTTCATGTTATCACCATTTTTTTTTGTTGATTTAATTTTCTTCTCTCTATTCTTCTCTTTTTTTACCATATACTTTACAAGAACCGAAGTTTATCCTTGCTCGTTTAATAGCCAACATGATTGGTGAACATCTAACCTTTAAATAAAGTCATGGTAGTGATGTACATGGATATTGAAGACACGGATGATAAAGTTGCTTGTGTTTCAATGCACATCCCATAACGAGTAAATTCCACAGCCAAACCAGCTGAAGTCGGATGGGGTCACCGGATACTCCACCCTTTGCTACCAACTCAATTCCCATCCCCACTCCAGCAACATTGTTGTTGTTGTTGTTGTTGTTGTTGTTGTTGTTGTTGTTGTTGTTGTTGTTGTTCTCGTGCAATGATCTTAATTCAATGATATTCTGAATATATCCATGATGTCTATAAGCGCTTTACAGGAATATTATGACACTGGTCATCGGATTCAGACTTGCTCGCACACAATTTATGCATATTCTCCACTCCCTGAGGAGCATTCTAGCCAACACCCAATTTTGCAGACGAGTGCAATGCTGAACAAACCACAATGACGTTCGCATTTAATCTTACCAGGTACCCATTTGACACCTGGGTGGAGAGAAGCAATATGGACGAAATGCCTCCGTTAAGGATATAAGTACAGCGCCGGGTATCGAACCCACGGCCTTTGCATCTTCCAGTCCAACCCTTTCCCTTTCCAAGTGCGTTTGAAGGTTCCACTGAAAATGTTATATGAGGCCCTTCGTATGCTTGTGGATTGCAGGACAACTTCCTCCTGGACTAAAGCACACCGTACAAGTACCTCTCGGACAAATACCATCTTCGAGAAATACACCAGGAAAATAACCATGGGACAATTATTCTCAGACAACTGGTCCACATTAGGACAATTACCACATTTACCCCTCGAACAACTACATAGGGGGTCTTTGTCTTAGCGTAGTTGCCAGGGGAAGGGGGTAATAGTCATTAATTTTGCTCGCTGGCATGGCATTCACTTTTTCTATATACAATTACGATTTTTAACCGATTGTCATGATAGCACAAGTTTATATCAGTTTAACGTTACAATCGCATCCTTATGGCAAGATGTGCTAGATCTACTAGCTATTTATAATCGCAAGAATAACCACATGCATAATAATCTTTCATCTCTTTTCTAAAACTTCCCCTTTTCCCTCCAAAAGAAACGAAAACAAAAACAAGAAACAGTAGTGCTGAGAAGCTTCAAGCCGCATGTTTATCTCTCTCTCTCTCCCCCCCCCCCCTCTCTCTCTCTCTATCTCTGTCTCTCTCTATCTCACTCTCTCCCTATCTCTCTCTCTCTCTCTCCATCTCTTTCTATCTATCTCTTTCTCTCTTCCACTCTTTCTCATTTTTTTCATTTTCTTTTTCATTATTTTACTCTTTTTTTTTTAAACAATAGTTTGAAGTCTACGTCATCAGTTTCATCATTGAAATAACATTGACATAGCCCTGATTATTTCTAGAACTCAACCGTTACATTTTCATACGTGGTCTCCTAAACCAGTTGACAACTTGACAAGCGGAAAAAAAAATTGACGGAAAATACGGGAACGAAGAACATAATGTCAACAGAGAGACAAATTCGCCACTTAAGAGCGAAAATATCTTGGGGCGAGGATTGTGCTCGTGGCCGGCCTGTACTGACGGATGCCGAAACTATCGCGAAGATTATAAGTGAACTTCTTTATTTTATTTTTTTTTCATTGCAGTAGTCTGCAAGTACATACTTTATGAGAAGTATCAATATTTTCAAGAACCAACTAACTAGTACTCTCTAATAATAACTTCAGCTGTTGCAAGTCTTTTAATTCTTTTCTTTCCCCAAAACCACTCATTCTACGAGTATGGTCATACCCTTACAATAACGATGGAAATCTTGATTAAAAAATGATAAAGCAGAGGAAAGCAGACTGCTGTTTAAAAAAAAACGCTTTGTCAGTTGCTGAAATTGTGTATATTCATAGAGATACTGACTATATTGGAGTCCATGCATTACACCTCCCCCCCCAAAAAAAAAAAAAAAACCAAAAAAAACCCGGAAAGATGGCTACGCCACCCACTGATATACACCGCGATGGTTTGTACAATATTTTCATAAAGTCCCTGACATTTGAACTACATTTGAGCTACAGTCTCATACTGCCCTCGAATTACACACAAAAGCTAATATTTCATATTCAACATCAAAACATCTTGATCCGTGTGCATATCAAGGATAACACACTTTTGGTGATATTGAATTAGTCAAAGAGAAAAGGGGCTTAATTTCAGTATCAGGTTTCATAACAAGTATCACGGCAAAGATAAGAAACTACTTATAACAAAATCACGTAGCCGCCTAATCTAGATTTAATATGAATGACCTTCTAATGTCACTATTCATGCCATTTTCTATTGAGAGAGCAAAGTGAGAAGACAGATGGTTATTCGGTGCTCTCATGTAATACATAGTTTTGCTTTCCGATTAATAATTGTCTGAAAAAATGACTTTGGATATGAATGTTTCATGAATGCATTTTGTTTTTGTTGCCCAATGGATATCAAGAAATAGCATTTCGTAGTAGCTCCAACTGGAAATTTGAATTCTCTTGCTCTGTTACACTACCAATGAAATATCTGTCTATAATACCTACAGTTTACAGATCCTTTACTATATGTTAAATGTTAGACTATAATAAGCGAGGGAGCGTAGCGACAGAGCGAGAAAATGTTTTATTTTGGAATATTGAAGCCCGTTGAAGCAGAGTACTCTAGCACCTGGACAGTACGGAGCAGGCTTTACTCAGTATTTTGTCTGGGGGACAACCTCTTGAAGATATGGGGAAGTGTCCCTGCCCCCTTCCCAGGGGGAGGCCGACACGAGCCCTCAATTCTCATGCCTCTCTATTATTTTGATCGATGCCGGCATGAGAATACAAAATAAAGTGAAGTGAAGCAAACATCAGATTTTCCGAAAATACTGTACAAGGGACACTAACAGTCGACCCTGGATCCCATCGCTTGCAGTTCATTTTCTCTCTAATCTCATCTGCACTTTTTTCTTCCTCTTATTGAGCTTTTTTTTTTTTTTTTTTTTTTTTGCTTTTCCTGCTTTATTTCTGATAAATCTGTATCCATTTCATCCACGAGACTGTCTTGTTATGTAATCAAACTGTTACGCACGCGTCTTCTGTGAAAATTACGATAGGGCGTTTTAGGTTTTTTATGGTTTCTCGAAAATGAGGCCAAAACTCAGTGACCAATTTCATGATATCAGGGTAAAATATTTTAGCCCGAAAGAAATTCAAAGAAGATGCTTTGTCAGTTTTATCTGGGATTTTTTTATTCAGGTTTAAAGCGAGATACCTGCAATTATAAGCGTATGCATATTTTTTCCTTAAGTGGAGAAATAAGTAAGAGATGAAAATAATTCATATCCCTGATCATGATCAAATTAGCTTTATAAATTTTCCTTTTAACTTCGACACTCCGGTCATTATATTTATATCTGGATGCTGATGACGTTCCCTTTTCGATGGTTTTTTTTTTTCATGATTTCGACCAGTGAAATCATAAAATGTTTCTTATCAATCGTATAGTTATTCTAGTAACAGTTCACCTTTGTTTGGCAATGGTTGATCACAATACCATTGTCCTGCGCCAACTGGAAGGTGTCAACGTTAATGTAGTGGTTCACCTTTATGTCTGCCTCTAGATTCAAAACAGATGCGAGTTCTTCATCGATGTGAATGATTATTCTTTGAGAACAATGAAACATAATGCATGTAGGGTATTAAGAATACAGTATTTGTGACAGGCAATCCAATAATACATACATTGAAAAAAAAAATCTATAGCAAGAAGCACGACACATGGCCTCTTAGCAAAAGGATGTCTGCAGCACACGGGGCTACCTTCTATCCAAATGTCCCCCTCTTTATTAATTTCTGGATACGTTACTCGTTTGATAATAATTACGAAAATTATTTCTTTCATGGCTATGATGATATGATGGTAATTATGACAATGACTGCGTAAATGACCTGATGATATCATGGCATTTACAATAACAATTTTAAGATTAAGATGGTGAGAAGAATAACGATTGCTTTGAGCAAGCCGTTTTTTGAATAATCCTCTTAAAAAAGGAATAGTGTGTCATTTTAATGAATACAGATTAGCATAAAATAAAATCTTATACAAATTATTTTGTTTTCTTCAAAATCATGCATTCTTTAAATCGACACGCTTGAATTGGAAAATGAAAGTGATTCTAATTTTACTGACAGATGCATATCGGAAGCGGTCGAACCGTGGCCTAATTGATTTGACGGTCTTGTATCTCTCTTCCGAATTACAACGGCGAAGGGAAAACCCCGAAATGGATACCAAGAAATATATTGTGAATGGGAGGAAAAACAATCCGGACCAGTGGCGGATTTAGGGGGGCACATCTGGCCCGTGCCCCCCCCCCCTTTGGAACCCAAAACCTTTTTCTTTCTTTTTTTTTTGTTCTTGTTTTTTTGTTGTTGCTTGTCAGAGATTTATGGAGGGGAAGTAGACCCGCATAACCCCCCCCCCCCCCCCAGCACTGAGCGAATTTTGGAGGGCTGGGGGAAAAAATAATTTTGCCGTCACCTTCCTACCCCCTCCCCCCCCCCCCCCCCCCCACTGAGCAAAGACCAAAAAAATTCGGGTCTCCCTCCAAGCAAAATTGACAAACCTGCATTTGTGTGCACCCCCCCCCCCCCTTATACAAAATCCTGGATCCGCCCCTGATCCGGACATTATCAATTAAAGAGAGAATTGAATTCTTGTAAATGTGAAGAACAAAAATAATTTGTGAGCTTTCTCATTTTTTACTCCTATGTCGAAGAATATAATTTCGGCAAAAGGATTGCTCTTTAAACTCCTTCATATTCCAAATATAACCGATCATGCTAAACAAAAAACAAAAATTGGGACCATTCTTATTTTATGTCGCATTTGAGTTAAGTCCCATATACCCATAGCTGTGTGAAGTCTCTTTCTCTGTATCTGATTTTCAGCAAGTTTTGATGATTTCAAAAGTATTCATATTTACGACATAACCAACCCTTTTCAATAACTTCCAGAAAGTTTCTGTCACAATGGAATCGCATGACCTATACTCGACTTTATCTTTAACCCCAGCACAGAACATCATTCCCAATGTGCATCTCGCACTTAGCCAATTGCCCTGGGACTTAGGGTCAAAGGTCGTATTTCCTGTTGGAGCATCCTGTAGCATCATATGGAGCGATTGATAACGAATCATGAGAATTCATCAATGTCAGATAATCCAAACTTAAGTTTCCTCCTATATTTATCGATAATATCCCCTTTTTTTTTCTTCTCCTCATAGGCAGTATGTTTATCGGTGTAAATTTCATCAAAATCAACGACTTCCAGAGTTTTTCAATAATTTCCCCCGAAAGCGAAATAAAACGGCTCTGATTACACTCCCGGTATATTACAGAGAACACTGGAAGAATAAAAATTGTTTCGGAGAGGAAAGAACGAAACGGTCTGTAACGAAATTGTGACACAAAACAAGAAGGAACAAACTGTTACCCTGTAATGGTTTTAAATCTCAACTGAGATATGAATACTTTTTGTAAAACAATTATTTTCTTTTCTTTCCGTTGTAAAACAATGATTTTAGACAATATAATATATTTTGAAAGCAATCAAAATACACGTACCTGATCGAAGGAGACAAGAAGAGAATTCACCTCAGCAAAATTACATTTCTTTGTCAAATTTGGTTGGATATCTGTGCATTTCATCTGTTTGTGATGTTTTACCATTGTCGATATTTATCGTGATATATTTTACACCCACATGTCATGCGTTTAATGACGTTTTAAGTGTGATTATTTGTCAACACTCTGAGACCAACGCCAGATAGTCCCATGTATATGGTTATATGAACGGAAATCTTAGTTTTCATTTTATTTGATATTATGCTAAACAAACCGAGTAACGAGAAATCAACAAAATAAGAATAACCTGTAAGGCACGATGCAGTATGTTTTAAATCTCTTTCCGTTTCTTGATTTGAAATGATTCGTTTGATATGAGCATTTTTCTTTGTTAAGTATTTGTTAACTGTATCCATTTTATGTTGCCCTGTACCGCGTTCGATAAGAACAGGTAACCTGGGTTCATTGTATTCCCTTTATTGTATCATATAGTTTACCTTTAAAGTGAAATTTGGCTCGATATCAGTGAACAGGTCATTCACCTGATCTATGCACATGTCTCTCTTTACATGCTCTATCTACCCCCCCCCCCTTTTCTCTCTCTCTCTCTCTCTCTGCATCTCTCCCTCTCTCTCTTTCTGTCTCTCTCCATCTCTCTGTCTCCCTCTCTCTGTCTCCCCATCTCTCTCTATTTGGCTGCGAATGTGTATATTCTTTACATGAATGATTGTGACTCACATGAACTCGGGTGATGTCAAAGACCGAGCGGTCATTTACACGAGTTTTACAGTTATGAATAAAGTAGAAATCAACCTTTCTAATGACAAGCCAGAGATATAAACAAACACAGAGAGATGGGGAGAGAAAGAGAGAGAGAGAGTGAGAGAGAAAGAAGAGAGAGAGAGTGCATTTAAATAGTATTATTTAATTTTATATTTTGACAACATTACAGACCATTACATACAGATAGAGTGCACTGCTGGGGATGTATACCGTTTCGTTAAAACAACTATCACTGGCCTTACCCGAGTAAAATCAGACAAGCCGACACATTCAATAACTACGTTTGTTTGTTTGTTGGCTTTTTTTTTAATGGAAAGGTACATTCATGACGAATGTACCTTGTTCTTTTCTCCCTATTCGATACTTCGCCGTCCCCTTTTCACCAAAATACTTCTGACATCTATAATAGGTAAAGAAAATCAGCTACATCACAATCAAAAAGCATATTCGATATTAGTTCGAAAAGATATTAAACACCATTGAACCGGTTACATTTCCCTGACTGAACCGTGATCATGTACTTTGCTGTTAATATTTTTGAGTTTAGAGTAAAGAGAATCAAGTTTTCATCAATTAATTTATTCACGTATTTCTCCACTCATGATGTGTATAACACTATAATATGGCAAAAATTTGATTTCTTTATGAGTCTATAAAAATCATTCATTGGATTACAATAAATGATACAAGTTATAAACAGATATTATTATAATTTATCTGTTTACTGGATTGGTAAATATCTTTCCTCCTACAAAATGAGGATAATATCAGTTATTCTTCTTCGCAATTCCATATCTAACAAACACACTACCATTATCCCGCCAGGGTCTTCCGCTGGAGAAAGAGTCTCACTTTATTTCCTCCGGGGAAAAAAAAATCATAATATTTTCAAATTAATCTCTGACCTTGCCATTCATATCTGGAAATTTGTTAATATTCTTCGAATATGTCCTTATCTACATTGATTCGACGCGATTTCGTGTTTTTGTTCTTTTTTTTTTTCTAATTCAACAGCAAGGTTATTATGATTACATAAACAGGCGATATTTCAGGATGTTATTGCGACGAAGTTTGTTCTGGATTCATACAACACCATCATGATCATAATTTGTGTTTACCCTGCATTTGTGGGAAATTGAAGCGGTATTATTTATTGTATGAAATGACAATTAGCACTGTTTGATAATTTGTTGACTAGTATGATGCCTTTTTTCTTCTTTTTCTTTTTTTCTTTTTTTTTCTATTTATTTTTGTTAAATAGTTGTTTTTTCCTTTTATTACTCTATGATTTATGTATGGTTGTTTTCTGTAATTTTTGAAACTTAATAAAACATATTAATTTAAAAAAATGCTTTATTTATATGTATATATATATATATATATATATATATATATATATATACATATATATATATATACATATATATATATATATATATATATATATACATATATATATATATATATATATATACATATATATATATATATACATATATATATATATATATATACATATATATATATATATATATATATATACATATATATATATATATATATATATATAATAAACAACTGTTTTAAAAAAACATATCAGAATATCTTCCTTTTACCGTATTCAGGGAACATAATAATAATAATAACACAGTTTGTTGAAATATCAACGAGATCAAATGGAATATCCTCTAATTATGAATAATGCAAAGTGACAGAAATGGAGAGCAAATAGAAAAGAGATATAGACATATAAAGAAAGAGTTGGAAAGGTAAATGGACAGAGTGAGAACGGTATTATGACTAACCTAGAGACTATGTTTTACGAAGAACATGGCATATGTTTTTCTGACTGTTTACATCAATATCGTCACCGCATTGGTACACCTATAACAAAGACTTCCTTCTTCGTATATACCATGTTTTCCATAAAGGTGGGACATAATATAAAAGAAAATTAATTGAAATTGGGAAACATGGAAGAGCAACAGTTCAAACCAACCACAAATATTTTGGATATTAAGTAAGAACTTCCGATTAATACTGCAAATTAAGATTCACACGCAATCACACTATGCGCGCACGCAGTCCTGTTCCGTTATTATTATGAAATCAAACAACAAAATAACTTGTTTTCAGAATCAGTCTTTTGCAGAATAAACCAGGCATACATACAAGAAGAAAATTATAAAAAAGTGTTCGATAGATGAGTATGTCTGTACTTTAAATCTAGGAAGTTATTCAAGCATCCATTTAAAAAAAAGAAGCTCTTTATACTTGTTGCGGCTCCTTCTATTGCGTCAGGATCATTCAAAGTGAATATTTCAGACCTCTCGGATTTTGGGGGGTGGTTATATCAAATTTTTGTAGGTCACCGACTTTCAGCATGGACATTAAATTATGTTTAATATCTATCTCTGATCTACATTCAAACTTTCATTATTCGGATCAGGGAAATACTTCAAAAAGGAAAGAAGGATACAAAAAACGAGGTCGAAAATTGACTTCGCGTGCTTGTCCTGCCGCCTGTACTTTTGTTTGTGGATGTCAGGGTACCGAGACAAGATTGTTTACTACTTTAGCCTGGGAGATTGCGGCAACAAGCGAAGAAGCGGCAAAACCAGATGGAGATGATGATTTGGTAAAAGAGCACCACTCAAGCGCCAATCACTGCCCTAATTGGGAAGAATTCGAAATCTGGTCAGTGGTTAGGGGTAAGGTGCACTTCGTAATGAATCGCATCTCTGTACTTTCCTTCAAAAAAAAAAAAAAAAAAAGGGTGAAAGATATAGATGTAAACAACTTCGACACTGTTATCTGTGGGAAACTCTGTGAACTCTAATTGTCCCTGATAGCCTTGTTAATACTACCACGGAGTGATAAGTCATTGGGACTACAAAAAATGAAGAGAGCATTGCAAAGATGATACGGGATGTCCAGATGTAAACAGCCGTAATCTAGCACTGATAGTGAAGTAGTCATTTCCAGTCATGCCCATGATCCCTGTTGGACAGTTTATCACCGAAGGGCGGATCCAGGTTCTTGTGATAAAGGGGCATAATACCGAACATCTTCTGAACAAGCTAAACAAAACAAGAACAGCAAGATAAAAGGTTACTTCCTTTTTTCAGGTGACATTTGAGATGGAAATTCGAGGAGAGGTTGGGAACATTTTTCTTTTTTGTACGAAAGCTCTGCCGAGTTGATTTCAAGAGGTTGGCAATGGCCGGTTGTGCCCTCCCCCCCCCCCCCCGGAAAAAACACAACAAACAAATAAACAAACAAACAAAACAAAACAAATAAACCCGCCAGTGTATCATTCACCCACTAACCATTCGATTACCCTTTGATATCATTTTATTGCAGATAGATGACAGCAATTATTTATGAACTTCCAGATTGTACGGATTGTATTGTTATTCCCCCTCTCTCTCCCTCTCCCTCTCATTTCCACTCTCTTTCTTACTCTGTTTCTATCTTCTCTCCTAATGTTTTACTCTTAAAGGGGTACCCAATGCTGAAACAATGTTAGTTCATTTAAAAGATCATGATTTTATTAGCAGAAAATCATCTGCCTTAAGTTTTTTTTTAAAATTCGTGTTGCCAGAAAAATCCCCGAAATATGGTAAGACTTCAGGATATTTTGGCCCCTCAGCTGTGTCCCAATTTCAGCTAGGTAACCACAATGACTCAAAGTGGTTACCCAGGTTCGCATATTGCAGATGTGTTGCGCGCTAGACTGTACAAAATGCATTACACCTTGCGCGCATTTTGCTATAATTGCGCGACAAGGTAACCACTTTGACGTCATTGTGGTTACCTAGCTGAAATTGGGACACAGCTGAGGGGCCAAAATATCCTGAAATCTTACCATATTTCGGGGATTTTCTGGCAACACGAATTTAAAAAAAAATTTAAGGCAGATGATTTTCTTCTAATAAAATCATGATCTTTTAAATGAACTAACATTGTTTCAGCATTGGTACCCCTTTAATGGGAATTCATACACTGTACCGGGTATGTTACATCTTTGCAATATATTTATTTGCTTTCTGAATGCGCTACTTAGCTACACCCCTTTCCCTCTATCACTTTTTCTCCTCCTCCCCCTTCCTCTCTCTATTTCCTTCTTGTTCTGCTATTTTTTCTCCCCTTCTCATAAGTCTTCGACCTCTTGGGGGCAGCTTAATGTAATGTATAGTATGACATTAATGCAGTACATGTACTATAATGTAATAATGTATACATGTTCTCCACCTTTTTTTTACCCACTGCAATATGTTATGGTAAATATGTTGATTATCTACAATACTGTTGAGTATTTGAATATTCCCACCCTTGCAGATGGAAGACAGAACTTCCAGATTGTACAGATTGTATTGTTATTCCCCCTCTCTCCCTCTCCTTCTCCTTCCCTCTCTCTTTCTTACTCTGTTTCTATTCCTTCTCTTAACTCTATACTCCTTTGGGAATTACGTACACTGTATGTTACATTTTTGCAATATAAGGGATTCTTTGCTCAATCTTCATCTGTTGAGGAATAGTGACATTTATGCCTACTACCTTGCCGTAATTCAAAATTCAAAATTCTTTTATGGCACAGGCAGGTAGTGACAGTAAGAACATCCTATGCCACATTTTCCACTTCAAATTTCATTATGCGCTTAGTTCCAGTGATCCCTTTAATAGTCATGATAGTGAGTGCTTTATAATTGTATTTTTTGTATGTGTATTTATTCTTTTTCTTAATGTGCTTGATAGTTACTCCCCTTCTCCCTGGCTTATATTCTCTTCTCCTCCCTTTCTTTCTCTCTCTCTCCTTCTCTCCTTTTTCCCTTCTTCTTGTGCTATTTTTCTTTTCCCCAAAACAACTCAACCACTTGGGAGTAATTTAATGTATTGTCACATGTTATAGCTATTTTATTTACTGTAATTGATTACTTTTATTTACATTTACCATGTGATCTTCATTTGTACATGTATACAATTTTAATTTGTACACAAGACAAATATCGGTCTTTGGACCGTTTGTCCTAATTGTTTTGATAGTTTTTAGCTCAATAAAATCCGATATATATATATATATACATTCTGTTTCTGTTATCCTTACCTCTAAGTTTGTTTTTTTAATGATGTAATTCATTCACTCATCTAGTCTATTTGTAAAGGAGTTAAATACAAAAAAGAAATGACGTCATATTTGAAATCAAGCTCTAAGAGTTTCCAGTGATTTGAAAAATCAGTGGATGTGAAAGGATATCCTTTGTCTCATTCTACTTCTAAAAACACGACATAAAAAGTGAGTTTCCAGTGATTTGAAAAATCAGTGGATGTGAAAGGATATCCTTTGTCTCATTCTACTTCTAAAAACACGACATAAAAAGTGAATCACCATCGTCATTTTTCCGCTTCCTTCTCCTTAAACCAATCGACGAAAACTTCTATATTCACAGTATGAGCTTAAACTTACGGCACATAGAAACACAATTGTTCTCCTACGGAGTTTGGCAGCGTTGTCCTGATTCAATTTCAAAAAGTGTCAAAATTTTTACACGTGTGTTGATGTTTTCACAATAAGTAGGTCGTGTCATGTGTTATACTGATAAGCGTGTTTAGTAATTACATGGGCGGAAATATGCATATATGGATATAATTGCGTAACACATCTCCGCCACTGGTATTCTATTAAAATCTTAATGTCCCCCATCCTTTTGACATTCTCCACATTTTACCTTTATCATTTCAAGTTATAAAGTAAAAGATAAAGTTGAGCACTCGTCTTACGATTACATTGTGAAAACAAAAAACAATCTGGAAGCAATTAGAAAAGGTTGATTAGTACATGTGTACCCTGGATCTTATTTTTTTTGAATCACCAAAATGAGAATAATCAAGAATCAAATGCACTGCACTCAGAAATAGGTATATGGGACTACAAACACATGTGGCGTGAAAGTTTGGTACATTTACAAACTTTTCAGCTATTCTGGTCATATTTCGAATATGATATAAGTCGTTTTGGAAAGCAATCCTTTTCGGAGAATATTTTTTTTCTATGACATACTTCCAAACCAACATAAATAGAATGAGACAGTTCACAAATAATCATTTTTCACTTTGACCAGAATCAACTTTCTCTTTATATTCTCTTTATTTAAGATGTCAAACAATTACACACGGGCTTGTTACTATAAAGTGTGATTGGATCCCCACCTCTCAAAGAATAGTGAACAAATTCGTTGGGCAAAATTTCTCATGACATCCCTATTATCAACACCCTATTACTAACACTTAAGTTATTTCAAGTTATTTATGTAAGAAAATGTATACACAGAATTATACACATACATATTTTGGTATAGTTTAAAAGTAAGATGCGACAATTTTTTTTTTACTCCTTTTAGTGATCATAACAGATGTAGTTTTATGAAACGAAAACATGTAGTATAATTCAAGCATCATTTCAGTGATTGCGCATGCCCACTTATTACTTTATCCTGCATATTTATTTTTTCATTTTGTCTCTATCCATTTTCTTTTGACAGGGGAGACGATCTGATGTTAATACTGGGGGGGGGTCGAGGAAGCATAGCGACCGAGCGGGGTAACCCCCCCCCCCTCCCCTGATAAAGAATAATTTTTTATTCATTTTGCGGATTTAAAAAATCGCATTCTGTACTTTGCAGTCTCAAATACAAATATTGAGCTATTATCACCTTTAAAAATCGTATATCTGTGCAACATATGTTATATCTACACTATGTGCTACACGTGTCTTGTGCAAAGGGTGCTGGTACGACGCTTAATTCATGGTTGTGTATTAGGGTTATTGACATTTCTTTCTTCCCGTGCAAACAAAATCATGGCTAGCCAGGAAAAAAAAGGAAAAAGGTGTAAATTTGAGAAGGTATTGTCACTCGCGTGCAGAGACACAAGAAAAAGAACTGGATGAATAAACTATTTGTTCTTTAGAGGAAACCATCTACATAATTACTTCTTAAAACAAACGTGCTTAGACCTAGATATGGCCCCTGCCCCTTCCTTTGTGTCTAAGCCTCAGTCCCTGCTATTTGAATAAGTGTCTGTGGCCCCTCAGCAACGTGTGCAATAACGCTTAACTTGCAGGGGCTTTTATATTTTCCTTTGAGTTTGCTAAATATAAATGGTCCTTTTCCCTATCCTTCTTTTTCATTTCGACCAACTTACTACAACTTATAATTTTTATCTCATACAACTTTTATCAAATCGCGTTTATATCTTATAGTCAACTAAGCATATCAAAATATCAATCTTCTCTTCGGGTTTCTTTCCAATTCTTCATTCCAAGTCTAATCAATTCACCCTTTCCGCTACTGAAGCATATTGCCCCAATTTCATTATTGTTTCTTCAAATACTCTCATTTTGACCTTGAGCCAAATTTCGCAGCAGATGGTCGAAGCTATGTGAAAAGTGCCCCATTCATTTCCTGAAGTTCATCGTGGCAGCAACTTCATGTCAGGGCATTTACCAACTTCAAACAATAGCAAGAAAACAATTTTGTTATATTATTTTGTTCGTTGCTGTATGATATACCTGGCAATGCAAGGGGTATGGGTATTAATTGCAGGACGCTCAGGAAGAGCAGTATTAAAACTAATGAGGTTACTCTTGGGTAAACAAGACCATATTATTATCATTATAATTATTGTTACTAGTTGTAGTATTATTGTTATTATTATTATTATTATTATTATTATTATTATTATTATTATTATTATTATTATTATTATTATTATTATTATTATTATTATTATTATTATTATTATCATTATTATTATTATTATTATTATTATTATTATTATTATTATTATTATTATTATTATTATTATTATTATTATTATTATTATCATCATCATCATCATCATCACCATCATCGTTATTCTTACTATCATTATTATCAGTATTATTGCTGTTGTTGTTATAATAATTATCATCAAACTTCATCATCATAATTATTGCTACTACTGCTATTGTTATTATCATTATTATTATTCTTATTCTTATTATTATTATTATTATTATTATTATTATTATTATTATTATTATTATTGTCATCATCATTATCATTATTATGATTATCGTTAGTATCATTATTATTATCATTATCGTCGTCATTATCCCCATCATCATCACTATTACCATCATCATCTTCATCATCGTCGTCATCGTCGTCGTCGTTGTTGTTATTGTTGTTTCACGACGTTACAGTAGAATCACCCCCAACACAAGCCTTAACTTGAACTGACGTCCCAAAAATACCCGATCAACCATCAATGTCATACTCACCTTGGCTTAACCCCCTGGTGACTGAGAACGAGGAGAGAAATGTTCTTTAATCAGCTTATCGACAAAAGAGCCTCGTTCCTGTGGGGTCACGGGGGTCACAATGACCCAATTGGGACCCCAGACGGGCAAATATGTAAGATTTATGAAAATTTTGAAAAGGAGAAATTGATTTATTTGTCGAAGCCATAATGATTGTGAAGACATTTCAAGGGATGTGTCTTTTTGTAAGCGATGATTTTGGTAACATAATTGCTAGCTGAACTCGCTTTCAACATCCTAATTCCAATGCAAATTCAAAGAAATATATTTTTCGTCACACCCCCTCCCCCCCCCCCCCCCCCATTTTTACAAAGGAAATGAAGAATGCTTTTTGCTTGCTTTTTGAAAGCTGACTTCATTTACGTTTATATTCTTTCTTCCCCTCCTGAGTAATATACAGAAAAATCAGGAATTTATGAAAGCATCCTGAATTGATGTCCAATTCATTATTCCTTATGTCAAGATCATGAAGATTACAGCAATGAACGTTGGACCAATCCGACTTCCTTGTTATAATACAAATAATATTACGCTGTGCAAACCTTATACTAATTTACGTCACCTTCATAATCATCACCATTCCAAACTTTATTGTTTCATAATCAATGTCGTCAGTTGATTATCATTATCACCATTATTATTATTATTATTATTATTATCATTATCTGCATCACCATAAAAGGTCATTTTCTTCAACTATTCCCAGTCAAGATCATCCATCGATCATCATCATCGTCGTCACCATCACCACCATTATCTTCATCCTCATTATCATCACCACCATCATCATCATCATGATCATCGTCATCACCACCCTAAATCATCACAATTAAAAACGCCATCACCGTCACCATCATTATCATCTTCATCAAAATCATCATTAGTATCAACATCTTCATCATTATCACCATCATCGTCTTCCTCATAATCATCATCAATATCACCATCATCAATATAATCGTCACCAACGAGATTAATCAAATTTTAGCCAACATTTTTGCCGACGATTGTCACCTGTCACCTGTCACATTGACCTCATAACAAACAATGCTGTAAAACACGTCACTAAATAAATCAAGATCTGCGAAAAGTCACTTTTAAAGTAAAATATATATTCATTTTTATTTTGCTTTCTTTTTCCCGCTAATATTTACAATTTATGGAATGAGTAGAAAGAGTATGTACATCAGCTCAAGGTTTTGAATATCAAAGGTGGAAGATATCGAAACATGAAACATCAAGGTAACAGCTAAGGCTGGGGGCACCGAATGCGGTAGGTGTGCGTTACAAATACGGCACGTTTTCAAGCCAGTCTGACACACATCCACGAAGAGTTTCGTGTTTGAAAAAGTGCCGCATCCGTAACGCCTTCTTCCGCACTAAGTGTAGCCAGACATGAACACAGTGTGGATATAACTGCAGTACTTGAATCGGGAATACTGTCCTTATCACAAACAAACATTGTAATAAGAATCATTACAAAAAAAAGGTCATCTAATTTCTTTACGAAGACAATTAATGGAAGAAATACATCGAACAACATGTACGCTCTGCGACGTAATACTGGCGCATCGACATATTGATTAATTTGTAATGATGATGAGGAACGAATTATGACTGTTCTGTCATAACAGAAGGGTTTTCAAATGATTGATTTGACATAATTTAGTATCTCACATTTTCCTTAAACTCTTCCCCAGAGCTGTACAATAGAGTAATTTTATTTACAACACAGACAGCTAAGTTGAATAGGGGGAAGGTTTCAGAATACATCGTGACACCATTCGCCTTTTACGCTATTGAATGGTAAATCAAAATAAGTCATAGAAAACCGACGTAGATCATTGTCTGACTATTTAACTAAGAAGAAAATGTATTTTTTCATTAGAATATTTTCATGAATTATCCATATCTCTGCTGAGAATATTTACATCAAACCAGCACGATGAATACATCCGATGTTATACATATCAAAGTATTGGTATAAAAGTGCTTTCATGAGTCTGAAAATGTACAAACTTTTGTGCATGTGATGAAAAGGGGACACTTATGGGCTTGAATTAAAATGTAATGCGTATGTGAATGTCATCAGAGCTTTTACAAATAACTTATACAAAATTAGCATTTCTTTCCAACATTTTACATCACCACTTCAGTTCAATGGAAATGTTTAAAAACATATAGAAATATACCAGTGGCATTAAGAAAATGTCAGAGAAATATGCAGCCATTAAATCCCATACAAAAAGTATAACAAACATTTTAAAAATGTGTCATTGATCTATTCATCTTCTGCTTCATAAAAACTTACGATTGTCATATGTGATTTGAAACATACATTATTTACACACGAGTAGTTATTTGAGATTTTCAAAAAGTAGCAAGTTATTATCCAATGTCTATAACTGTTAATATACCCCTCTGCACCTCATAAAGTCAAGAAAATGTCACGTAGGACTGAATGGCAACATGAATCAATCATTGTCAAGGTATTGTCTTGAGGTTGAATGGGAATGTTATACAAAGGATAATCATAAGAACACTTTATTTTCTCTCGCAATTCATATCACTGATTTCATACAAAATGACAGTAAAAAATATACACTCTTCTATACATTCATTAAGGCAACGCATAAAACATTTACATCATGTCATTTTTTTTATTTTGTTTTGTTTTGTTTTGTTTGTTGCATATTTCTGTTTACTATCAAGCAAAGTGGAAACAATGGAATGAATTTCAGTCTTCGGTGATTTCGAGCTCCAGTCATGTACAGATCATTTGAGCTGTGCCTCATCTACTTACATAGTAAAAAAAACTTTTCACTCGAAATGTATATTGCTTAAAACATCAAGAAATTAATTCATTAAACAATAAGGCATAGTAAGGAAACATATAATACTGGTTACACGAATTTTGATTAGAGTTGCATATCAACGAGTCTCTGTTTTGTAATATGCCCCGATTAAGTAAATACCTCACAGCTGCTGGTATGGGAGCTCTTTAGAGGGGGAAATATTTCAGCCCCGGACACAGATTAGCTCAAACAGGTCCCGTCAAGGAGTAGGAAAAAGATTTCCCTTTCCCCCCTTCACGGTTTTTCTACAACCAGAGACTTGAAAATTCTTGAGAATTTTTGATGCGATAGCATTTCCATCTGTTTTTGGAAGAGGGGATTCTGTTTATTGCGTTTTGACTAGAACGGTGGGTAGCTATGAGAGAGCGTGTGAGGCGTGCGGCAGGCACGTGGCTTTATATCCTCTGGGGGTTACTACCAGATCGGCAAGGATGGAGCACAGCGGTAGACGGGCTGAGAGATGAAGAGAAAGAGAAAGAGAGAGAGAGAGAGAAAGGGGGAGATGTATTGAATGAGGGTGAAAGAGTCAACGAGAAAAGAGATGCAGAGAGAGAACGATCGTGGTATGCCGTCTCAGATTTGATCGGTGCCCCCGCATAAACCTCACCTCTCCCAGCGAAGAAGATTCCAAGTGATGCCAACGTCACAGCCAAGCGAAGTCTTTGGTTGGCTCGTCAAGTCGATGACTGGCTGCTACCCTGGAGGCACGCCATAGCCACGCGACGCACGATCGGCCGCTTATGTTCGGCATTCGTGTAGGAGGCAGGCAGGCAATGGCTTGAGGCTGACTTATGGGATGGGTGATCGTGAAGGTCAAAGGTCGGGGTCATGTCAAGATCAGTGACGAGATGAGACAGGTTGGCTTCTAGTACACCACCATACACCCAAAATGAAAAAGGCACGCGTATCGAGTCGATTCACGCTGCACTGCGCACGCCAGCTGCGTGACTTGGAAACCAGTCGCGATGCCTTCAGTTTCTTGCACTTTTCCCATTCCTTTCCTTCCGCTCGCTTTCTCCCTTCTCTCCGAGTGAAGAAAAACCCCGACGAATAAGTGAACAAGTCTCAAATCATTCCAATTAGGATTACTGGGGCACGTAGAATCTCATTGCCAAGTCCGCCATGTCCCTTTGCATTTGTTCATTCTCCCTCTGCTCCCGTTCAACCGTACGTCGAAGTTTAGTGCGTCTATTTTGAAACCAAATCTTGACCTGGCGTTCAGTGAGTTCGAGGACTTGAGAGAGCCAGGCACGGCGCTCACGGCACGGGTACATACTCCGTTTGAACTCGTCTTCGAGATGGATGAGCTGGAGTTTAGAATAAGGTTTTCGTTTGGCTCGGCATCCATCGCCGTTTAGATCTTTCGTGAGGCCATCTATGAAAACAAATAGAAGAAAATAAATACAATTGATTACGATAACGCAGATGAATGCTGAATAACAAACACTTATCGATAATTTCGTCACCGTTGTCTGATCACTTAGATACTTTTACACCAAATAAATACACCAAAAGGCTGTCGTCTTAACAATTACAAAAGATTTAATTGCGTACCGCGGAGAAAAGCACCAAGAAAGGCAGGGAAAAGAAATTAATTTAATATATAGAAATCGATATTATCTGGACCAGTTCAGGATCTGCCACGTCGACGATGTGGGGGTTAATTAGGTCAAGGGTTGAATTTCGACGTCAAGATCTATGCTCGATTCTGATTGGTTGATGGTAGTGTGTTTGGGGTCTCTTCGACGCGTCTTCGTCAACCGCTCTGAGTGTGCCTGTCAGGGCGGGGCACGAGGAAAACTTTTCGACTGCCTACTCGTCTTCCGCAGCGAATAAATCATGATTATTAAGAATGGAAATAATAAATAACCATTGCAATTTGTTGCGAAGAGACTTCGCCGATTTGAAATAAAACTACGAAATTAGGTACAATCCGTAATATTCTTGATAAATGTTTGACGGTTGCGTTTTGACCGATGAACGAAATTTTTTCTTTAGTTAAGACAAGTATAATAAACTCGGCCTTTAAATCCAAAATGCAATTAAAATTTTAAGGTAACGAAGAAGAAGAAAGCATTAAAAAAATTATTGGAGAAAAGGAATGGTCCCATGTCAAATTCATAAGGTCACATTTTATGGTACGACAGTTTGTGTTCCTAACATTAAAACGAGATGCTTGGTTTTTAATCAGTAGCAGATCAAATTTAACTAGATATTTTATGGGCATATTGTTTTGCACATTTTACAGCAATAAAATGTCACTGAATAAAACACAGCAGTCGGAAGACATATGGTTTGAACAGAGAGGGGAAAAACACAGAGAAAATAGCATGAGTGATTGCAGATGGAGGTACTTTAGTTCCGAAATATTTCACTCAGCCAAGACTATTAACGTTCGGGGAAGAAAAATATGAGACGGGTAATGAGAATCAACAGAACTTATTGAAAGAACCTCTTCCCCTCCCCAAATCTCTCCCCTTCTCTCTGTCTCTCTGTGTGTCTCTCTCTCTCTCTTTCTCTCTATCTTCGTGTATATCTGTCGACATCGATGCACTCCGAGAGAGAGAGAGAGAGAGAGAGAGAGAGATAAAGGAGAGAGTAGGATAACTGTGTAAATTGTTTCAATACATCTGCAATTAAATGGATGGAATATCTGCCCCCGATAGACCACCTTCGCCCTGAGGGACTATTACTCGGGTTGTAGGTGCGCGAGCGAGAGTTTGTGATGGATCGAAAGTCCTAATGCGGCTCGCGAGCGATGGATTAAGGGCCGCTTGATGATACCTGCGGACATCCCGCAGCGTGCTAGGACAATGATGATGACGAGGGGCATCATCGCTGTCGCTGGTCAATTCGTTTGGCACGCGCCGAGAGCGAATCTAGGACGACGGCTCATTAGCGGTTCCGTGACCGCCGATGAGGGAGATGTCAGCAGTGCGCTGAAATCATTGATCGATGAAGTGAACTCATATTACACCCCAATAAAAGAAATTTATATTTCTTGTAAATGAAACATATATTTCTGCCCTAATTTTAATGATGCTTAAAAATGGTATTGATGATGATGATCAAAATACAATGATACAGCTTCCTTGTTTAATTATCTAATAAATTATCGTTATCTTAAAGAGATGAATCTGATTGAAACTAGATATTTCGCATTATGGAATTTTTTCGTGTGTTGGAAACTGCTAGGCATAAGTGGTCATTTGGGGACATTTGATTAACGCAATAATAATTTAGCGAAGAATGTTGCACATGAAAATGTGTCGAAAAATAAAATGTGAGAAAAACGGTGACGAAATTTTCTTACCCATTTTTTCCGGCGTTGATTCATTCGACGAACTCGTGTATGCTCTAGTACTACTTGTTTCCGATGACGGTGACAGGTCTTCGCGAACATTCCGTCTTTCGCAAGACATCGAATTGTCCGTGTACGCGTCAAACATTGACGACGACGTCGATTGAACCGGTGAGCGCTGCTGGAAAGATGTCGGAGTTGAAACAGTCGGCGAAGAAGGCACAAACGGTGGCGAACAAGTGGTAGGAGATGAAGCCAGAGGGCCTGGGAAGGATGGGCAAGGGTATGGGCGAGGTGCTACGGGCCCGTGATCGGCAGCGTAAATGCCAGGGGCGTTGGTATACCAATTCCCTGCCCCTATTCGATCAAATGCTTCGTAATCGGAGCAGGGGACGAGCGAGGTGGCATCGAGGGAACCACGGTAAGCATCGCGGTAACAGACGGCGTCACTTGAGGCACAATGCTGCATATCCATGGTTATAGCCCAGCGAATAGCTCCTCTATTTCAACGCGACTCGTCCGACGACTCAGCACGGTCTGCTGCCTGTACCACCAGCGCGACTCAGTTATACTTTTGCGTCTGGTTGGATACGCGTAAACACTCCTCCTAGTTGCTAGCAGCCACACATCAATCATTACTCACTTCAGCTCAAAGGGGCAGTATTAAAATCCAATGACGGTTCAAATCACTTGCTCGGACAGTACGCCTTGCGCGCATCCGTCCTCACACACGGCCTCGAACAATTAGGACGAGCACTGGACGCTCTGTCTAATCGATTCGTAAATCCACGAATTCACACCTTCTCGCTTTTATAATTTCTAAATTTTAGATCAAAATGAGGACAAAATATTTATTTGCTATCCCCAAATCAATAAAAAGTCAATAACTTTGAGTATTTCCGATCAATAAACCTGTAACGGTACACACACAGACGTAGAAGTTCTCATGACCTTATAACATGTATCTAGACAAGTTTGTTGCGTTTTTCTCGCCTTTTAGACGACAAAGTTGTCATTGTCTGTTGTAAAATTCATAAGACGATCCCTGAATTTTCACAAAATAGCACATCTGCCATTCTACAAACGCAGAATCTGGTACCCAGGGCGGGACATTTGAATAGAGACGACCCCGGATACAGCTCGACAATCAGTCGTCATCCACCTGTTGTCACACGATGGCATGACTTTGAACACCGTCATTTTCATTCAAATTTACCGGAAAATTATACTTTTTCATTTCATCTGCGAGAAAAAATACAGAAATTATCAAAACTTTCCAAAATATTCCGAGAAAATGAGGCAAAATATGTGAAAATTGAGCCCAAAGACACGGCGTGCGTACTGTGGCGGCAAGGGTGCCGGGACGCTATGGAGGTACCTTACGCCCCGTTTGGGTGAAGAATGTCTAGCTTTTGAGCCCTAGATGGCGCTTATGTATTGCAAAATATGCTGGGGAAAAGCTGATAAAGACGTTGAGCTATTTTTTCTCTGTCTTTGGCATTTTATTTGGCTGAAATTGAAGGAGAACAAACAGATTTCGTCAAAACCACTGCGTGTCGAGTGATATGGGATATCTACACTAGGACTACCCTATATGGAACTTGAACTGTGTTCCTCTCTATTTCAGCTCTTGTTTTAGGAAAATCATGGTTTAGGGAACATTTTGGATGATTTTTCAGTAGTTTCTTTAGATAAAAATTTGTTCTTGATCTGTATAAAATGTTGATATAAAGGGTGACGACGAGCGCTGGGAAACCAAGAGCAAGAGGGTACCCCTACACATGCTTCCCGCACAGCTGCTGAAGGCGCGAGTGCATTTTAGAGCACGGGGTCATTAGTTCAAGTTTCATACATTTTTGGAGCATTCATTTGCACCAGAAATTCTGAATTTAGCACTTCAAATGTTCATTTTATTCGCCAATCTTGACTCAAGTTGTAAGAGGAGATATGTGCCATTCCCGTTTGCATCTCTACCCCACCTCCTTGCCTACTGCGAAGAAGCTGGTTTCCTAAGGAGAGTAAAGAGTAGCAAACACACAAACGGGACTTTTTCAGGCTCGTTCGCAACTATATTATTTTTTAAAAATAAAAAAGAATTGTAGAAAAAAAACTTGGCAAAATTTAACGATTTAAAAATCAGTGTTATCTTTTTCATATTATATTAATGAATCTTGATTATTTGTTTATGATCTAATGCTTAATTAATTATTTAATTATGTAATGATATATACATTGATGCTGCTTGCTGAAAGTCTGGTCATGTATAAAAGCCGAGAACTCAACGCGGCAGCTCAGAAACAGTTGACGGACGAAGCTTTCAGGGAGTGGAAGATTCGGCACTCCGAAAATGTGGCATTTTGGCGGATATTTCAGTGATTTCTTCTTACTGTGGAATAATACCGGTAGCTTGTGTCCCACAGCATTCATGTTGCCTGGAAACTAGATGTGTGGAGTCATATTAACAGCGAAATGTCTTGATCGCTCAGGTAGACAAAACGCTTTGCGTCGTTGCCAGGCCAGGCTCCCGTCATCTCATCGCGGCGTTGGCAGACAGTCGAGCTACTGCGTGTGAGTGCGGTAAGTGGTTGGGTGTACAGATGTCGTCTGCTTACCCACCGCTTGTATACAGGGGCTCAAATGATACACCATATTCTCTATAATGTGTCGAAAGATAAGTTATTTTTTCTTTCTCATCTTGCTGTTCGGAACATGATTTGTTTTACATCTTCAGCGGAAATTTAGTTACGGCAAAGAGATGATAGGAGAGCAAAACAAAATTTCCCTTTTCATATCAAATTTTGATTAACAGGTGGTGGGGAACTTTTGAATGGGAGGAGGGTCGTGGATTATATGGCTATATGATGACGTGACTTAATTTTCCCATGATCAACCATTTAATATGAAAAATAGAAAATAAAGAGCAAGGAAGAAAAAAATAAGGGAAGAATTATTGGGAAATAATGTCCAATCACAGAGTTGAAATATTAATGGCGGTGAGTAGCGACATGATGCCGATTCCTAAGAAAGGTCATTCATGTAAACAGATGGTTAAATAGGGGGAGGGGCATGAGAGTGCGTTGTTATTCATTCACAAACATCAAAGGCTACAGTTCCCAGGGCCTAATTAAATCAGGAACTATGCGGTTTTTCTAACCAAGCGTTGCCGTTGAAATATTAAACCCAAACAAACTTTCAGGTCATCATAAAAAAGATTCGAAGCAAAATGAAAGTATGTATTGTTTTCTGTGCATATCATTTTTTATGACGCTCAAGTTTGAAAAATAGGCCCTCCTTTTTTTTTTAATTGCGTGGCATAAATTCATAATGCTAAAACGAAACTCTGTAAATTTTAAAGTGTTACCGTCAATATTTACGACTGAAATTGAATAGTGTTGCCAAATATGTGGATTGATATCATTATTTTGTCCCTGGTTTTGTGCCTTTGCCGCATAAATGTTAAGAGATCGATGATTGCACTTGTGAAAAATATCGTGTTTATATCCGTATCGGTATTGTTTACCGACAATTAGTGAATTAGCTCCGAAATCGGAGAGATGAGAGGTGGAATGGGCCGATTTCTGAGCAAAATATGAGATACATGTTGTGCATGTCGACCACATTGTCTGCCTGATATCTGCATGATACCTCGTGCAAGATGGAACTTTCGAACACGTGCTTGTCTAACAAATTAGTCTCTTACAAGCCTTTTTGTCAAACCTCTCAGCATACTCGCGTTTCAGTTCTTGTTTCTCCTCCTCGATCTCATCTCCAGATAAATCCATATCTCTTTGTCCTCCTTCCTTTATTACTTTCTATTCATCTGTTCTTTCCAGTAATTTATTTCTTTTGTTTGAACAACATGTGACGTGAAAACGTCATCCCGTTTTGTCTTCGCGTACGTATAGATCTGTTTGTTTAGACGGGGGTCTTTTAATGATACCATGAGCGTCAAGATCGAGAGCTTTGTTCGGCAGAATACATAGAACCTCTACTTTCTAAAATGATGAATGGATAATGATTACCTCATGTAGATGATAAAACTACATTAACTGGTGATAAGATAATTAAATGCCAGATATCTCTTCCAAATGTTTTCCCTTTTTCATGCGAAATTAATGTGTCTTTTGCATAACGCAATAAAAGCTAACGATCGATAACCAACTCTCACACTTTGACTTCAATGATATTTCAAACGATTGCATATTGACCCAAGCAAAAATGGCGTCTCATTATGTCATTCATAGAGCACTCTACAGCGTGGATTTGGCGCATTATAGGTCATATGAATTATTATTATCATTATTCAAACCAGATTGGATTTCGCTTCTATCCACTAACAAATGACTAAAAATCGACCGGCATCTAACCGATTTCCTTCAGGATCTAAATCCAATGTTAAGACATTAATTTTTCTACCCTACCCCATACCTCTGACTATATTCACATTTGCTCTCTATATTTTGGAGTTCGTACATATTAAAGTCAGGTGTAACATTTTACAAAGAGCGGTCAAATAGAATTTTCTTCACGGTTGATTCAATGGTAAATCACACAGTTGTTTTCACACGTATCTCCAAATGATGACACGTATATTCCTGTCCAGTGGTAACATTTCATAAAAAATCATTTAAGCTTGCAGCTTTACACTTTTTTTCTCGAATGTGCCCAAACTAAACAGGTGTTTCAACGGGCGTAAAGAATACTTTGTTCTTAATTTACGGTTGTACGTATCAATAAGAAAACGATTTAAAGAATATCAATCACAAATTGCAAGTTTTAAAATAAATCGACGCTGAAGATCTGAAGATCTGAAAGGTGGGATGGAATACAATAAAGATTTCATATCGAATGACCCTTTTGCAAACGAATTTTGAGAAAAACAACGTCAACTAATAAAGTAGTGGTATTTGTAGGCCTGTATGTCATACCAGGCCTGCTTAAAATGCTAGTGTAGCAAGCGTCGGATGTTATCAACTGTATAAAATGATACAAATCTATAAATGGTCTTATTTTATCAAAGAATAACAGGTCTTTCTCATCATCACGCTCGAAAAATGTTGACCCCTGAATGACACCAGACGATAATGACAAAGGTAGGCATGGTAGGATGGGTAGGAACGGGGGATAGATAGTAATATGGTGTGGAATCCACCAACGCTGTTGCTTAACAAGCCTTTCTTTCTTCTCGGGAGCGCGTCCGTCTTTGTAAGGTTTAATGCCCCTCAGACATGATATTGAATCATCTCATGCTCTCCCTGGATCAAGAACAAATCACTTTATTTGCTTTTGATGTATCAACGCCATGATTTTGTGATCAAGCCGGTGGTATGTTATGATAATTGAGACAAGAACAAAAGAGAGATCTGAGGGGGACATCCAGTTTGGAATGAAACGAAAATCCTATGCAATAATCTGTGAATGTAAACCTTCCCACCGATGGTTACTGGTCATAATAGCGTGCTTTCGTATGCGAATAGAATAACAGTCAACTTCAACATGTTTCCGTTGCTCTTGGATTCTGTTATCTTACCCTCAATTTTTGCGGTATCCATAACGGACGCTGGGATATGATTTCGTGTGCGAGTTGCGTTTGGGGGTAATGGGAGCTGTCATAAGAAATTGGGGTTGGTTTGCAAAATGCAACCCGAGGAGGGTGCACCGTGGGACGTTTTCGAGACCATGGGGTGTGCTTATCGGGGCTATGTTTACCCCCCTTTGGGAGTGGCTTGGCTTGGTTTGCGCTTAGGCATTAGATCGCACCTGTGCCATGTACATTAATTTCATTTTTCTTCCTCCTTCCCCTTGTCTGTTCATTTCAATTCCGTGCCCAATTTCTAGACTCTGTACTCTCTGATTATTTGACCCGAGGGTATGTGTGTTTAACAGTGCTTTTTTATTTTTAACAGTAGCGGATATTCATTTTTCAGAGGCGGGGCTTACCAATATGTCCTTTTACAAGGTATAGGGTGTAAATAGTTTTAATTATGTGGATGAGGAAATAAATTATATTGACATTTTGACGCAGATTTTTTTTAGCCAAGCTGGCAAATACATCACAAATGGCTATTTTGAAAAGGGGTTTACATATCTTAAATGAAATGTAACACTCAAATGAATTGACTGAAATCCCACAAATAGATTCTGTATTCAATCACAACGAGTTATTTATTCGCAGTTCTTAAATATTGAAAACAATACTATGTTTCAAAGCCTGGACGAAATAAAAGTGTCGTCGGAAACCCACATCACTCACAATAAGATTAAATCAAGAAATTCATGCATCATTTAAAAATCTAATATGAACTGAATTTCATGTTTTCTTTCAAGATTTGAATTCATTTATTGGCGCCGTTGAGTGCCGACGTACTTTCATAGCCAACGCTTGTCCCTTTCAAAAAAGAGCTTTGAGCGCATGCTCAGGAAGTTGCACAGTTTTACTCAGTCTAGACAACAAGCATCAACAGGTCTCGAATGTACAGTCGTAAAATTATATGTGATTATTTCATAGGAGAGATATAAACTGAGAGAAGGAGAGAGATATTCGGAGAGATAGAACGTTTGGGGAGAGTTGGGCTTCAGTCGTCTGCTAAAGCGCTTTTTAAACGTTTTATTCCAAATTTTGAGGCAATATCTTAGTGTTTGCGCTTTGCATCAATCCGTCTGTTGGTTGTTTTAGCAGCATATTATAACGGTTTAATGATTGATACAAATAAGGAAACACAGTAGGGTCTTAACCCCTAAGGGACCCCGGGCGACCTGTTGCTCATGTGGATATAATGAGTATCGCAGGAGAAATAAGGAAAATGATGCGAAATGGTCTGATGTAATTATTACGAACTTCCTTCTCGCCAGCCTTGCTATGTGCCAGTACCAGGGACGTTAAACGCAGTTGAGTGGGTCTCCCTTATTGTGTCTGTCTCCCTGTTCCGCTTTGTCTGCTCCATCACTTTCTTACTATCACTTTCATCACTTTCCTATGTTCATTCTTTCTTTCCATCCGGCTATATCCAGTTGTTTCTTCTTTTTTTTTCTGTCTTCCAATCCATTTTCTTCTCACCTTTGCCATGTCCAGGTACTTCTCGGTGGTTATATCAAAGTGTTACCAGTTTCGGGGGAAAATATTGCTCTGAATTAATAAGATTTAGAGCGATAAAGATGGCTGGTCCAAACCGTCCAATACATCTTTTTTTAAATCTCTCTTTTCTCTGTATCTCTCTCTCTCTCTCTCTGTCTATCATCCTCCTCCTCCTCCTATTATCCCCCTCTCTCTCTATCCCTCTCTTTTTCTTTGTCTCTCTGTCTATCCCTCTCAGTCTTTATTTTTATTAGCCCTCATAACGTTATAGTTTAATTCGTTTGATTGTGTCTAGTTCCTGGTCTTGTCTTGAAGATGCTGCACAAAATCACCAGAGTGACCATCGGCATGTAGACCATCACGCAATCGCTGTAGCGCTAATTGTCATTAGTTTAACCCTTACTGTGCCACCGTGCCATTGGGCACAGATTCTACACACAAATCCCATAGAAGAGTATTTATGTGGCAAAGAAAGAGATAAATGTGGCCATATCAGGGGCGTTCTTTGCAGCTGAGGGAAGTACGGTCCCCTCTACTATTGTGCTAGGGTACAAGGAGTATTTGTAACAGTCTGTTTGTAACAGTGTAAGTAATTATTTTGATTTTTTTTTCTTTAATACTTAATCTTAGATTACCCTTGTAGGCCCACACTTTAACTTAAATTCCTCAATAAATTGTCCACTTGTATGTATGTTATCCGTCGTTGGAAATAGAGAAGGGAAGTATAAGAAAATTTGCAGAAACATTTCTTGATTGAAATAAAACCCTTTTCACAAAAATGCTGGGATAAAACACCCTATAATGTTAAGGGTTCAGCGATTTACACATGAACATACAGTGCGGTATGTTACAGCGTCTTTCCAAGTACAGGATAATGATCAAATCGCTTTACAATATCCGGATTACTGGATTCATATACGAATCTGTTCTTAATACACTGCTATACACTCTCCGCTCTTCGAGGAAGCATTCCAGATTCCAATCCAACCCCCCAGTCTCACTGTCTTACTCAATATAACATACATCATGTACATCATTTTTTATGTAATATTTCTCTGTCTGGCAACCTTATGTTTCTGCACTTACCTCTGCTTATTTTCTCCCCCTCCCCTCCCCTTTCCTCTCATTAAACAAATCCCCTCAAAAATCAACAACAACAACAACAACAACAACAAATCAAAATCGCTTGATCACTGACGTGACTCGCCGGGGGAGTGAAAATATAGTGAATATGTAGTGAAAGTTCACTCTTTTCTTGTTAGAGAGCGCTCGATATTCACTCCTAAACAAGTACTCCCGGGGAGTGGAAATAAAGTGGAAATTCACTTTTTTTAGAGAGAAAGATTACATGACGTGTTCACCGCTCATTTACAATATGTAACTGTTAAACATCCGTCATCTACCTTATTTTTGCATCATTATAGCAATCACTTATGATAAATCATAATACACCCACGTATCACGTCCAAGACTGAAACGAAGAGTGAGCTCCATGCTTTACATGCTTTATGAGGATTGTAATAACGCGTCGTCTGACTTGTGTAGGCGCGTGTTGAAAGCAAGAGACTTATCGCCGTCTGCTGGAACTTCCTTCTTTCTTTCTTAGGATCGGTATTTATTCTCCCGGGACAGCTGATTCCACAATGGCTAAAACATACTGTGATGTGTAAAAGTGTGCTTGAATAAACATATTTATTAATGTACTTCTCACCTGTCTTTTTTTTTTCATCGTAGATATTACCTTTATGAGTGCCGTTTGTGAGCATTGTTCAAATGGTGTATTTGGAAATGTGAAAGTTTACCCTCAAATATCAGTTTTTGTCGATATCATTATGGAAAGAAATAGAAGAACATATTATTTAGAATAGAATCGTATGTTTGGACTGCAATCATTGGTTAACTATATCATATAATGGAGCAAGAATGTTGTCAAAACTTGCGGAAACGTTGAAATTCTTGATCATGTCAGCATGCTTTTTCCTCGTTGTCTACCAAAAATTCTTAAAAATTCTCTTTAATGCTCTAATTTTTAGCATCAAGTTGCAACATTTGCTCATTGAATATTAATTGTCTTGAATTATGATTGCAAGTGTCATTTCCAAATACGGTACTTCGAAATCCTGCCGAAAATTTCAGACGTTTTTACGTCTTGGAATAGGTGATTCACTCACTTTCAACCATTAGTCCATATAGCTTAACATTTTACTACGGTACTACCAAAACATGACCTTTGGAAAATGAAGTGCCCATGTTCATGTAATGTCGTCTTTCTCATTCGATGCAAGCCCCATCATCAATCATTTAAGATCATGAAGATCATAACTCGTTATGGTATCCACCTCTTGATAAAATATCAATAAATGAAAAATGTTGTGAAGAAATATTTGGTTATTTGCAATTTAAAAAAAAAATCCCTTTGAAATGAGTCCATATCCGATGACAAAGTCGTTTGAATATGTACAAAAAGTGAACAGAAAACATTTTTTCGATCTAATTAGGTATATGAAAAAGCATGGTGCATTAACAGAATGTCAAAGGTCAAAGGTTAAGCTTCAAGAAGCCGAACCAGCCAGCCCATATGATATCCAACCTTGGTGATCATCAAGTTCATCACCTTAACTCCTTAACAGAAGCACACCATGTGATAACCAGATAACATCCGATGCAGTGGCATAGCTAGGATTTTTTTACAAGGGGGGCAAATTCTGCTTGAAGGTAGACCCGTATTTTTTTTTTCTTCTCGTCGCCAGCCCTCCAAAACTCGCTCAAGGGGGGTGGCCACAATTTTTTTTCTCGCCAGCCCTCAAAAAGTCCCTCTCTCAGTGCGGGGGGGGGGGGGGGGGTTATCACATGTTTTCCTACATAATTCTCTGACAAGCAAAAAAAGCTAAAAAAAAAAAAAAAAAAATCGAGGAAAAGTTGACAGGGGGCACTCTGCCCCTGCCCCTCCCCCCTCAGCTACGCTAGTGATCCGATGGTTGTTTCGGACAGATGTGAGTGGTAATTGGAGGTGGTGATGAGGTGTGGGGATGAGTAGAGGTTGATGTGCTTTATCTCTTTCACGTGGATCATTTGCACATTAGTTTTTATATTTTTTTTAAATCTTTGATTGAATGGATATTTATTTGCCTTACGGCTAAGGAAGGAAGTATATGCAAGTCCTATCTGAGGGAGTTGGTGATTGAAGAAGCTCCCTGGGAGGAATTTTAATTTGTATACAATTTTTTAGGCATTACTCCCAGTGTTAAAGATCGTATGCTCGATCTGTAATGAAAATCACAAGTCAGAAAAAATTGGAACCAGCGGGATTCGAAACCTGTCATCTACTGCTTGCCGGGCAGCGAGCTAACCACCCCAACAGAGGGAGTTGGTATTGATGATCAATGTCCTACAAATGAACACCAGAACATTGACTTGGTTCGAACCCAGAACCTCGCAGTAACGAGATTATTGTTCTCCCACTAAGGAAAGGGTACTGCTACTTTATATAGGTTTTAGAGAGGTATCGGCCCATTTTGTCCCGACAGAACCTCTCCAAACCCCATTTGGGTAAAATAGTGGATACCTCACTCCAAACACCACCAGTCTCGAATAATCTCAACAACCCCTCCCTCCTTTATCCCTACCCACCTACCCACCTCCTCCCTGTATAATCCATTGGTCCCTGTAGCTTCCCCGTCTCTTCCCCCGTCTAGCGAGTCGCACCCTTCGGTCCACCCAGAGGTGTCATCTTCAATACCCCTCCGATCTACCTTGTCTTCCTGTATTGATCGGAACAGAAGCAATCTGTGTATACAATTTTGGGACGGGACACGCACGCTTCTCTAAACTTCTCAGATTAGACAAGCGATTTTGCAGCCCCCTTCTTACACTTCCCGATTCAGTAGCATTGACCGCGTACTTTTTGATAATGCACTTTTGATATTTTTTTCTCTGCAAAAGGATTCGTAATGAAATCGCTTCTTAAACATAAACATTGGCATAAATTATGTATATTCCGGAAATAATTTCAAAATTTCCGTTCCATTGCGGATTTAGAGGTGCGAATGTTTTCAGATTTTCATCCTTTTGATTTCGGAAAGTGGTGTTGTTTTGCTGTTATTCAAGTTAAGACGAACTTCTGGTTTCATATCACCTAACTACATGCATATACAGAATTAATCATAACCTCACAAAGAAATAATGATCCTAATTCGCATCTTGGCCGGTACTACCAAGGGGATGCAAAATAGAAGCATTCATATCCACCTCTTACATCGGCAACTAAAAATGTGTTATACGAATGTGATGGAATTTGTATTCCAGTTATGTATTCATATTACACAGCTATAAACACACGCAACGTGGATACCTGTTGACACTGACACTGAAAAAAAAATAATATTTGAGTTCAGGCGTCAGTCTTTCGGCTTTTTTATTTCCACATATCCTTCCACGTTTTATAAAATTTAAAAATGTTAAAAACATTCCTTATAAATAACAATACTATACTTTTCATATACCATCATGACCATTGACAGGTGCATGAGATGTTTATGTTTAAAATATTCATGATTGTAGTCGGTGGTCGTTTTATTTCATAGCCAGGTGGTCACTTGTAACGCTTTAAACCATGTTTGACCTTAGTTTGGGTTTGGCCAGTCAGATGGGGATTCAATCTGTCTTCGGGCATACGGGTTGCTGAAGGCATAAAAACAGACTTGAACTTGGATTGGGTATGGTCAGTGCTTTTATTACGGACAAAGTTTAGTACTGGCAATGTGTGATTGCACTGGGAAAGGAAAAAAAAATGCGTGGCATGTTTCTCAAAGTTCGGTGAGAAAAAGAAATATGTAAATATATATATATATATATATATATATATATATATAAGTACCAAATATTAGCAATTTATTTGGGAGGAGGAATTATGAGAGGACTGGGCATACAAATCTATAATGGAGAGGGGTAGATAAAATTATTTCAGGGAATGGTAGAGGGGATATAACATAGGCATGGAGAGAGGGAGACAGAAATAGAGAGGGGGAGAAAGAAAGAAAGAAAGAAATACACAGGGGAGGAGATATAATGAGAAATGAGAAATATATAAAATGAGAAATGATAACTGATAAGAATATGCGTGCATATGAGGGGGAAGTGGCGTTTTCGTGATGGCTTCTGACTGTGGGAGCTTTTGAATGAGATTCATCAGTTGGTACCTTGAACATTTTAGATAATTTTCCTTCCGTCACTTCTAAAATGACAGCAGTTGCCTACACAAACTGGCGTAGACGGGGGGCACAAGGGGGCCATGCCCCCCTATTCAGCCCCTAAAAAAAAAATAATAATTAAAGCGAGAGCGAGAGCGAAAAGCGGGGGAAGTGAAAGAAAAAAGCCTAAAAAGGCGCTACGAGCCGTTATCTTTCTCTCAAATTTTGCTATAACGTCAAAGTTTTCGCGCGGGAAGGGGAAAATAACTCCCCCTTCCCTGCATCCACCCCTGTTACATACAGTGCATTACTGCGTCCAAATAATTGAAAAGCAGTCCGGGCGTCGAACTAACTTTCCGCCTAAAAAAGGGTGCTACGAGCCGTTATCTTTCTCTCAAATTTGCTTTAAAACGTCAGAGCTTTTCGCGCTTCGAGCGGGAGGGGGGAAACTCCCCCTCCCTGCACCTACCCCCCCCCCAAATGAAATTCTGGCTACGCGATTGGATCCTTCACGTCTGCCCCCCCCCCCCCCCCCCATTGAAAAATCCTTGCTACGCCACTGCCTACACATGAAAGCTAATTATAAGGACCAATGATATTGAATGTACCTTGTCTTTTCCGGCTTCTTCATTTTAACGATTTTCCGGTAAAAAATAGATTCTCCATCTGGATACATATCCCCTTCCCATTTTGTTTTATCATTTTAATTGAGGGAGACTTATCAGCTAGAATGATTTGTGCGTATTGTCACAAAGATTATCAAAGATATTTTGAGTGAGATCACATCATCATCTGTGAATAAATCTTGCCTTTAGACGCTGCCCTGTGAAACAGAAACACTTTTAGGGAAATTCTTTTCTGGAACCAAGAATTACAATGCCTGTCGCAAAGAGCCAAACACATTAAACACTAATGACAACATGAAAATGAAAGCTTAACTTTTTATGATAATCAAATATTTACATAAACTAGTAAAACAAAAGAGCAGTGTTTATAACATTAATGGAACAATGGTATGAATGTTCCCTAGAATTCCTGGCCAAATAGATTACGTGAGATTTGAAGTGTAATCGTCAAGGAATGCGAGCAGAAGACAGTCTGATCCCAGTCAGTGTAAGGAAGCTACTTTTGTTTTTTCCTTCCTGAATTTTGACACGCATGATAGATGGCTTCAGCTATAAATACCTGTCAGAAAATAAAGACAAGAAATCATCGCGGGTATGAGAGTGAAATATAATCAACAGGGGAGCGTTTCATGAAAGGAAGTTGTCGGATATTTTATCCGACAACTGTTATAAGCTACTGAAATCCTTGCATCTGATTGGCTGAGAGCAAATTTGTCGGATAAAATCTAATCAAGAGGACAAGGGGAAAAAGAAAAATTGGACATATGAAAGGATTAAGGTGATTATTTCAGAAACCCATTTTTATTATGTCTGTAATTCCTGTCGTCGTTGTATGCGGGTACAATTCTTTTTTTTTTTTCTTTTTTTTTTTTTTGCTATTACAGTTTTAACCCTTTCGAGACAATTGACCACATTTTGTGGTTTGCTTCAATATCTTTTGATTCAGAGCTCTAAAAAATAAACCAGATGCACGAGTAGAACAAGCAAAAATTTCTGCATACATTGTGTCCATTTTTGTTGCATGACCATATTGCGTCTGATGCCAGGAATTTTAAAACGGAGAATAAGCTCTAAAATTCTTAAATTGGCAACATATTAAGAGGTTCAAAATCACTGTTTTTTATCAAAATTGGCAATTTTTTCCAATTTCAACAAAGTTTGTAACCACGTATAGTTTTTTTCGAAGACATTGCATTTTATTAGAACCATGTAGCACTAAAATAAAAATACTATTGTTGCCAATTTGAAGAACAAAATGTGATCAATTTAGCCCTTGAATAATTCTTGTCCTGAAAAGGTTAATGCTTAAGGGAAACTCTTAGGATGCATTCCTCGAAATCATTACGGAATGAAGACAAGATCAAGTCTCTTTTCTTTCATGACTGTCTATTCTTCTTGGAGCAGCATACTATCAGTTCAAAAGCGTGTCTTCTAGTTTCACGTACCTCCAGTTTTATGATTTATTATCACTTCTTCTACACAAACTTGCCTTGTGGTCTAGTGAACCACAAGGTACGGGGTTCGAATCCCTGGCCCAGCACTAGTGTCTTTGGGTAAGACATTCATCTACATTTGCCACACTCGACCCAGGTGAGGTAAATGGGTACCTGACAGGAATCAATTCCTTGAAATGCCAGAGCGCCGTAAGTGCAGCCATGCTAAAGCCGGGGTAATATAATTGTGGAGCGCCAGGAGTGTCAAGTCTGACAGACATGTGCGCTATACAAGAACCCACTATTATTATTATTATTATTAAAGATTAAATATATTAAATGAATAACTACAACGATATAGACAGTAGACAGAGGGTAGTCGATTTAATTTGTAGATTTGTGTTTTAATTATTTACCTATTTATCTATTTAAATATTTACTTTTTTATTTGTTTTTTTAATTTATCTATTTTTATTATTATTTTTGTTAGCACTGTATATGCCTGTAGTTTTCGCAATGCAAAAACAAAAAACAAAAACAAAACAAACGAATTCACCGCAAAATCAGGGTGGTAAGCGGACGAGCCTGAATTCTACATTGTGACTCTCGATCATTGTGTGTAATCCAACAGGTTCCGCCTGCATCATTTGCCTATTCTCGTTGTTAAATTATAATGATATTTTGATTACTATTTCGGACAGTAATCATACCGGCTTGTCTTTGTCTCGTCAGACAAAAGCTGAAAATCATCTGTATCAAGAAATACTTTGCTGTTGTTGTTTGTAATGGATATTGCTGCATCATTGGCAATGTCATTGGCTGGACGTTTCTTTCATGGGGTTGTTTTTTTTTTTTCTTTACCGGAAGGGTAAAAATATCAGTTCATTTCCCTTTGTCTTGATAACCAATTTTTTGTTGGCTTGTCTGTTAAAACAAGCAAGCCTTCCCGCTTATGATTTATGGCCTCGATACAGCAGCCTTACCTCGTTCTAGACCCCTCCCCCTCTCCCTCTCCTTCTCCCCCTCTCCCTCTCCTTCTCCTCCCCCTCCTCTCTTTGCTTTCTCTCGATATGATTTCCGCGCCTACCGTTTTTTATACTCAGCTACCCTCTGTTATTGTTGTGCAATATCAATTTTCAACTATTTTTGTTTTCATCTTGTCTTAGTTTATTCATTCCAAACAATTTACCCCCTTTCCATCTCCTACTCTTGAACTCTTTCTATTTACTGTTTTCTATCTCTCTCGATTATAAACTAATAGTAATAACAATGATGATAATATTATTATTAATGATGATGATGATGATAATAATGATGATAATAATAATAATAATAATTATATTAATAATGATAATAATAATAACTTTTGATTATAGTAACAATGATAATTTTTAAAAAATTATAATAATAATAATAATAATAATAGTGTTAAAAGGTAACAATAATAATAATGTTCTTATTTAATCAGGGTAGCCTCATCAGTATTATGCTGATATTATATATCATGACACTGCTCTTCCTGAGGGCCAAGCAAATTATTATAAGCATATCTGCGACTTAAGGCGAATCCTAACTATGCGCTTTATTCCGTCACAATAGAAATTCGACGTTAAGGCGAAAGCGAACGTGGGTAAAGGCGAATCTGAACAATAGGCTGAGGTAAATTAAATTATTATTACCTTACTCCAGTATTACCAGATACCCATTCAATACTCCTGGGTCGAGAGGAACAAATATGGGTGAAACACCTTGTCCAAGGGTGTAAGCACCGAGCAAGGATCGAACCCAGGACCCCTCGTATGAGAGTGAGAGTCAAGAGGACTCACCAACTTACCACGCTCTTCTCTTCATGCCCCCCCCCCCCCCCCCAGTACTCTGACATAATTATGCTACGGGCTTTATTTCGTCAAAGATATTGGGTTGCAATTGGGTTTTAGGTTAAGTTTAGGGTTAGGTTTAGCTATAGTGTTTGGTACAGGGTTGAAGTTTAGATTTTGGTTGGTGTACGAAATTAAAACGGAACAATTATAGCCGAAGCATGTGTCGTATGACCCCCCCCCCCCCCCCCCCCTCCCACGCGTCTATACCAAAACCGCACATTGCACAATATTGCACATGCAGCCCCCACCATCACCACCACCACCACCACCATCCGATTCCATCCTCCCAGACACGTGTTACCTCAAAAAAACAAGCTCCATCTCTCATCCTCTTCATACCTCTATCAACTACCCCGTCAATCCTCGGCAAATCATAAAAATATTATGTCCCAACCCATTCATTCTTCTCTCTCCAAATAAGGGCATTTCCAAACATCTTATCGCGTCTCTCATAAAATGCGGAGAAGCGATAGGGAAGGGGAGAGTGAGAGAGATGGAGAGAGAAGGAGGGAGAGATGTTAAATGTGAAAGTTGTAAAATTGTGAATATGAAGAACATTGTTACATATGCAATGGATATGTTTCTAAAAATAGAAAATGGACGCCCTTCTCTAATACAGTCTACGTGATAAATCACATGTGTATTTTTTCGAAATGAATTCATCGAAATTATATGAAGGTCATAGTGAAAATCTAAAATAATTTCTCGGGTTTTTGTCGGCTTCACATGTTGTACTCTGATACTACTCTTTGCAACTGTTCGTGAACAAAATGGATGAGGAATTAAGGTCATTGTCAATAAAGATAATGACTTATATTTGATTGCGACAAACAGCTGCTACAGAGCATATTTAATTCAGTCGCTTGTTTCCTCTATAGGGTTTACGCGGGTCTAAGATATTAATATTTGTGTTTTTAAGTCGAAGTATATCAAAATACAGCTATTTAGGAAAAAAAAACATTTATCGACTCATAACCAGATAACTTTCTTTTATTTAGAGCAGCAAGATATATTTGTACCTTCTAGGGAAAGTTATCTTTAGTAATAACAACGGTGTATTCTTGCCTATTTTTGAGATGAAGCGCATTTAAAACATTAAGTATTTTATTTGGATTTTTATACTTCTATGATAAATATATTTGTTGCCAATTTTCTGTTGTTGGTGGTGTTGTTGTTGTTGTTTGTTGTTTTTTTGGGGGGTAGTTCCTGAAGCAAACTAAATATTGATTATGTCAATGCTTGGTAGATATATTGAAAAGTTCATAAATTCATAACATTTCTAATTTAAAAATAGGGGGCAACATGGGGAATAACTTTGTTTTTAAAGGGGCGTCACTAAACGGGGTGACACCCCCCCCCACACACACACACACACACACACACTCGTGTGTCGATAAATCCTATTCTCAAGGCTTCTGATCCTCTTGCTGTAAATAATAAGGTGCTAGTTTGGGGTTACGTCCCTGTTGATCAAAGACCGTTGCGAGGCCGAAGGCCCGTCAAGAACTTTCCAAATAGTCCTTAGAAAGCCTACGGAACCGAAGGCTCAGTCTCTGGGTCCTTTTGTCTAATGGAACCTTTATGACATTACATTTTTTCTTCATGAATTGTATTTTATATTTATCGTAAATTAAATTTAAGACATCCTTGTATTTACACAATACATTCTCCATATATTATCGTGAACCGCATTGCATAATGATCATGGTAATGGAATAGTGTACATATTGGCTAGAACTGTATTCATCATGTATGCAACTAGTGGTCAGAGTGGTTGGTGCCTGGGAAGACCTGGTCAAATCATTAAAGCTTGTAGCTGGGAGATGGGAGACTGGGTCTATCTTTCTCTCACAATTCGTACACTTCACTTCCTCTGCCAATTTGTCTTTTTTTTTCCTTTTCTCGCTCTCTCTCTCTCTCTCTCTCTCTCTCTCTCTCTTCTTCTTCTTCTTCTTCTTCTTCTTCTTCTTCTTCTTCTTCTTCTTCTTCTTCTTCTTCTTCTTCTTCTTCTTCTTCTTCTTCTTCTTCTTCTTCTTCTTCTTCTTCTTCTTCTTCTTCTTCTTCTTCTTCTTCTTCTTCTTCTTCATCATCTTCTTCTTCTTCTTCTTCTTCCACCTCTCCCCTCTCTCTCCTGCTCGCTCTAGTTCTTTCTAGTCTCTCTTGCATGGTATTTGCCTCTCCATTGTTTAATTCTTTAAAATATTGAACCGTTTTGTATTTCTCCATTGTGACGTAATAGTGTATTTTCAACTCCCTATCATTTCGTCACCGTTCTTAGTCTTCCATCTTTCCTTTTACCATTCCCTCTTTTTTCTCTCTCTCTCGTTTGTGTGCCTGTGTATATTTTTTCACCTAAGTTTTAATATGCATGTTAATAAATTTCGCCTTTCTACCATCAACGGTCTCCATGTGTGTATTTAGTGTTTTTGATAGGAGTCCATTTAAAATCTTACGAAGGAATTTACTTCATTTTCTATATGGCGTATACTCGCGACGCTCTCTTTCATTTGTCTTTTGATCTATCTTTTTTTACATCTCTCTCTCTCTCTCTCTCTCTCTCTCTCTCTCTCTCTCTCTATCTATCTCTCTCTCTCCTCTCCCTTCACCCCTTTTTTTCCATTTGCCATATTAAAAGCTCGGGCCATATTTTGGAAGCGCCGTCTGCCCAATGCTGAACTCGAAGAAGCCATTTTCGTCACCCTCCGTCTCACTGATCTACAATCGCCATCGCCTCTCGCCCCTCTCATTAACTTCGGCCTTAACACTGAATTTAATTCGTCCCAAGCTACGCGTTAGATGTAACAAGCCGCCTCCTTGTAAAAATCTCCTGAACCAGATCTCCAAAAAAGATGAAAAGAAGTTCAACTTGAAAAGGAAAAGAAAGAAGAAAGGGCCCGGCTGTGATAAGGAGGGGGGGGGGGGGGGTCATGGGCAAAGGAGGGGAAAAAGCCGATAAATGGTTTTAACAGATGGGACCCGGTGTCTGCACCGCTGAGAGAATCAGATAAATTACAGACCAAACTAGCTCTGATTCACCTATCCATTCTTGAAGACTTTCGACACCTTCAAGTTAGTTCGAACTGCTGGGTTTTGTGTCACAAAGTTCTGCTATAACTCCTTGGTCGCACCCTATGGTCCATTTAATTGTATGTGTACCACCAAGGAGTTATTCTATGATAACTCCTCGCTACCACTTCCTTCTCCCACTTGCCATAAAATGTGCGATATGATTGAATGTGTCATATTTATTGGAGTGGAAATATGTGGCTTACATCTTAAACATTTTTATCTGTTTATATCAATAAATACCTGGATGTAAATGGATGTGAGTTTTATATTCATTGTCCATCAATAATTTACAAAAAAAACCCTGTAATGTTGGTTTTCCCCTCTCCCATTCGACTGGATTGTCAGACACACTGCACATGCTCAATTTACAGTACCTATGCAATATTTGGCAGTGTAATGCACCGGTACTGACTGATATTTTGATATTGCACTGTCTTCAGGCTAAAAAACAAATTTTAAAAAAGTATCTCGTCTGCTCAGGTAAAAGGCTTACAGTGTGGACAGCGCTAAAACTACAGACATCCGAAAGCCATGCACTAGACATTACAGTATACAGTTCACCCTTTCTGGAGATTTATTACAAATGTTCGTGTCTTATTCTCAGAAAGCAGCACCCATCGCAAAACGGGAAGTTGTTTCAGTTGCCGATTGAGGTGCGATTGGGGACTTTACGTCTGGGGGCTGGTAGGGTGCTTATTGAGGATTTGATTTCGCAAAAAAGTGGCCATTTTTCACACCCTTGTAACCGATAGGAAAACAAACTGTACATCATTGATGACCATTGTTTTGACCGGTTGCACGCCATCCGTGAAGTTTTCGTAGTAACAGAAGAGAGGTCTGTAACTCTGTAACGATGATTTTATAGGAAGAGAAACGCTGAGTTAATGTTGGACAGGCCGGATGTCTTTCAGAATGGGTATCGATGGTATATATCAGAGTGACATTGTAAATTGTTGACGACAAAAGTTTGATTTTTTTTATATGAAGTTAGCAGGAAAATGATGAAGAGAAGGAAGAGAAGAGGTTATTCTCCAGTAGTATTTAAAATATATTAAATATGCAGTGGATGTAGTTATTTGTTTTTGCAACATGTTTCATATTCTGCATTTCATTTGTCCAGCATAAATGTAAATAATTTCCTTTCCAGATTGTGAAATTTCTTAATTGAGAGAAGGGTTAAATGAAATATACATTGTGATTAAATCAAACGATGTTAAATAAATAGGTAAGTGAATTGTTTAAACTTTTGTTTTGGGTAGATTTTTATTATGTATTTATTTAAAGTCATTATTATTCTTATTTGTATTACCTATTCTCTTTCATTAATTTGCGAAAAGATAAAAATGCGTTGTTATAGTCCGTTATTTTTGTGTGATCAGAAAAACAACTCGGCAACCTAAATATGCTCCCACGTGTGTCTGAATATGAACTCATAATATGCTGGTTATACGAAGAATTCATTTTCACAAATGCTGACCACAATAACGAAATAATCTCTTTGCGGTTGAGCCAGCGCTTGGGAATATTTTTTTGTTTCCTTCGCCCCTTCTTTATTCTATCAAAACGTATTTCATTTTAGCGCGTAACGCTGTCACTCTATTAACTTGACTTTGATGGCAGTGGTTATAGCATTATTATTATTGGCATCAGTTGTGAATTCCTGAAGTACACCAGAGTAATCACAAAACACTCCCATAAGAGGGTCACTTTATCGAAAGGAGGGAAGGATTGAGGATTGAGAGAGAGAGAGAGAGAGAGAGAGAGAGAGAGAGAGAGAGAGAGAGAGAGAGGATGAGGGAAGATATGGGTAAAGAATAAAAATATGAAATGGAAACTGGAAAGATGATCTTAAAGATACGTAGAAAGGGGTGAAGATAGAGGGGAGGAGAGATATGAAACAATATTGGAAAGAAGAAATACAAGCGTCTGAGAGAGAGAGAGAGAGAGAGAGAAAGAGAGAGAGAGAAAGAAAGAAAGAAAGAGAGAGAGCGAGAGGGAGAAAATGTGAGGAAAGATATGATTAAGATTTAAAAAATAATTATAACACTATAAATATTATTGTTATCATTTATATTGTTAGCTAAAAATTTAGATTAATAAATACATAAGAACATAGGGATGGGAAAGATATACTGAAACAGATGACGAAAGGAAGGGAAATAACAAAATTTGGAGGAGAGATGGGTAAGGAAAGGACAGTACGAAGCCCCATTAGGGCCAAATCGGATAACGTAAAAAAAAAAAATACTACGTACGTACGTAATAATATTACGTACGTACGTAATATTACTACGTACGTACGTAATATTACTACGTACGTACGTAATATTACTACGTACGTACGTAATAATAATTACGTACGTACGTAGTATTTATTACGTACGTACGTACGTACGTAGTATTTATTACGTACGTACGTAGATTTATTACGTACATACGTAATAATTATTACGTACGTACGTAGTATTTATACGTACGTACGTAGTATTTATTACGTACGTACGTAATAATAAAACATGAAAAGAGTGAAATCCACATTTTGAATCTCAAACAAATGTCTATCCTATCCTTATCCGTCGATTCCCAGATGATTTGCCACAATATAATAAGCGCTATTGTGAGCTCATGTCTAGTATGAGTATCTCAACATGATTATGTGTGTGTATGGTGAGTGTGTCCCTCCCTTTTCACAGCGGCATCCGGTACCATAATATTTTGATTCCAATAGAAGCAGAAAAATCAGAAAAAATCAGAAAATCGGACAACTTCTGACTTCTGGAAAAGGTTTGAATTTTTTCAGAACACGAAACACTATTTAAAACAATGAAAATCACTATGACACTAGACGATTTTTTTTTTTTTTTTTTTTTTTGTTGGACTCTGTCGCTATGAACGATTCTTCGTATAGACGCAATGTTTCTTAATATTTAGAACCCTATAGCTCTCTATCATAGGCAGTAGTAGAAAGGGGGCAGATGGTAGCTTCCATCTATGGGGGGGGGGGCAAAATATCCCCCCACGATAATAACATTTGTGGTATTGCGATCAGCTTTCTAGTACTCTAAACATGTTAAAAGACGAGGTTACACTATTGCAAGTTTGCAACACCCAACCACGTAGCCAGGATTTCATTTTCAAACCTTTTCTTTTTAAGGGGGAAAATTAGTTCGACGCCCGGACTGCTTTTCAATTATTTGGACGCAATATATGTACTGCACTGTATGTAACAGGGGTGGGTGCAGGGAGGGGGAGTTTCCCCCTTCCCGCGCGAAGCGCGAAAGCTCTGACGTTTGAGAGAAAGATAACGGCTCGTAGCAAACATTTTTTTTTGGCGGAAATTATAGTTCGACGCCCGGACTCCTTTTCAATTATTTGGAAGCAATACTGCAATGTGTGTAACAGGGGTGGGTGGAGGGAGGGGGAATTTCCCCTTCCCGCGCGAAGCTCTGACGTTTAAGCAAATTTGAAAGAAAGATAACGGCTCGTATATAGAGCCTTTTTAGGCTTTTTTCTCTCACTACCCATCCCCCCCCCCTCCCCCGCTTTTTTTCCCCCTCTTATAGACTGCGTCTATAAGAGGGATCGCACATAGCGACAGACTACTACATCCTGCATCCGCCCCTGTCGTGGACTGTCAGTGTCAGACTCATAGGCGTAGCAAGGGGGCCTGGGGGTCATGGCCCTCTCCCTATTTAGCCCCTAGAAAAAAAGCGAGAGTGAAAAAGCGGGGGAAGTGAGAGAAAAATGCCTAAAAAGGCGCTACAAGTCGTTATCTTTCTCTCAGAATTTGCTAAAACGTCAAAGGAATTCCCCCTCCCTGCACCCATCCGTTACATACAATGCAGTATTGCGTCCATGCATGCAAATAATTGAAAAGCAGCGCGTCAAACTAACTTTCCGCCTAAAAAAGGGTGCTACCAGCCGTTAACTTTCTCTCACATTTGCTATAAAACTTAAGAGCTTTCGCGCTACGAGAGGGAAGCGGGAACCCCCCCCCCCCCCACTCCCTGCACCCACCCCTGGATTACAGAGCAGTATTTGCGTCCAAATAATTGAAAAGCAGCCAGGACGTCAAACTAATTTTCCGCCTAAAAAAAGGTGCTACGAGCCGTTATCTTGCTCTCAAATTTGCTATGAAACGTCAGAGCTTTCGCACTTCGCGTGGGAGGGGGAAAACTTCCCCCTCCCTGCACCCACCCCCTGGGGAGCACGCTTTGCATGTTCTCATCAATTTCGCACGCTTCGCGTGCTCACAACCGCCACCCCTAAAATGAAATCCTGGCTACGTATACGCGGTTCGATCCTTCACGTCTGGCCCCCGCCCCCTCCCCCCCCCCCCTATTGAAAAATCCTGGCTATATCCATAACAGGGTTCAGAAGCCCCCTCCCACTACATTGTCGGTCTCTCAGGGTTGTCGGTCTCGTTGGCTGAAGCCAAACTAAACGACGCCACCAACTCGACCGGGATCGCAGATCGCAAAAAATGTAGGTGTTGCCAGGCGTGTTGCCAGGGGGCGGTAGGGCAGTCGCCCCTCCCAATAAAAACCGCCAACCCCCCTCCCCCCCCCCAAAAAAAAAAAAAGCGAGAGCGAAAAGGGGGGGTAGTGAGATAAAAAAAAAATTAAAAGCCTAAAAGGCTCTATACGAGCCGTTATCTTTCTCTCAAATTTACTAAAACGTCAGAGCTTCGAGCGGGAAGGGGAAAACTTCCCCTCCCCCCACCCATGCACCCCTGTTACACACATTGCAGTATTGTTTCCAAATAATTGAAAAGGAGTCCGGGCGTCGAACTATAACTTTCCGCCTAAAAAATGTTTGCTACGAGCCGTTATCTTTCTCTCAAATTTGCTAAAACGTCAGAGCTTTCGCGCTTCGCCCGTGAAGGGGGAACCCCCTCCCCTCCCTGCACCCATTCCTGTTACATACAGTGCAGTACATGTTACCAGCCGCCCCCCCCCCCAAAAAAAAAAAATAATAATAAATAAATAAATAAATAAATAAAAAAAAAATAAAAAAATTAAATCCTGGCTACGCGGTTGGGTGTTGCCATGGTGAAACCTCGTCTTTTAGCAAGTTTAGAGTACTATCAAGCTGATCGCAATACCACAAATGTTATTATCGTGGGGGGGGGAATATTTTGCCCCCCCCCCCCCCGATAGATGGAGCTAGCATCTGCCCCCTTTCTACTACTGCCTATGATAGACAGCTAGGGTTTTAAATATTAAGAAACATTGCGTCTATACGAGGGATCGTACATAGCGACAGAGTGAAAGAAAATGCTGAAGTATGAATTTTTAAAGCACTAACAAGCTTATTATATATTGTTAAAATGCGAAATCATTATATATTCTTGCGGGGGGGGGGCTTGAATGGTTGGAGGAAATTAACTGCTCACTCTACCCCCCCCCCCCCCCCCCCTGCGCTTCCGGCGTTAGGTTCAATATTAAGTTCAAGTTAAGAGGAAATCATATTCTTGGATAAAAAATTTAGAGATTTTATTATCAAAAATATTAAGAAAATAGGCCTAATGCCTTGTGGGGGATTTAGTCACAAACTCATGACAAAAAAAAAATTTGTCTAGTGTCATAGTGATTTTCATTGTTTTCAATAGTGTTTCGTGTTCTGAAAAAAATCATAACTTGTCCAGAAATCCGATGAGAAGTTGTCCAATTTTCTAATTTTTTCCCCCTGATTTTTCTGCTTCTATTGGAAGCAAGATATTATGGTACCGGATGCCGCTGTGAAATTTATAGGCACTATAATAATAAACTTTCATGGAAGCATCATATTGATAATGTATGTATATCCAGAAACATTGGTATGATTAATGAACTCAAATGGTCTTTTCCACCAAACATTCTTTTATCACTATACTCCACACTGGTTTTACCATATCTAAATTATGGAATATTAGCTTTCAAGTTCAAGTTCAAGTTCAAGTTCGCTTTATTTCATATTCACATTTCACATTTCAGTGTTATTTCGACATTATTGTCGGATGTAGGTTTGTTAACAAGAATTAATAACGATAAAAAATTAATACAGTGTTTATGTAATAAACATGAGTATAATATATTGTATCAGTTTCGGTTACTTGTCGTAATTTAAAAGAATGACTATAACAAAATTGGAAATGAGGATATGAAGGAGCCTAAAGTAAAAGCAGAGCTTGTTGGTTATAGGCTCCAGAGAGTAATAAAATATATAAATCTTTACAGGGTTGTGTAAAAGAACAAGAAACAGTTAAAGTTAAGTTTAAGTAAAACAACTACATGTATTATTAAAGTTTCATCAAATGTGAAAGAATAGTCAGCGAAGGATACTTAAGTGCAATAAATAAGAAACAGTATGGATTTAAGCACGGAAGAGCATAGATAATTGTATAATCGCTATAATGAACATACTACCCATGCGCCTGGGGAAACAGTGCGGCATGCCTGTTAGACAGAGTTTTTTTTATTACAGGAAAAAAGCTATGGCTTAATGCTGTATACATAATAATAATAATGAAATAAAATCTAAATCTGAAATCTGAAATCTGAAAAGGGAGGGACACACTTACCATACGCACACATATGTTGAGATACTCATACTAGACACGAGCTCACAATAGGCTTATTAAATTGTGGCAAATCATCTGGGAATCGACGGATAAGGATAGGATAGACATTTGTTTGAGATTCAAAATGTGGATTTCACTCTTTTCACGTTTTATTATTACGTACGTACGTAATAAATACTACGTACGTACGTAATAAATACTACGTACGTACGTAATAATTACTACGTACGTACGTAATAATTATTACGTACGTACGAAGTATTTTTTTTTTTTTACGTTGTCCGATTTGGCCCTTATGGGGCTTCGTAGGAGAGCGAAGAGACGACGAAATTAGATAGAGAGAGAGAGAGAGAGAGAGGGGGAGGGAGATTTAGAAGCGTGTTGTTGCTATCATCTATCCATCCCCAATCGTGGGATCTCGATGACAACAATACCATAACACAAAGGCCAAGAAGCAAGCTATCAAAAGAAGATTCCCACAGCTTGTTTGTACCCATCCCCTCCCACGACCACCCCTCTCCACGTCTCATCTCAGTGTACTCCAGTGCACCCCTTTCAAAGTTCCCACACTGATCAAAGCGAGCCCCCCGTTCTTAAAGGAGTCCCCTCTTAGTCTCCCCGGTTAGCCGGAATCAGTTCTCCCAAAGTTAACATCTTTGTTTTGTTTTTTTAAATATCTTGTGTGAAATTATAATAAGATTTTTCAATTTATTTTTAATTCCATATTATTATTATTATTATTATTATTATTGTTATTATTATTATTATTATTATTATTATTATCATCATCATCATTATTATTAGTATTATTATTATTATTACTACTACTACTACTACTACGATTATTATTATTACTACTATTATTATTATTACTATTACTATTATTATTACTATTATTATTATCATTATTATTATTGTTACTAATACTACTACTACTATTATTACTACTATTATTATTACTATTACTATTATTACTATTATCATTATCATTATTGTTATTATTGTTTTTGTTTTTGTTGCTTTTATCATCTTTATTATTACTATATAGTGGCAGTATTATTAGTAATAGTAGTAGTAGTAGTAATAGTAAAAGTAGTAATAGTAAAAGTAGTAGTAGTAGCAGTAGTAATAATAGTTGTAATAGTAGTAGCAGTAGTACTAGTAGTAACAGTGACAGTAGTAGTAGTAGTAGTAGTAGTAGTAGTAGTAGTAGTAGTAGTAGTAGCAGTATTTTCAATATAAGCATTGTTATATTTGCATAGGCCTACTATTTCTAAAGGCACTTAATGGTACAAAAGGGAAACATCACTGCTAAAGTATTGAGCTTGCTGTAGTATTATATATATATATATATATATATATATATATATATATATATATATTGGATTCCTCGCCAACAACCTGATAACTCAATTTGCATTGTCTTCATAAAACAAAGAACATCTGATTTTTGTTATGTATAGTTAATGGGACATTCCTTCGGCTATTTTTAAAAAATCTACAACACCATCTACGATTTTTATGGCTGGGGAAACTTCGTGTCAATGCGAAGATGCGCAAAGAGACATTTGTCAACGAAAATAATTTATTTTATCTAAATATGTAGTATGTTGACACACCTTGGGTGTAAATAATGTTTCAGGCCAAAGGTTTTTTTAAATGTCTAAGAGCATAATTCTATGAATAGTTTAGGATGATAAATCATATCGTTGCTCCTTCAAAAATACATTTATAGTTATTAACTCATCTGGAAACATTGCTCTCTCTCTCTATCTTCTTCTGCTTCTTCTTCTTCTTCTTCTTCTTCTTCTTCTTCTTCTTCTTCTTCTTCTTCTTCTTCTTCTTCTTCTTCTTTACTTTTTGTTTTAGTGAGGGGGGGGGGGAGGGGGAGAAGGAGGGGGTTTGACAGCTGAGACTAGTAAACAAGTGTGGGAGAGATTATCCTGTTAATTTATAAGCAAAATCTGGAAAACAGGCTAAGCGTCGAGAGCTTGGGCAAGCCATCACTTGCTGCCTCATCTTCGCCTTAAAAGGCAATGCCCATTGCTTCCCCGATAATTGGGCGCGTGGTATAAGGTCGCATCGTGGCACCTGTGCGGTGGTGGTGGTGGTGGTGGTTTTTGCCCCCTTTTCAGCTCTTGGAGCTTACCTGCGCAGCCATGGGGTCCCACGACCCAAAAAAAGAGATGTTTACAAAAGTCATCGACATGTTTGAGCTTGGGAATTGATATCATGCCGAGTACTGAATATGTCTTATTTAGTTTAAATGTATGCTAGGCAGAGAGGGAGAGAGAAAAGGGGAGGAAGAAATGAAATAACCTTTGGCGGATCTGGAAGGGTATAAAGGCATATGTGATAGGATGTATAGTGGTTAAGTAAAAGTGGTGATATATTCAAGAAACAAAAATAGTCACAAAGTTGGAAAAACAAAGTCTTATTCTAAATGATTCACATTGAATATACGTGCAGAATTATAATTCCAATATCAAAGATTTGCTCTAACTTTTGGAATGAGTATAATAAATTGGCAAGAGCCAATCCTTTTAACCATGAGGGGTACGAATTGAAAGCGTCTGCATTCTTACAAATATACTTTTTAGCAAGGGCAATTACTAATGCGTCGTTCACCCGATCATGATGTGATTTTACAATCCATAGATCATGTTTAAACACAGTGGCGTATCCAGGATATTCTGAGCCGGGGAAGGATGGGGGGGGGGGCACACGTACATGTATGCACTGATTATAGGCAGATTAATCATATGCTGGGCTCAGTTCGGACCTATTGAGAAAGGATATGGGTATGTGGTAAGTTCGAATCTACTGTAGAGAACAATGTTCGCTCTCTCGGTGATGCAACGGCCGTCATGCATCGGTGATTCCAACGCAGTATGATCCCTGCTGGTCCCTGGCTTTCCGAACTGTTGACTATACGGACCGCGGGACCGGTATGTACGTGTCGGATGCTGTGTAGTAAAATTTGCTGAAAACGGCTACGGATTTGTAAAGGCATTATGAGTGAACACATTGAACTTCCTGATGCAATGTTTATAAGAAACAGCTATTATTATTACTATTATTATTATTCATTAAGATTTGTGTATTTTCATACGTGTTTATTAAAATAACTATATGGAATGACATTCTATTATATGCTTGGGGTAACCATGGATAATTTTTTACCTTAGACCAGATAACGGCATCTATGGGTTTGTACCTGGAGGATAAACTAAATTAAATCTAACTTGATTGAATGCTTGCCAAAAAAAAACATGAAAAGCGAAAGATATGGCCTACAAAGAAAACTGAAACGTCAGTATCTACACTACACCGAATGCACCAACATATATTTTGCGTTCACTCTCGCGTGTTGTTTTGTAAGGTATAGGATTCTGTCTACTTTTTTTTTTTCATTTATTTTTATTTTTTTCACAAATCACCCACAAACGATTTGCTATACAACATTTCCTACAAAGTGGTTTAGAATGAGTATTATGTAAACACAGATCATGGAATAATGTCTAGAAAATATGACGTTCGCAAAATTTGATCAAGACACCATTTTAGGAAAAAGAAGTGGTCTTCGGGGTAATCTTTAATCTTTTTCACCAAATTATACATTCTCACACGCACTCAAAATCTGCTTATATTGATACTATAATCGGGCCAGCGGCGCGCTATTTACGTTATGAATTTCCGTGTGTATATGTATATATTCATGCATATATATATATATATGACTTTTATCTCGATTCATTCATGCATCCTGCTCTCACAGCCTTATATCTTTTCCTAAAGGGATTGAATCATGTCTCGAGGTCAAAGGTCATCTTCAGGAGAAAAAAAAAAAGAATGCGATGGGAATGAGAATGACTGATGACGAGTGAATGGTTAGGGGGAAATGGCGAAGATATTGATACAGATTTCCTCCAAAGTGTGTGGGGTAACTAAAACAATTTGGCTCGTGCAAGATAAGTTATCTTTTATATCATAAAGTCATACTCATGCAAAAGTCAATGACCAGGATAGCACCCCCGCGCTGATGGAAAAAAAAAATCGCAAAAAGAAAAAGCAAGAAAAAAAAAATTCTGTTGGAAGATGCATTTTCAGTGATAAGTGTTCGACGCAAAGCTTTATTCATGCGAGCAAGGCACGGTGGGATGGAAGATTGTGGAAGGGAGTTGTATTATATTCTCACTGTGTTCCATATTTTTTTTTTCTCTCTGTCTCTCTGTCTCTCTCTCTCTCTGTCTCTCTTTCTGTCTCTCTGTCTCTCTCTGTCTCTCTCTGTCTCTCTCTCTCTCTCTCTTATCTTAAAAAATATGAGTGGGTGAGGATGGCACGTGCCCTTGTGAATATCCATGTATGAGGCATGCCATTCTCGGAATATTACTTGCCCTTAATTTATCAGATAAATACTACTATTTTATAGCCTCTAATTCATAATCTGATGATTTGAGTTTACCAATCACACGTTGACGTCCCCTATTTCGTTTTAACAGTTTAAAAAAAAATCTTCGTATACTAGAAGCTTTATCTATATCATCCTTTCGGATGGTTTTTAAGGATGATCCCTTTTCTTTGTGAGCAAGTGCAGCTCCTGAAATTATTTGGGAGTAAACCTGTATATTTCCCTTCAAGATGCATTTCTAATTTGTTAGTCATGTTAGTAGTGACGACAAAATTATGAATGAAGCAACTCTATATTATAGGCAACTATTGCCCTCGTTTTTCTTGTTCATTGTTTTTATGGCGTTCCCATGCGGCTTTGCGTAGGGAACGAGTATTTGATGGGCCTGCGAACTTCCAGGGGAGCGTTTCATGAAAGGAAGTTGCCGGATATTTTATCCGACAACTGTTATAAGCTACTGAAATCCTTGCATCTGATTGGCTGAGAGCAAATTTGTCGGATAAAATATCTGACAAGTCCTTTCATGAAACGCTCCCCAGCTCATAACATGTTTGTTTGGAGAGCGAGGATCAAGGAAAGGGGGGGGGGCTGTCTAAACGAGATGGAAGTTTGTTTCACATTGCTGCCATGGCAACAGTATTGTTGACAAAGACTCCTGTATGATATCCATCGAAACTTTGATTTCTTATATTTTTGTTTTGTTGGGTTTTTTTCTTGGGGGGGGGGGGGGGTCTCAGTGTTACCTCTCTGACTACGGAAATATTATTATTCGCAAAGACCATATAAGTAATTTTGTTTTGCTTTGTTTTGTTTTGTTTTGTTTTGTTTTGTTTTGTTTTTTTTTTACCATTTAGGTGAGGGATGGTTTTCTAACGTTACTTATCGCAACTGTATATTTAATAATATATGAGATTTCTATAGCACCATTTTCCATTTTGATTAAATGCTCAAGGCGCTTCGTGACATAACGAAACAAAGATAACAAGAGATTTATAATTACAGTGCTTTAAGAAAGAATGTCTGTCATTCAGAACACACATTTAAACAAACGAGATTTTAGGTTGCCCTTAAAGGAAGACGAAGAGTTTGGGTTCTTCAAACACTGAGGAAGTCATGGAAGTGAGTTGCCAAAGAACATAATTTTGTGTTACAATTTTGTCGAAACGTTGGTTTCTTAACTTTTTAGTGATTCACCTGCAGTGGTTTCTTAATGGCATTATGGCAACAGTGCTGTTCGCAAATACTTCCATTGATCAATTTTTGTCGAAATTCTGGCATCTTCCTTTTTTTTTCCAGCATTACATAAATTCCCCAAAGGGAAACATCCTATAATAATCCAGTGCTGGAATTTTATGATACCACTTGAAATGAATTATGATTATTTGAATAATGTTCTCCATATTGCCATAGTCATCATTTCGGTTATTCTTATTTTTCCCCAAATTTTTCGTCGTCGTCGTCGTCATTATCATCATCAATGTATCATAATCGTCATCTTCATAGTCATTGATATTATGTTCAAGAACACAACAGTAATCGTCGAAGAATCTTGTATTTGCTGATTATCACTTAACCCATTGACTACTAGAATTGGGTGGCTCCTGTATTAAAACGCAGTGTCATGGTTTTTTTTTCTTCCAGTCACCCGCTCTTCTTTGCCCCTGAATCGTTATCCACTTTTGAACATTTTTCTTTCGAGAACCAATTGTCAAATTGAGCATGACGTGCAGTTTCACATCTTTACATCCCCGGAGACCATCGGGACATCCAAAAATCATGTTATGCCTCTTCCAAGCTTGTCTTGTATCAATCATCCATCTATTTTACTCTTGATGCATCATCTCTGCTACCAACACCATCACAGACATTTCCATCATCATCAGAGCAACCAGATGTATCACCATAGTAACCAGATGTATCGCTTCATGTTCCCTCTTCGTCAAAATCGTCTTCATCTATCACTTTCAAATTGGCAACATTGATCTTTTCTTTCTCTTTTACCTTTTTTTTTTCTTCTTCCTAAAGCGCATAGAGACATTATTACGTTATGTGTTATGCGCTATACAAGAATAGTTTATTATTGTTATTATTATTCTGCAAAAGGTATTATTTTTAGGGTGAAATTGTACGAATGTACATTTGGGCCATTCTCAGTCACATCTGTGACCAAAATCCTGAAAAATAGTTCATTTAAACCTAATTTTCCAGTATTTGTCTTGTAGAAGTCTCTCATTTTGGATATTTAAATAACAATCTTACCCCAACAGATGGAGGGTGATTATGTTAAATGAGAGTATATCAGTTTCTTTCAGAGGTCAACATTAGATCGTTCACGTGTGTGACCTCGCACGAAAAAGGGTCTTAATTGTTGGTATTCAAACCTACTTTTCTCCTATTTCCCTTCGAGAGCAAGATTTCACTTTTCATTGCTGTATGGTGGGGTTGCTCCGAACAGTTTGACAGTAATTTTCCATAGATTAGTTAAACATTCTTTTCTTTTAGAGGTGGAAATTGGGTCGGTCACGTGTGTGACCACCGTACTCATAAAAGGGCTTTTTTAAATTCTCTGTAAAAACATTATGTCTTTGAAATGACTTTTCTCTTGTCAGAGATAAGGAAATCTTTTTCATGTAAGAAACTGGTATTACAAAAAAAAAATCCATAAATGTAATCTGATTTTCAGGCAATGGGGCAAAATTAGATGGTCACGTGTGTGACCAATAGTTTCACTTTACAAAGAATGGCCCATTACATAACCTGAAAAGTGTTCACTTACGAGGGATAATGATAACGTTGCAGTCGACAGTTAGCAGTCAAAGTTGAATGTTTCATTCTTCTTACCATGCATAATGCTTTATTTAACAAACCAGTAAAGCAGCATAAATGGACTCTAATCTGTAGTGATTTTAGCTTCTGTTTTACCTCAAGTGCTATATTATGCCCCATGTAATACTTTGATTGTATCATTCGTCTTTCAATGACTCTTTGGGACATATATGGCATCAGTGTTACCTGAGACTTTTGAATTGACTTGTTTTGTGAACTTTCTTCTTGAGATGAGAACCTAGTCATAATTCGTCGTTGATACTAAATGCTATGCTATACATTGATAACTAACATGACTGTGCTTAATAATGATGTTAAATAAAGTGAAATCTATATTGATCCTGTCATCACGATACCCAGTGTCCTTTTAAAAGGTGTTCGATGTAAGCATTATTGGGAGGCTTTGTATGTCACCATGGAAACGTTTTTCCCCAACTCTCATCAACCATTACCATCAAAGCACAGACATGTTTCGAGTCACCCATGAAATGTTCCCCTACACCTCAACTGTGAAATGAACCCAATATGTTACAACCTGTTGAGAACTTCTCAGTATTCCCACCACTAAAGATGTAGCTTTAATGTATAGATGTGGAGGGAATGGGAGTGAAAAGGATGTACACATGACATGATGGCTAACAGATGTTCCGAAAGTCATTGCCAATCGTGACAAAAATTTGAATTCGGAAAACAAAACTGTAACATGCGGCACGCAACGAAATCAAGACGGGCCATACAAAGGGAAGAGAGAAAATAAATATGTCTCCGTTTGAGCAGATTGACATGTGGGGATCGAGTCGTTTATTATGTCCTTCGAGAAAATGTGGGTGGAAAAAAGGGGTAACATTCAACTTGTTTTCCCTTCAAAATCGTTCATTTGGTGTCCACTTGTCTTGGTGTGTTGAAAGGCCGCATAATTGATCTCAATCGCGCCGTATTTCCGCGAATATGATCGTTATTTAATTTAGATTTGTTTTATCTCTTCTTTTCTGGTAGCTCTTGGTCGTTGGGTAAGTATTAGTGGGCGGATAACGAGCCCATGATCTGCGATGATTGATGTAGATAAGTAAGATAGATTGGAGAAAATAACATGGGAGATTCGGATCAAGAAAGTGACAGAAATGGCTCTCGTCAGAGGCAGACTAATGACTTGAAACTTAAAAAAGACTTTAAAAGCCTCCGTAATTATTGAACCAAGAAATTGTATGAATTAGAAGGAGGGGCTTGGAGGGGAGATGACGACTGGTCGTTTATGATTTGTAGAAGCGTTTGCAAAAAGTGAAAGAATGTATTTTTACGGTATGTAACTACTTCGCTTGCCCAGGTTTTCAAAGCTATACCACGGAGTAGAATAGTCATAGTGAAACGAAAACGAAATCAGTCTCGAACTCTCGTAAAATCCTTTTGTCACTTTATTCTCATCGAGGTTCTGAGAGACTTTGAACAAATGCGTGATGCACTTTTCGATCGGAAAGACGTATTTTTACCATAATGAGCTGATTTAAAAAGTAATTAGATGATTATATAGAGGGTTAAACTATGAAAGTGGTTTTATAGGCGGGGACCCCCCCCCCCCCCCCTCTAAAAAAATCAAATTTATTTTCTGCCTGCGTTAAAGGGTTATTGCCTTTGATGTTTACTCATTTTCTCAGTGGCTTGTCCAGAAATTAGCAAACAAGGTGGCAAATTTCACACAGGTAACAGCATTGCGTTCTGTAGACATGTCCCTTGCAGGGGGTCTGGTAGCACACCTTCCCCCTTACAAATGAAAGAAATTTCCCAAATTCTTGAGGTACTCTGGCCAATCACTGCTATCATCTCCGTCTTTCGTATAACAGGTTGCAGCTCTTTGGACATCAAAGTTGGAGATGTATCATCATGATCATCTGACACAAGTGAAGTCAATGCTTGTATTTGAATAGTTTTATCTCAGTTTTTGTAGGCCTGCAAATGTGTAAGGGGGTGCCCGCTCCACCCATCCCAGATACTCCCCTCCCTCTGACCCCACCCCAATTTCTTGGTATCCAGATTATTAATCCTTTTTTTTTTTCATTTTTCTTTTCATTTTATACTAAGGAAAGTGAACAGAATTTCCTGAGCACTATACGAATCTAAAATTAGCATCCAAGCGGTACAAACTGCATACGTACGCGTGTGAGAGACGGATGTTTAACGAAGCTTCCAGACTTTCTGTATGCCCCGTCCTGCATCTTAAAGGGACTTATCAACATCTTCAGATAAAACAGAATGAATCGTTCATAACAAATGGAACTGATTCAACAACACGATTTTTATTTGGTGTTTTGAATGAGAGCTTTGCCTGAAAACACTTGAAAAGAAAATGCAGTAATAACCTTGAAAGTCTCTCCCAAGAGGGATGAATGTATTTGAATTGGAGTGAATTTTTTATTGATTTGTTCGCTTTATAAAACAATCGGAAAATGTTTCTGTTCCCATACACTCTTAAAATGTCATTAGTCATGATAGTAACATTTATTTTCTGTATAGCAAGCGCATATTGAATAATGATGATTCCCAAATGTACTGGAAATGATTACCCTGGCGTCAGCTCCGGCAGCCCTAAACAGCGCACTGTGCATTTCAAGGAATATATCCCACCAGGTACTCATTTTACACCTGTATCGAGAGAGGCAACTGCAGATCAAATGCCTTGTCTAAGGCCATACTGTCATGACATGGTTTTGGAAATTGTCCTCAACTTAAAAATTGAAGTTCAAATAATGAACCACTGTATCCCCTTGTTTCCACATATCTCTTGGAAAAAAGAAGGTGCCCAACATAATCTTACCAACTTTGGGAAATTTTATAGGTCAAATATTGTGTCCAATTATCCTTATATTTCTACCGAAGTTGTGGAAAAAATGTTTTTGTAGTTGGTCAAAACAAATGCCCACCAGTTTCTCTTTGCCAAAATAAGGGTACTCTCAATGTGTCCACAAGAGAGCTCGGCATGCCTCTTAAAACCTTCAGGCGTTCACGGTCCTTTAATACTCCATCATGTTCATCAAAAATTTTATTCCAAAATTAAGAGGAAGGAAGCGTAAGCCACCAAAACGGAAGAGATAAATAAGGTAGGTATCAGAATGTGATATACTAGCCTGAATTTAATGTTTTATACAGCATGATATAAGACGTTTGATGGGTACAGTTACGATTATCATAACATGGCGATCATTTTTCCATTCATTCGTTATAATATTTCCGGTATACTATTACACATGGATATTATTTTTTTCCCCCCGTGGTGATTCGGTTTTCCCCACCAAGGCCGCATAAGTGCTTGATAGATCCTGTGTAAACTATTATCATATATGAATTGGATAATTGAACTTCAGTCTACCTTAAGAGGTGTGCGGCTATTCAAATAATTTGCCCTTGTCACAGATATCAGAAATGCAAGTCCTTTTGCAACATTATGTGCCGTCTTCTGTCCGAATATAAATTTTCCAGTTTCTTAGATCTTGCGAGTGCGCAAAATTTTGACACTGTATCATGCAGGTTTTATCAACAAACATATTTTTTTTTCCTTTACTTGGGTAATGATCCTTTCAATTTTTTTTTCATTTTTTGTTTTGTTTTGTTTTGTTTTGTTTTTTGTTGCTTCAATGCCCTGTCAGGGGCTGTCTGCATGGTCTAAGTATTCATAAAGCTGACCATTTTGAGGTTTAATTTCCGTTGGTTCTACCTGAGTGTGCTCAACATATGCACCACAACATTTTTATTGAGAGAGCCCGAACAGTGTTTGAAAATATGAGAAAAAATGCGGTCGATCCTCCTGAGAGTAGATAATTTCATTTTCCAACTTTTCTCAGGGACATCCCAGTAAACCAACAGCCTTCGAGACCAACAACTTACAAAAGTTAACTTTTTATAAGGCTCGCCAGACCAACATTCTCTGTTCTTGTGAGTTGTAGCTCTTTTCTCACAGTTTTGATGAAGCACGATCAACAAAGTGAACGCCAATTATCACTTGCCGAAAGGCCTTTTTTTCCGTACCCGAATTCCTTCATGAAATTACACTTTATCATATTCATAACGACCATCATGATGATATTTATCAAATATTGCATGCATTGCTGTGGTACATGGTCAATAAGCTCTTACTACTTCTACCTCCATTTATACAAAATATGACAGATAAGTAGATATAAAGGCCTTTCTACTTAATTTTCTCGAAGCAAAGAGGTTTATCTGGTTGGTATTTATGATGTGAATCAAAATATGTTTACAATACACCATGAATAAATCTTGTTTTTTACTGTTTGTATAAATTGTTTCATTAGCGTTAACCTATTGCGTACGGGAGACGGGTAGCTCCTGTATTAAGCCTATGGGAATAAGAGAATTAAGTAGTCAACGGATTAAGGCCTATTAGTTTTGTCAGTATCTATCCATCCAGCACAAAGTCGTGAGAAGGGTAAAGGATGGAGAGAGGAGGAAGCAAAAAATCGAATATACAAATCGTGTCTCCATACGCTTGACCTTTTGTAGTAAATTTGACCCGTAAAAACGTCTGCCTCCGTTGGTTCTCGGCTTTCTTGTCTTCTTGTCTTCTCGCCCTCCCCCTTCTCTCCCCCCCCCCCCCCCCCCCCTCCCTCTCTATCTCTCTCTCTCTCTCTCCTTTTCTCTCTCATTTTGCCTTTCATTTCTCTGTGATTAGACATGCATTGGAGAACATCCTAGCTTTTTCTTCGTCTTCGTCTTCCTCATTTTTCTCTAACGCTCTCTCTTTCACAAATCACACAAACACATACACATACACACCCGCAACGACCTCCTGCACACACACCCACACATACCCCCTTTCTCTTTCTCTCTCTCTCTCTATCTATCTATCTCACTCTCCCTCTCTCTATCTTGTTTCTCTTATTCGTGTCATCGACATTCTCCCATTCACAAAACTTATTATGGAACCTAAATTTATCTTTCTCGGCTATTTCTCATGGTGATAAATCTGTTCAAAAGTAGCGTGATTGGGTAAATATTTTTGTAGCCTGGACAAATTTCCCACTGGGAAAGTTTTTACGTACATGTCATAAACCAAACTGCGTTCGACGAGAGCGTCTCCTAGTTTTCCCCTCATCCTTTTCCCCCCTGTCATTTCTACTTCCCAAATTGTATACCATAAGGTATGTACGTTTGCATGGTATCACAATATGTAGTTTTCTTTTTGTAGTAAATCATTTTGAGCCAATTTTATAGCCAATATTAATATCAGCAGCTCGGCCATGTACCTTCTTGAAAAGAAAGATAGACGCTATTCACTTTATGCGAAGGTAATCTGGAAATGCATCTCGTTTTAAAACCAGAACCCCAAAATGCATGTCATATGAAATTGGTGACTTAACAGTTTTAAAGACGATTTGACAATCCTCCTCTTCATTACACTCTCAATATATTTTCGTTACATTATACGTACACGTTGCCTTACCCGTCGTTACTTTCTTCTCATTAAAGAAAAAAGTTGTGTCAATAAATACGTAATAATTACATACAAACATTATTGACATAATTTTAGTGGTTAACTGTATAATCTTTATTTCAAATATTTCAAATAAATTGGTATACCTTCGAATGACTGTACAACTAGTTTGTTTTATTCCTTCTCCCAACTGTCCGATTATCTCACGTTTGATTTGTTTTTAACACTTTGCAAATGTCGTGATGATGGTGGTGGGGGGGGGGGGGCGATGGGTGTCTGTTAAGTGAATGGTTGTCTTCCTCCAACGAATGACAGATAACATAATACCATTGTGTTTTTGTAACGACCCTGAAAAGTCGTATCTAGTTCACCACATACGCCATCAGGCTTCCACAAATTACCCCCAATCAACCCAAGCTTTCAAATATAGGGGTACATCTACCCCCCCCCCCCCCCCTCGGTCCAATGTCATGAAGATAGATATACCCTCCTTCCCTAGTTTTGACACCGCAATGTGGCACTGTATTTTGCAAAGACCATGAGAAGTCGTCACCAGTTTGTCGAGCGAGGCATCAGACGTCCGCGAATTATTACCCCTACCAATCCGAAGATGGGGGATAGATTTGCCCCTCATATATCAACGGAATGGGGGTGGATTTACCCATCTTATCAAACTGGATCAGGAGCGTCATCTCGAGTGAGTTCGCTTCTTGATTTTTCTGTGACCAGACAGATAGACTTCAATTATTTTTCCAGACTTGCCAGCTTTAGTTGTCTGGTTTTCACATTCGTCACGAAATAAGCGAGGTGGATTTCTGATTTTGTTTCTTCTTTTCTCTTTTGTGAATGAAGCGTTAGGAATGCATTTTTGGCCAAAGACCAAGATAATTATATCTTTCCAAAATTCCACCTGTTATGAAGTATATGGTTAAAAATAAGCAACATTGGATGAACTATAATTAGATCAATGCACTTTGCTATTCACGATTTCCGTTTATGGAATAATGCTCTTTATGCGAATATTTTAAAGGTTTTTTAGAGGTATACCATTCAATTGCTTTAAAGTAGTATGCGTAAATACAATGAGAGTTAGAATATGTTAAAAATCACTGAAAATGTTTCAACGATGTAGACAGCTATCTTTAGAAAGAGATGTCTAGATTTGTCAAAGGTCGTTAATATATCAGAAGAGAGTATTTACATTGTATCTGATGATAAGTTTCATAACAATAACATTTTTTTCTTCTTTATACGAATGCCATATAAACGTATTGTGGTCTGAGGTTGCATCTGGGCGTTGCTGATTCATACATAAAACTTTATATGCTTCTGAAAAAATTGAATGTGCTCTTTTGTTTGTGTCCTTCACTGGTACTATTAGATAGATTTCCAACACTTTGTTTAGTGTTCTGCATTAGTTATTTATTATTTATGTATGTATTTAGTTATTTATTTATTTATTTTCCATTTGTGGGATGGTACACCTTTATCGGCAAGAATGTTGTTTTTTATCACAAATGTGATTTAGTGAAATCTTTGAACATCAATTTTTTGGCTCTGTGATGATTTAGAAAAATGTCGATTAGCAAATGAAATTATGAGCAAGTCATAAACGTTTCGTTTCTGAATTGAAATAATGCCTCTAAGAAAGAAATGACGTCCAAGTACATTATTGAACAAAATAAAATTATGCAGGTAATTGTTAAACGTAAACATGGTAAGAGTAGATAGCCAGCCTGAGACCAACCCCGAAACCTCTTATCCCAAGTCCTGGTTTTGTTGTCATAACGACGGTGCATCTTTCCCACCTCCTCTGCGTCTTTTTGCTGCGTCCGCTCTAGCCGAAATGCCGACAATCTTTCTAGCTCTCGAAAAACACGACAACCTTGCCAAGCCTAGCCACGACAGATGGTTGAAGCTCGGCACGCAGAGCTCATCATCAGTTGCTAGTGTAACAAGTTGCTGGATTGTTTGTCGGGTCGTGCACGGACGGTCTATGATCTTGGCTTTCACTGGCCGGCCTGGGGCACGCCTCGCGCTCTCGATGGAGACGGTTAATTGGTGGCATCGCGCCTCATATTATTGGTCCTGACAGGTCCTCTGGGGTCATGGCACGGTAAGATCGCAGTGACCAGGTGATGAGCTGAATTTGATCTCGCTAGATCTGAAGCCAATTCCCTCTTTTTTAATAACAAATCATAATTTGTCCGCTCACACCGTCCACTTGGAAGAAAAATACTGATTATTGAAAAATATAAAAATGTATACATGTACATGTATATATATATAAACGATGGTAACGTTTTTGCATCAGAGTAAATATATATCATAATGTGTAAACTGGGAAAGGAATTATACTGCGTGATACATGACTTAGTATGTTATTGATGTACAGCTTTGTTCGTTCAAAATGTTGAACAATAATGCCGCTGATATCTTATATATCTCCAACAATATCCACAACCTGCCTTTTTGCACGTTGGGAATGGAACGCTGCCCTCTCCACGTCTCGCTATGCCAATACCTTTATAAATGCTTATAGTTCTAGATTTGTAAGCGTAAGATAGATTGAAAATCGAGAACAGAGTGTAGAAATGCATTTTATAGTACTTTTACGTGTAGGAACTTATTCAGTGAAAACACTTTAACGGAGGCACAGTTCATATTTTCTTCTTCATTTAAAACCAGGTTAATTTATTCAATTGTCATTGTAGGATCGACTGCCCACGCGACTGACAATCTCGGTCTCATGAAGCCCGGCAGAAAAGTTGTCAGAATGCCCACGTGGCCTGACGCCCCGCGAGACCGACAGCCCACGAGGCCGACGATCTCTGTCTCGCCGGCATTCTGACAACTATTCTGGAGACCGACGTGGGTTGTCGGTCTCTTGGGAAGTTGGGATGTCCCGGGGATTGAAGGGGAGTAACGCTATCATGACCATACACCTCCGTTCTCCCTTTCCTCGTCAGTGATGGTCTCTCTCGTCCCTGTCTTCTTCCATTATTCCATGTCCAGCAGAATGGGGTAGGAACATCAAGCTGTGATAGCCACCACTAGGTGTGAGAATTCTTAGCCAGCCGATGTGGGAGGTGACGATTTGAGGAGCGCAATGAAAATAAGGAGTGAAGGAGTGATTGGTAGATGTGGAGATACATTAATGGAAGTTTGATATGAGGGGGAAAACAATCAGAATATCGTGAATTTTGCTGATTCTGCATGTATAAATAAGATGACAATCTCGAAACACCAAATCGTATTTTTAGGGGGTGTTTTGTTCGTTTGTTTTAGGGGGGTTTGTGTGTGTGTGTGTGTGTGTGTGTGTGTTTGTTGTTGTTTTTTCGATTTATCACTTTCTTCATGGTCCATTCTAATTGCATCTTTTTTCCATCAGTGAGATATTTACTATTAATTTGTCTTCTTTATTTTTTGCATATCAGATATTTTCGGAATACTGCCCCCTCCCCCCTCACTCTACAAAATCCTGGATCCGCCATTGTCTCAGTATGCCGAGGATGAGAGACACCAATGGCTTTGATAGTATTAATGGACGGTAGCATAGAAGATGAAGACGGGGCATCTTTACCTGGAAGAGGAAAATGTCAAGATGATAATGTACAGGCGGACAGGTGAGAAAATCTCAGTTGTTTGATTGAGAGTTGAGTGAAGTTCATTGACATAAGAGATGGTTTGTAGTGTGAAATGTGTGAAGATGTAATCAGAGGAATGAAAGCTGTTGTTATTGGTGAAGGCTCTTGACTCAGTCAGGGGTCCTGGGTTCAGTCCTTGCTCGATGCTTACATCATTTGACGTGGCTTTTTACCCTATTTGTCCCTCCCGACCTTGGTGTATTAAACGGGTACCTGGTAATGCTTGGGTAATGATAAGGGCAAGGCCATCAGGACGGGCAGTATCAATAGGCCTACTGATGAGGCAGCCCTGGGGCTGGGTAAATAAGACCATATATTATTATTATCATCATGAACGACGTGGATATGGCGTTAAACACAATTTTATGGTCGGTTCGTCAAAAATCACCTACTCCCCCTTCAACCAATAATATGAACGAATATTTAGCGTAGCGTAATTAAAACGTCACATCAATATTTCACAGATACGTATGGCTATATTTTATTCTTTTATTTCATGTATTGGGAGTTATTAAACCACAAAAACGGGGTTTTTAAGATAAAATTCACTTAAAGTTGAAGATTTGGAAGACCACAGAGCCTAACAGTACTTATTTTCCAGTTCAAACCGTAGAGGTGCACATTTTATAATTTAAACATTCCATTGTCCACCAAGACCAGTGTGAACAGAGTTTACACTTCAGAAACTATCATATTACATGTACATGATTCTAAAATGGATAAAATAAAGCGGAATCAGAGTAAGTTATAAAACAGTAAAAAAAAAAAAAAAAAAAAAACTGTTAGAACATTCCAACTGAAGAGTCCGTGGTAAATTCTTCAAACAAATAGATTCTTCTGTAGGTCAAAGTGCAAAAACATTTTCTAAATATCAAAGTTCAATTTTCGGCCAATGTCATTGCCGTATCTATGCAATGAGGGTAACTGAAACTGACAAGTTCGCATTCCTCAGTAATAAGTGTTATCCTCTTTTAACGGTTAAAAAAAAACCAAAAAAAAAAACACGATAATTTCTTCTCACACGAACGCGCGTTTCTTTGCAGGACGAAAATCCATTTGCAGGCTAGCATCATAATGGTCCATATTCATCTGTTCATAATCATCTTGATGCCTCAGTTCGGGGGGGGGGGGCGGTGGTTCCAGCAGGTGAAGCAAATTTCCCACGGATCGACAAGTGCTGGGGTATTTTCACTTTCATTTCCCCTGCACGCAAGCGAAGCGCCAGCATAACAATTAAAAGTACAATAAAGTTATTATATAGGTTTAAAAATCGCGTGTAGGATAAAGAGATTATGATACAAGCATACACAGTTATCACTGAGTTAAAATAACATAAATGGTAATAAAAACAATCTATAAAGCTACCCTCTCCTCAATGAATGTTTGTATTAGATTTTTATATGAATCCCATCCTCCACTTAAAATCCATTTAAAATTTAGGCTAAATAAACACTAGATTACGAATAACTTTTAATGCGTATTGTTTCATCTAGGTCAATTTTTTTCCAGGTCAACAGACGCTCAAAAAATTGTCACCTTATCAACCTTTGATCAAGATGTTATCAATGCCCTTCAATCAGGGTCATACTGATTTTATAGATGTCCTTTCATTATTATGCTGTTTGATGGAAGATTTTTCTTTTAATAATTGTCTACATCTCCAATACCTCTTCCTGTATTAGAATACTAGTAAGAAAATTATAAGTAAGAAAAAAAGTATGCCCAACTGTGCGTTTTGAAGAATCGATGAGATTTGTTGCAGCCTTTCCATAACCTATCAACCCTCGTTTCAAATAGGGTTTATGCCTTGGACGGAAAACCCTGCTCGGGAATTTGTAAACGTTTTATTTTTGCATTTTAAGAACAGCTTCAAGTGTTTTCCTTGTGAAACAGAAGCGAGAACTTACATTGGGCGGGTTATATAGCTGCAGAACATATTCCATATCCTAACAGTCACTGACCATGCAACGAATAATTACTCCTGAAATGTGACTCTTTAAAGAATGTTTACGATTTCTGCTGTTAGACGCATTGACACAGGGGGTGTGGATTTACAAGAAATCGTCTCACATCTCGACCTCTTTCATTTTCCACTTTCCTGAATCTAAACGTGCACGGTGGATTCATATTGTATCACGTAAAATTAAAGCTCGTCATATTTCATCATTTGACTCATATTTTGTGTCTCCACTATCCTCGTTATATCTTCATTTATTTCTTCATTATTGTGGTTGGCTTACATTATTTCCAGTGTCCCTTTTCTTTCTTCAATCAATCCATCATTCATGTTGACATTTAAAAAGACATTTGAATTAATTGGGACATTCAATTTTGATTGTTTCCGAGAACACTGCGAACCACATACCCTTGAGTATGATGTCTTTCTCGCCATTGTTTCATCCCTATCATTGGCAAGATCAGTTGCGAGACGGGTCGATTTAGGGTTTTTTCACCCTTGCCCTATATTATCTTATATAATAAATTTCCCAAGTTATGATCGCATATGTTATGCTGTTTCCATTTCTATATTACAATATTTTTGATTAAATAGATATAAGTACCCGTATGAAGTGTTAGAACATATAATTGTATATTTTGAAAAATTTCCCTTTTTTGTGCAGTCTCCTTTTAATAATTTTAACGCTGCAATATTTTCATGCGACCGGGGGGGGGGGTGTGCATGGGTTGTCAAACGGTGCCCGCGCACCGTAGACTCTGCACTTGTTATCTACTTTATTGGGGTGGGGGCTTCAAACTGGGGGAGGGGCGTAGGAATAAACTACAATGCTGAATATAAGACACTGTCTCCCCTCACCCAGCACGTCCTCTTATCCGTCATCGCAGATATCAACTCGGCATTAATGTTCATGACGTATACTGTCTGCTCATATGAGACCAAATGACACCGATGTAAGCTCTTGATACACGGTTACAAAAAAAAGGCATTTCCAAAACAGACTAATGGCAGATTTTAGTCATTTCTAAGTTGTGTTTGCTCTAAATATGATAATAAATATTTCAGAGAAAAGGAGTGGTTTATCAACATTTTGACATAGATTAGATGACCCCTTTATGTTCTTTTTGTATGTTCTTCTTTATGTTCTTTTTAATGAGAGATTTGTAGGGCTCTAGTGATTAGCAAAGTAATAGCCTGATCTATAAACCTTTACAAAGGGTTTTAAAACATAATTGATCACGTAAAAACTAAGACATGGAAAAAGTAGAAGACAAGGGAGCAATTTGAAATTTGATAGCGTCTTTATAGAAAAATTGCTTTGACATTATACATTCTTGAAAATCATATTGTTTGATTAGATACAGTGCTGGGTTACTTGTTTAAATCGGTTGGAACTTGAAATCTTACAGAAATGAAACGTAAGAATGGGATAGTAGCGTTTCTTTGGAACTGGCAGTCAAATTTGATTCCGTATATAATTCTGAATTTATCAAAATCAAAAAGAATGTTATTGGAAACTATCCAAGTATATGGACACGTGCACAAAATGAGAAGTGCAACGCAATAAAATAGACGTCGCACAGATATAAACGTTCACTCGTGGACTTGAATAAGACAGCGATATGAACGAAATTGGAGAATTGGTGTAATTGGTAGAACATCTCTAGTAAATTAACGATCATAAAATCTCAAGCTCACTAAACATAAAGGAAGTTTCGGAATGAAAATAGATCATTGTATCTCAATTGTTTAAAAAAAATCAACATCATCGCATATTCTTCATCCATTTTTTTTTTCTTCATATTTTTCCAAATGCATGTCGAAATAGACTATACACTTATACGACAAGATAAACTATGCATATATGTATGATACTGTCATCTTCAATTGATGTGCAAAGTTGGCAAGAAAATGGGATAAAAAGTTTTTTGAAAAAGATTCTCGTTAATATATTAATTTATCAATGTATTTATAATCCTCCCTATTTTTTTTTAAAGGAATTTCATGCCTTTTCATCATTATCCATTCATACCAGAAAGTACGCGACATGGGGTAAAGTACATTATGTGGATGACTACCCAGGGGCAGCTTATACCCGTGTATATGATCTTGTTTACCCAAGGTATCCTCATCAGTATTAATACAGCTCTTCCTGCTGGTCCTGCAATTATTATCACTCCAGCATTGCCAGGCACCCATTTTATGCACCTGGGTCGAGAGGGGCAAATGTGGGGAAAACAGCTCGTCCATGGAGGTAAGCACCGAGTAAGGATTGAACCCAGGACCTCTCATAGAGAGTCAAGAGACTCCACCAATATTCCACGGTTCTTCCAAAAGATACTTCCAAGGACGGAATATTCTCTATCCAATGATTGATTTATCCAATAGTGCCAAGTTTTCTCTTTGTTTAACAATGGGGACTCTCATCATTGTACCAAAGATTTATCAAAATGTTACAAAGGGACGAGGATGGGGAGGTATAGATCCACACACACTTTCCTTCGTCTAGAGGTATCACTAGACTATTTTAAATGGGGGGGGGGGGTGGTTGTCGTTCTTGCTTTTGTCGTTGTCGCATCATTTTCTGACAAGTCAGCCTAAATTTCATAGAAGTAAAATAAAAGGAGGTAGATTTTTTTTGATTTTTTTTTTAAATGATAAAGAGTATGTCCTTAAATTTTTGACTTTGCAAACAGGGATTCGGAAAGTGTTTTAAAGGGTCCTCATATTTTTCATTTTACCGACATGGCTAAAGAAAATAATTGGGAGAATCCTCACCCCCCCCCCCCCCCCCCCCCTCTGTTGCATCGCCCCTGATTTCGTCCCCTGGGGAAGCTTTATTTCTGTGATAAAAATCCAGAAACAGAAGTAAATCATGTTCATGTATTCAATCAAGCAGGATTACTGTAACATGATGGTATAAGTTCCCCTGCAAAGAATCCGAGCGATTTCCATTTGTGGACTTGTCATGTTAAAACAAAGCGATGATTTATTGGAACTTAATGGTCTAGATGAAAGAAAAGGGTTGAGTTGACTCACAAATATACTGCAAGAAAGCACGTTATAAAGATGATAAATTTGAACAATGTTCGACGACGGCTTTTTCATTAAAAAAACCTATTTCCTACTTCGAGCAAGCATAATTTATTAAGTCATATTTTATTATGATAAATACTAAAGCATTGTAGATTCAATTCAATTCAATTCAATTCAATTCTATTCGTCCATCAATAATATCAAGGAGATTTAGCATGGGATTTTTACATGCATTATGATCGTATATATAAAAAAAAAACAACAACACACGAAACATGAAATTATACTTCGTAAATAATGCATACAAAATCATTGGAAATTTGTACAAAACATAACATGACATCGACACAATAGGCGTATTACACCACATAGTAAAAAATCCGTAATTTTCAACACTACGTTTGCACAATAATTATCAGTGCATATCATTAGGAGAAGCACAGTGCACACATTTGTACAATATTCTCTTTGATAGAGTTACACCCCCTACTGTCGCTCCCCCGCCCCCCTAAAACACCCCCTGAAGTCCCCCCCCCCCCCCACTCCCCGTCCCTGCCCCCTCCCCTCCCCGCAACGTATACATCCAAACCAGCGCACGCGCGTAGACGGGCCGCCCACACTCGTCCTCTTCTTGAATACTAATATATCACACTTGCTATACAAAGCGCTTATTTGTCTTTATGACTGTTGCCTACGAGTCGTCATTTGTCGTTGCGTCAGAGACTGACGCGGTCTTTGATGCGCCAAGTGAGAGTTACATTAAACAGGGCCCCGTTTCAGAAAACTTGTTATCAATAACACGTTACAGTAATTGTTATAAGCTACTGAAATCCTTGAATCTGATTGGCTTAGAGCAAAATAATTTGTCGTAGAAATGGGCATTTGTTGTTACTGATAGCAAGTTTTATGAAACTGGGCCCAGAAAGTGAATGTAAAATGGCCGGTGTTAATCTTACGTGAAATTAATTGGCGCATGTACAAATTGCCGTCATATGTTTGATTGGCGCATGTAATGACGCAATCGAAATGACGCCTTGTCAGTTGTGTGCTGTAGATATTACGAAAATGTTAACATCGACGTTACTTTTGTTTGGAACGTTTCAAAACATTTTAAAGACGTCTGTAGACTATTAACTTATCATATATTCATATATGTAAATATTGTTTTTTTTTTATTATGTACCGGGGGACACAACATTAGATGTAATAACCGGAGTGCCGGTTTTGTGTGCAACGGGCCTAAAGTCCAGCTCATACGAGGCGTCATTTCGATTGCGTCAGTACCTGCGCTAATCGAGCCTGTGAAGGCAATTATCTCATACGCCAATTATTTAAATTTTGTTTGCACTGTTCATTTTGCAATCACTATTTAAACGATATCACACTTTGATGACGCACAATTAATAGACCGTACAGGTCACTGACGCAGTCCTGACGCAGTCCTGACGCAGTCCTGACGTCAGCAATTGACGCCTAGTGTGAGCCGGGCTTTATGTCAACTTCGCCCTAGGATGGATACGCCCTGGATACGCCACTGTCCTTACGACAAAATTATTTAGAACGGAACTGTGATTAAAATTCGAGCAAAAAAAAAAAAAAAAGAGGAAGAAGGGGCAAAAAAGGAGAAAGAGAAGGGGAAATGGAGAAGAGAAGGCTAGGCCATGCAATTATGACATAACTGTTATAGTCCTATTTGTTATTTCAAGACCCTCGACCTGCGACGTTGCTATACGCGTCATTTTGCCCCCCCCCCCCTCCCCTATTTAAATACCCTGGCTCCGCCCCTGTGAAGAGTTACGATGGATTCGAATCGATCGTAACTTAGTTAATCGCAACTGTGTACTTAAGAGATAGAAGTTGCTGATAATTTAAGTTGCGATCGATTCGAACCACTTCTAACTCTTTATGGGAAGGGGCCCAGGAGTTTAAACTTAAAGGTCATACCAGTGTCAGGGTCAGCTCGATTCTCGGACGCATGCACGTCCGCTCGCTCCCTAACACGCGCGCCTTGCATGTTTAGACCATGGTTTAGACTGATGAGCGTGATGAAGGCGATGGGTAATGGGGAGCTTGGCCTGAATAGCTAAACTGCTACAAATACCGTCTCAGTATCTTTTGATGACGACTGCAGCTGTTAACCGTTGAGTACACGCCTTTGAGTACACGAGAAAATAAGTGACATGGTTATTTCAATTTCAAGAGAATATAACATACGAGCCCTTCAAATTTGTAGGATGTAGGACTTTACAACTAATATTTCTGTAGTATACTCACTCATCTTTATCACAAATATCACCGACGTGCAGTGCAAAAAATTGCAATGTATTAACCTTTAGCTGATATTAAAGACTTCCCACAACTGTCAAATGCAGTTGTGTTTAAAAGTGCCTTAGATATTTATGATTAGATAGGTATTCTTTCAGTTCTGTATGATATATTACTTTCATAATTTCGCTTGAAACAGTAGCAATGTTTACTGACCACAAAGATCTCGAAGGAATCAAGTTATAATTGGCCGGAGATTTACAAATTCCCATGCAAGTGTTTATAGCAATTATATTCGGTCAACTTAAACACAACAAAAACTTTTCTCGACTTTGTTGAATTCATGGCCAAATGATTGCAACGGGGTACTTAATATAAGTGTCAGGGGATTCTCCTGACATTCTATACGGGTCAAACAGGGGGCTCATAAATATTTCCAGAATTGTTTTGAGTATTTTGTTTTTAAAACCCAATCGTACATTACTCGAGTACACACCAAAAACTATGCCCTCTATCAAATTCCCCCTCTTTCAAATGTTAGAAAAAGGCCCTGAAAATGTATTCTTTTTTGTGCGTTTTGTTTTTGTTTTGTTTTTGATTTGTTTTTTTTGTTTTTTTTGGTTTGCTTTGATTTTGGCTTGTCACAGATTCTATGGAATCATGCCTTCCCTTCCCTTTTTTATACAAAGTTCTGGATTTGCCCCTTCTTTAACGCGTTGTTTTGAATAAGTTAACGGATAAGTTGATCCGCCTGAAAAAAAAAAAACGATTTTTTTTGTTTTTGTTTTGTTTTGTTTTGTTTTGTTTTGTTTTGTTTTGTTTTGTTTTGTTTTTAATGTTGAAAGTTTGAGGGCTGACGTTAAGATTAGCTCTTTTCTGTTGGCGAATAAAAAGAATTAACCAGTGAACGATATTTTTTACTATACAATTTTGGCATGACATGGTCGTCATTCTCTATCAGATAATTTGTTAGTGTTCAAACGCATTTCAGAGAGAAGTTATCATCTTTATCATGGGGAGTTACATGTAGAGAAAGAGTTCGGCCACAAGTATGTGGTAAATTGCCTTCTGCTGATATCATTTTTATTCTTATTCATGACTTTATTAGGAGTTTCCTTGATTCGCACGCTGTGATATCGTGGCATGAGTTGGCATTCAATAGATAGAGTTATCAGTCCCATGCTATCTTTCAGTAGAAATATGAATTTAGTGTCAAAATGGTAAAAAAAAAAAAAGGGGGGGGGAGGGAGGGGGGGAGAGGAAGATAATGCTAAGGGATATTGAGGAGAAAACGTGATACGGGATTGGGGAAGGGATTGGGGAAAAATAAGGAAATATGTAAGCCAGGATAACTTGTCTTGAATAAAAGTACTTGACAAAATATTTTTAGAATACAAATGTTTCAATTAAAAGTATAGGGAATACAGAGATTTCAATGATACTGATATTAGCTTTAATGTATTCAATGTAACCGCACGCCGTTGGGCACTTCGCATATAGTGGGCACCCGCCCCCTCCTCATTTCTAGAAAGGATTCCAGGTTGCCTCTAAGGTGAGTCCAGTGAGATTTTACACACCTGGGCCCTCTTGCATAAAAAGTTGCGTTTAATCGCAACTAAAAATATTATATAACATGATTTTCAACCAATCAGGATCGCGTATTTTGGACTTTTAATTTTTTGGCGTTTAATTTTTCGAGTTGCGTTTAATCGCAACTTTTTATACAAGAGGGCCCAGTTTAGATTACAGTGTACTATTGATTTCCAAGAAAGAAAAAAAGGGAAGATGGTGACGATAGGATGAGGCTCTCAAACCTCCCCTCTTTGTACTAAACTCCCATTCAACCAATCTCCCATTCTACCACTTTTTTCATTTCATCACATGTAATAATCATCAGTATTCATGAATTCCTTTTTAATGAGGAAAATGGACGAAAAAGTTAGGAGTCAAGATGCAGGTGCTGATTTTATGAGAAGATGTTGCAACATCCGTGCAAGAAAAAAAAACGAGATATACGATCGTTATCTCCTCATCCCTGACTTGGCACCGTGCCAGATGAGAAGGCATCCCTCCAGTGATGGAGATCGCTATCCTTGTTCACCCTTGACCCCTGTTCGCGTGGCACACCTGTAAAAATGTGTAGAGGTTAACAAATACATCAAACTGTTCAAATTCAACTACACAGACGTCATGTTGTTTGATGGAAATGTTGCCTTAGTCTAAAATTATAGACCCTACATCACGCTTTGAAACTACACGAGAGAATACAAATGTTCTGTGATAACTCATTGATTAGACGAAGGAAATCTATAATATAGATTTTTTAGTCTTATGTGAAAAACAGAGTTAGGATAAAGCAACAATGCATATCTGTTCGAAAAACTCATATTTTTGTATTGAAGGAATTTATTGGTCAGGAATTATATTCAGTCTTTTTCTTTCAAGAGAACAACAGGAACATATCACAACAATAATTAACTCATATTGAGAAGTGAGTGAATTGTTCCACTCATTTTTTTTTCTCTCTTTTCTCTTTTTTGTATTACTGGCATTATTTAGAGTACATTGTTGATGTAATGAAGAGTCGATAAGGCTACGAAGGCAGTGTTACAGATTCATTAATAAACATGATTTAGATATTAATTATCGTTATCTATCTGTTAAACAGAAAACGATAACAAATAAAAAATCAAATGCCCTTTATTCCCGTTCAACTTTTGTGTTTTGTTCAATCGCAAAACAGATATTCCATGGAAAATGTCTTTTATTGTGTGATACTGCTTTAATTCGTTCACTTCTTCTCACGTATCGTGTGTGATTCATTCCTTTATCATTCTTAGCTTCTAGTTTCAAAGCATGATTAGGGTGTATAATTTTAGACTAGATGACAAGCAGCATCTCGAACGGTGATGCTCGACGCTACATCATTACATGATATGATGGTGGGAGGCAAACAAAGACGTGCAAACATACTTCCTTCAGTTATTGATGTTGAACTTGATGGCAGGTGTGTATGTTTGTCGGAGATGGAGGGGAGCAGGGGCGGTGTCACGGGGGGTGGGGGTGGGAGGGGTTGCCTGTAAGAGATGTTGGAGATGTGTAATCCAACCCCTAAACCCTTAACAAAATATTCTGGAGCCGCTCCTGTAAGGGAGGGGAGGAAAGGGAATTGGAAGGGTAAGGGGTAGTGGGTGTGGAATTGAGGGGCAGAAGATTGTATGGAAGAAGGGAAGGTAAGAAAATGTGAACGGATGATTAAAAACGAAGGATAGGTGTATTAAAAGGTAGGGAGAGGAGGATGGGGGAAACATAGATAAAGTATAAATTGGTGATGGATGTAGGGTGTGGTCGGGAAAGGGAATTGGGAAGGGTATGAAGTAATGGATGTGGGGAATAGGGGCAAAAGATTGTGAGTCTGGCGGAAAGGTGAGGAAAGGTGAACGAAGGCTGGTAAGGACGGATCGATATGGGCGATGGAGAGAAGGATGGTGTGATGATGTCCATTTGATGATAATAACGTGAAAGGAAGTGGGTTATCATGAACCCCAAAGTGAAAGAGAGAGGAGGCATTTAATGTCACCAAAAATGCAAGTCATATCGTATTATTCTCTGAAATGTTTCGGCGTATTCATTTCAACTCTCCCTTGTGTTGAGTAATAAAATGATACGTGGAGACTCATTAAAATCAACAAAAAATCTTTCTTTTTTTCTTTCTTTTTATAGTCGTCGAATGGTCCAATTAATGATGCAGGAGTGATGGCATGGCATTATTTTGCAACTGGAATTTAGTGGTTGTGTACAATCATTACCTCGTATACAGAGGGTAGAATGAAACACTTAAGCTCACAGTTTTTTTAAATTTTTTTTCCCTTTACCAGAACTCAACCTACTCTTAAATTAAAGAGAAGGTTACGTTAAGGTAAAGATGAAAAATAATTTGTGAGCTTTCTCATGCTGTTTATGTCAGTTTGGAAGAATATCATAGTTAAAACGTCCCCTGCTCTTCAAATGCCCTAACATTTAAAATGATTATTATGAGAAATACCTGGAAATTTTGGACTGAACTCCCATATATCCATTCCTGTGTGCGGGACATGATTTTTTTTAGCAAATTGAGTCAATTTCTTCTCATTTTTTATCCTTACAAAACTTCACAATATACATTAATTGCCATGCACTGCATAATCAACCTTTCTCAATTGCTTTCAGACAGTTTCTTTCATAATGTAATCGAATGATCTTTGCTCAACTTTATTGCAGGCTACGTCATCGACATCGACATTTTTTTTTCTGATTACATTAAACAGCAACGAACTGAAGCAGATCAGATTTGGATGCCATAAATTTCAACTCTATTTCAAACTCATGGACATATCTTATAAATCTCCAACATGCCATGTTCCATTAAACATGTTACAAATCACCCCGGTCGTTGAATGAATGAATCAGTGGTTTACTCGATTCCGCATGTTACCAGATCCCCTCCAAAAATAAATCTTTTGCTTTTTGACAAAGGACATGAAGGAGTTGATGCTAGTTCATGGTTCTTCTTTTCCGCCTTCTTTTATCACCTGCTCATATATGTTGTACATGTCTGCTTTTCAAAAAATATCTTATTTTAGTCTTTGGGCTTAGACCTCTGACTGAAGATCATCCTTAAAATCATTCCCCCAAAATAACAACCTCCACCCCTAAAAAATAAAATGAAATGATGAATTGATGATCAATAATATAGTATGTAGATAGCACGATGTTTGAGGTGTGGACAAAATAACAATAATGTAAATCAATGCTCATTTGTCAGAGTCATTGCCTGTTTGAACAAGCTTCTTTTTTTTTCTTCTAAAGAATCGTTGTCAGTGATGATCTAAAAACAATTCAATCAGTAATCAGTTAGGTTAGTTTTCTCAACATGAGACAATCATTTTAAGGTTGATTTACGTTGATTGCTAAATATATTTTTATCACCTATATTCCAAAATGTAAGTTTTGATCGATTTTGAACCTGAAGGTTAAAGTTGCATATGGACACATTCCTTAAATTTTTTTATTTTTTTTTTTCATTCTAAGGACTTGATGGAACCGTCAGGAAAAAGGAAAGTGGTTTAGAGCAAAAGTTAGAGAAGACACATGAATTGACCCAAGCCAAGTATTAACAGGGGCCGTAGCCACTTAATCCTGGGGCTGAAAAGGGGTTTTCCCCTTCACAGCCCTTTCGGATATAAGTCTGGGTATCACCCCCTCCCCCTCCCCCCTCCCTCGGGAGCCTGGCCAGCTTAACAGGAGCTTATTATAATAATAGCTTCCCCAGTTTTTAAAATACATGTATTCACTGAAGCTTTGAGATTTGATTATTCAGCCATTTGTGAAAGGCATTATATTTCCTTTTTTTTAATTATGGAAACGTTGTCTACTTTATGTATAAAATTGCAAACAACTAGCCTCTACAGTATCATAGATCATGCTTATAGGTACATAATTTTTTCAGCCTCATCAGCGCCTTCGATTAGGAAACTAGATATTGGTGCTCTACAAATTCCAGGGTTGGACTGGATGGGATATTTTAGTCCATGATTGTAGACTACTCGTGCACCTCTCCCTCCCCCATGCCATCCCGTAGGGTAGCGGTAAGCCCCCCGTCATAAATTACATCATGTTATCACTGGTCCATTCACTGTCAAGGAGACGACATGACCATATTTGGTCAGGGTGACATTGAACCAAAACTTGCAGAAAAATGGGGGGAAAAGATCCAGCATACCTTCATGTTATCATAAAGAGGGATTTGCAAGAAAAATGTCATGAAGTAGCGTTTATTTGAGACAGATGAAGACATTTTTTATGTATCTGTATCATGACAGATGTTCCAATCTCTTCCTAAATGCATCTTCATGCATCCTCCGAGTTCGCATTAACCATCTTTCCTTTTCCTATCGTTGTTATACAGTTCCCTGTAAATGTGGAGTAATAAGTAACATTATTTTGTATAACGACGTTTTATAAATCCAGAATATGTGTTTAGAGGTCCTTGTTCATATTGTAGGCTTATAACATTCAAAGTATTCCTCCTGCCAGCCTACTCATTTACCCCCATCTGCATCGAGAGTGAAAATTGGAAATAAACTTTTTGTCTCAAGGATAAAGTTGAGTTCTGGTCATGCGATTAACACTTTGAAAGAAACCGTCTCAAAGCAATTGGGAAAGGTTGAGCAGGGAGTTACGTTTCCCTGGGTTGAGCATCTACATAAGAATTGGTATATACTGTGAGGTTTTGGAATCATCAAAATGATAAGAGATGTCCCCAATATCGCTGAAAACGAGAAGCATATGCACTGCACACAGAAATATATATGTGGGAATGCACACACATGTTTCATGAATGTTCGGCCCGAACACTTCAGCTATTTTTGGTCATATTTCGAGTATGAGAGCATTGCATTGAAGAGCAATCCTTTTCAGGGGACATTTCTACTATGATGTTCTTCCAAACTGACATAAAAAGAAAACTCACTTTTCCCAGAACTCAACCTTTTTTGAACACAGGGTATCCTGCCTGTAGTCAAAAGTACACTATACATACCAATATATCACTTCGACTAAAACTTATGATCGAAAACTGATAGAACTATTAGCTGGTATATACAGTAGATAGAATTTTTTCTTGACAAGAAGTAAGCGTGCAATGTCAGCGATGTTCGGAGGATATATGGACAAAAGAAGGTTTAGTTCTGGGAAAGGTGCAAAATAATTTGTGAGCTTTCTCATTCCTTTTATGTCAGTTTGGAAGAACATCATAGTGGAAATGTCCTCTGGAAAGAATTGCTCTTCAAATGCCCTCATAATTCGAAATATGACGAGAAATAGCTGAAGTGCTCGGGCCGATCATTTCATGCCACTTGTGTGTGCAGCCTCATAATATCCATTTTTGTGTGCAGTGTACATGGTGTATGTGATTTTCAACGAGATTGGGTCAATATCTTATCATTCCAAAACCCCACAAGTATGCACAAATTCTTATGTAGACGTGACCAACCTTTCCCAAATTGCTTTGAGACAATTTCTTTCACACTGTAATCACGTGACCAGAATTCAACAACATTACTAAACCTATTTTGCTTCCCGCTCAAATGCAGATTAGCATGCCTAGTGTTTGGAGTATCTCACTGTTAAAATGTTAAGAATTTGGTTCTTCATTTTGACAAAATTGGCCCCAATGTCAACGTTTTTTCAATTGATAAATTTTCAAGTAGCTGGGAAGCATGTACAAAACAATAATTTTGTGCACCTCTGGATAAGTGGACTAGTGGGAAGAGGGTTATTTTTATGAATGCTTGACCTTGGAAATACGAGGAAATACTTTCTCCAAGAAGATATGTTTTATGAATCAAAAAAGGTCTCTGAACCATTGGTTGAGTAGTCTATGATCACAGACAGTATTGTTGCACTGGTGTATCAGAATAGCTGAATATAGAAATTTGTGCATACTCTTCAAGAGACCAGATACCGAAAAATGTTCGATATGAATTTAATTCATTTTGAAATGGATAGGAGCAAACAAAGCTCGAGAACCTTAATGAATTATTTTTGGCTGGGCTGCTTCAAAGGAAGCGACTGATTCCGACCCCCCCCCCCCCATCCTGTCCTTGGTGAGAAAATTTTTTGATGACTTTTTTTTTTCACCCCTTCGTGAAACTGAATTTTCGATTTGAAACCACCATCTGACCACAAACCACTCCACCAGTGGAGACAAGCACAAAAGTTATAAGGAGTTATGACAAGCCACAATGGAAACACAAAATAATGTTACCATTATGGGAAGGGCACGTTCAGTGGCGTACCCAGGATTTTTTACAGGGGAGCAAATTTTGTCAGCTGTCAAATTCTGCTTGGAGGGAGACCCGTATTTTTTTCTTCTCGCCAGCCCTCCAAAACTCGCTCAGTGAGGGGGGTGGGTGGGTGGCGACAATTTTTTTTTCTCCAGCCCTCAAAAAGTCACTCAGTGTGTGTGTGTGTGTGGGGGGGGGGGTGTTATCAGATATTTTGGTCCATAATTCTGTGACAAGCAACACCAACAACAACAACAACAACAAGGCATAAGTTCCAAAAGGTAGGTCCATATTTTTTTGGTCTCGCCGGTCTCCCAAAAGTCGCTCAGTGGGGGGGGGGGGGGGGGGGGGGACAAAAAAAAACAGTGCTCCAAAAGTCGATCCTGGGGGATATCAGATTTTATGGGGTGCAGCAAAAGTTTCTGGCAAAAGTTGTCGGGGGGGAGGCACTCTGCCCCCTGCCCCCCTTGGGTACGCTAGTGGGCACGTTCTTTTGTCCCTCCAAGATAAGCGCCCATGTCACCGAAATGGCGAAGAAAAATGTTTCTGGCAAAAGTTGTCAGGGGGGGGCACTCTGCGAAGAAAAATGTATAGAGAGAGGGGGGATCTAGGACTTTTCTAAGTTCCCCTGTATGTATAGTATTTAGTAGGATCTGTGCCTCCCTTCCCCCCCCCCCCCCCCCATGATTAGACCCACCCTACCCCCATGGGCATGGGCATTACAATTTCGTAGTGATGTCAGAGATTTCCCCGCATTTATTAAAAGTAACTTTCATCTTTTTCTCTCTCTCCCGATCGAGCAGAGAATGTCATCAGTCATTCGGGTTCACCTATGGTCGTGATATTATGCACAAAATGGGTCGGGGAAATCGAAGCTGATACTTGGTACGCCGAGTTATGTAGGAGTGACGACCCGACATCGTCGGCTTAAGCCCATAATTCGTCCATCGTATGTGGAGCGATTAATCCTTATAAATCCGATCTAATTCACATTATTATACATTAGGTTATACATTACCCAGGATTTATTGATATCATTAGGTCTTTTGTTCGCTCCGCCTCTTTGTTTCTCATAGTCTTTTTTGAGATTTTTAAAATGTTTTCATCTACTTTTTCACCTCTGCATTTTTTGTATAAATCATTTCTTTTTCTTCATCAATTCACGTAACATATAACTCGTTGTGGTTAAAGGGAGAATCAAAATTTTAAGATGATATATCCGTAAAATTGGTATCTAAAGAAGTAGACGAAAATAATTCCGACACATGATGTTCGTCATTTCAGCGGTTCGTCATTCAGAATGTTATCCCAATATTCGTCATCCAGAATGTTCTTTAATCCGAGAGTTCATCATTCCGAATATTTGTTTATCCAAAGTTCATCATTCTCAAAGTTCCTTTTTTCAAGAAGATTCGTCATTCCGAATATTTATTTCTACGGCTCCGAGGTTAGTCATTCCGAATGTATGTTTTTACGGCTTGTTCTAAGTTCGTCATTCCGAAGGTTCCTCACTTAGGAAGGCTCATCATCCCCAATGTTCGTTTTTAGGAAGGTTCGTCATCCCCAATGTTCGTTTTTATGAAGGTTCGTCATTCCAAACGTTTGCTCTTAAGGAGGTTCGTCATTCCAAATGTTAGTTTTTAGGAAGGTTCGTCATTTCTAATGTTCGCTTTGATAAAGGTTCGTCATTCCGAATGTTCGTTTGTAACGGAGGTTCCTCATTTAGAATGTTCGCTTTCAGGAAGTTTTAGTTTCAGGAAGGTTCGTCATTTCGCATTTTCGTTTTAATAAAGGTTCGTCATTCCAAAGGTTCACTGCTTTACGGAGGTTCGTCATTCCAATTATTCATGTTCTTTACGAAGGTTCGTCATTCCGAATGTTCGTTTTTAGGAAGGTTCGTCATTTCAGATGTTCACTTTCAGGAAGATTCGTTTTCAGGAAGGTTCATCATTTCGAATGTTCGCTTTGATAAAGGTTCGTCATTCCAAATGTTTGTTCTTAATGAGGATCGTCATTTAGAATGTTCGCTTTCTGGAAGTTTTAGTTTCAGGAAGGTTCGTCATTTCGCATTTTCGTTTTAATAAAGGTTCGTCATTCCAAAGGTTCACTGCTTTACGGAGGTTCGTCATTCCAATTATTCATGTTCTTTACGAGGGTTCGTCATTCCGAATGTTCGTTTTTAGGAAGGTTCGTCATTTCAGATGTTCACTTTCAGGAAGATTCGTTTTCAGGAAGGTTCATCATTTCGAATGTTCGCTTTGATAAAGGTTCGTCATTCCAAATGTTTGTTCTTAATGAGGATCGTCATTCCGAATGTTCATTTTTTACGGAGGCTCGTCATTCCAATTATTCGTGTTCTTTACAAAGATTCATTTTTCAGATTGTTTGTGGTTAAGAGGTTCTTTATTCCGAATGTTAATTTCTCCTTTTTCCTGCCTACCCCCTTCCTCCCCCATCACTCTCTCTCTCTCTATCTCCCACCCCCTCTCTCTCTCTCTCTTTCTATTTCTCTTTCTCCCCTTTCTCCCTTTCTCTCCCTCCCTTCCCCTGTCTCTCTCTCTCTCCCTCTCTCTCCCTCCCCTCCCCTGTCTCTCTCTCTCTCTCTCTCCCTCACACTCTCTCTTTTTATCTTTCTCTTTTTCCCTCCCCCTCCCCATCTCTCTTTCTCTCTCTCTCCCTTCCTTTCCACTCTTTAATTCTCTTTCTCTATCTTCCTCCCCCTCTCTCCCTCTCTCCTCTCCCCTCCCCTCCCCCCCTCCTCTCTCTCTCTCTCTCTCTCCTCTCCCTCCTTCCCCTCCCCTCTCTCTCCCCCTCTCTCTCTCTTTCTCCCTACCCCTCTCTCTTTTTCTATCCTTTCCTGTGCTTCCACCTGCTCTCTTTCCTCTCTGTCCTCCCACTCTGATTATCATTCCCAGACGAGCTCGTAATTTCCTTGTTATTGTTTTCATATCCCCGCTCCCAGGTATACGATGAGACGCTACCGAGCCGATGGGAATGGGGTCAAGTTGACTGTTCGTCTGATGTCCACTTGTCTCAGACCCTTGTTATCATCTTCTAGACTCATCCGCAGGAGACGTTTCATCTCGTTGCCATGGGTTACCGGATTTGATACGCTGATGGACGATGGACGAAGAGGTGGAGCTATGGATAAAGGTATCATAAACAAAAAATGATGAGCAGATGAAAACTCTTTGTCAGAGATGTTCGACTGTTCTGTAACTAACTTCCCGAAACTCTCTGTCTCTTCAAGAATGGTCAATCTGGAATTCATTTATTAATTGAATGATATCTATTAACCCAAATTATAATATTCAATATTATAAGTTTGCAATATAGAAGTTGCAAACTTACGCGATATAAGTCATATTAGAACTCTTTCTTCAAAACCATCATTATTCCTGGCAACCTACCTCTTATCTGAATCTGACCTTAACTCTATTCTCATCGATATCTTCCTCCTATTATTTTATTTAATAATACATGTATTTCTAGGAACTGAACATGAGTGTGGAGGAAACTTGTAACAGGCATTCGCTTTTAATAGCTCCGTATTAGCTCTGTCTTTAAAAAAAAAAACCCGTGTTATTCAGATGTGCTTTAAAATCAAAGGCCCAGATTCTGACTCCAGGCGAGCTATGGTGTTCAAAGCAATGAATGTATTCTAGCCTTCGTCATTCTATTCTTCTTCCTCCCTTCCCTGACCACCTCCATGAATTCTAAGGTACCCTCATCAATATCACTACTGCTCTTCCTGGGGCCCTGTAATTATCATTGCCAAAGTATTAATACCAGGCATCACTCTGATACACCTGGGTCGAGAGAGACAAATATGGGTAAAACACCTTGTCCAACCATGTAAGCATCAAGCAAGGGTCGAAACCGGAATCTCTTCGCCAATATACCACAGTGTTCCCATAGGGAGTAGCATCTTCTTCGGAACATCTCTCTCCTCACCTGTAGGCCCGAGTGACCCCTGGATGATGACCTATCTTCCGAAGAACTACCTGTAGATTGTTATGAGATAACAGAGTGGTCAGTTAGTATTGCCCGTCCGCTTGTCACCTCGTTTATCTCCTGCCAAGAACTATGTCATAAATCGAAAGATGATCTGATCACTCTGAGATGACCATGAAACCTGATCAGTGAGTGCCGTCATATACGGAGGAAGAATCTGGGTGGGGTCGCCTGGTAAGAGCTTAATCGGAACCTTAACATGATTAAAAGGAATTTGAGTGTGTTTTAGGTGTAATTCTAATTCCTAAAAATGGTCTTTTGTGTCAATTTAACTCAAGAAAACAATGTCAGCAATAATGACGATCATTTTTTTTTTCAGTCCGATTTTAGCACTTTTGCCATTTCCCTTTTCTCATCTTTATATTGCAGTGACCAATAGCGTACAAACGAGGGGAGGGAAACGGGGACATGTGCCCACTATCGAATGACAAAAGAAAGTAGAAAAAAGGAGAGAAATGGAAACGGAGAGGGTGACGAGGAGATGACGATTACGAAAAAGAAGGAAAGGGGAAAAGATGATGATTTGGGAAGGCAAGAAGGAAAGAAAATAAAGAAAAGTAAAACGAGAACATTTTATATAAAGCACCAATCATGCCAATATTTCAATGAGCGGTTCTAGACAGAGATCGGACAATAAGGAATTTCAAGAAAAGGCGTAAAATCGAATCTGTTAAATACAGAAGATGATGATGATTGTTCTGGTGGTGGTGGTGGTGGTGGTGGAGATGATGATCACTAAGGAAGTGAAAAAGAAATAAAATAAAAGGAAAACGTGAACATTTTTCTACTAAGTACCAACATTTCAATAATTGGTTCTACACAGAAATCGAACAATAAAGAATTTCAAGGCAAAGCGTAGGTTCGGATCCGACGAACTAACAGAAGATGAGCATTTCTATTTGATTGATAGATGATGACCGATGGGTGCTGTCATAAGAGTCCCTGGAGGTCGTCAAGGTTTGGTGGGTGAACCATAAGCAAGACCACATGACCCCTCCCTATATAAAGCTGCAACCTTCAACAGTGTGGGCTCTGTGGTATATTGGTGAAGGATCTTGACTTTTATACAAGAGGTCCTTGGTTCGATCCGTGCTCGGTGCTTACATCCTTGAACAAAATTGTTTTACCTACATTTTCCCCTCTTTACCCAGGTTTATTAAATGGGAACCTGTCAATGCTGGGGCAGTAATGATCGCAGAGCTTTCAGGAAGAGCAGTATGATCCTGATGCGGCTACACTGGGTAAATAAGACCAAGATTAATTTATCAAAGTGTTTTTAGATACTTTGAAACTCGGAACTGCATTGTAGACCCGTATGCAATCAAAATATTCGCTAAATAGAGATCGCTTATGGAAAAACAAATACAGAACGATAATGATAAATCAATTTCAATCAAAAGGACAAAGGAAAGTTAAAACAATAATTATTTATCAGGCAACGAAAAAGCCCTTCCTGCAGTACAAATAGTGCCCAACCTTCGTGTTAAAAAATGAAAAATCTCCTTTCTTATCTTACGCATCCATACAAGTATTTCCTTGTCATCTACTTCTTCATCACAAGTGCCTGTTAAGCTGAAGATGTGTCCAGATGACTTCCAACATGTCCATACGACGGCCCTGTTTTATAAAACAACTGCCACAATTTTAAGACGAACTTGCTCCCAGCCAATCAAATGCAACGGTTTCGGAAGCTTATATCAGTTATTGCAACTTATTATTGCTAACATGTTTTATGAAACAGGGTCCATATCCCCATCTCATCGGGCGTGACAGACACGGGCTGCGTGTGTAGATTGTTCGCTAATTACATTTGAGTCTGTGAAAACGTTGTATTCCACTATGCGCAAAAAGAAATAATCTTTGTTCTTGTTTCCGTTATTGTCTTTGCGATAATTTTTTTTTTCATTTGAATAAATCATCAAATTATTGTTTTTCTCCTTAGAAACGGGGTTGATCCCAGATGATACTACCCGGAAGCAGTGTGATGACGCCGGATGCTAACAGCATTTCAGGCGGATGTCACAAAACTTTAACGTTGAACATCGCAGGTAAATGAAAACCAAGGAATAATTTTTGTTATTAAACTACGAAATGAAATTGGAAACATAATGGGATAATAAACAAAATATAATTACATATCATAAACTAGTAGTGATAAATCACCGGCTTATCTTCATAATTCTGCATTTTATCCCTACCGGAAAGAACAAGTGTCCCACAGTGTATTCACAGTGTGTTCACATAGTTGACTCTGTAGAGATGTGATTCACAGTGTTAAAACGCTCGAATTTAACCGTGTGAAGATGATTCCACAGTGTGGACACCGCCACAGTGTGGTCTACCACAGAGTGTTCACAAAGTGATGTCCGATTTTACAGTGTGCATTTACTCGCTCACAATATGAAGATGTGATTCACAATGTTAAAACCCTCGAATTTAACAGTGTGAAGATGATTTCACACTGTGTTTCACACTGTGAACACACTGTGGGACACTCTGTTCTTTCCGGCAGGGAATGAAAACCAAATAATAATTTTTGTTAACTACAATATGAAATTGGAAACAGAATGGGATAATAAACAAAATGTCATTAGATATCATAAACAAGTAGTGATAAATCACCGGCTTATCTTCATAATACTGCAGTTTATGTTTCCTCATATTTGACGCAAGATCTGCAAGATTTAGAATATGATTATCTAGAATAGCGTATTGTGATGTTCAGAAAGAAAACGAAACTCAGACACCGTCTAACTAACTTAGAATAAAGGCCCAAGATTCTGATGACTATACGCTTGAGGGAGCTTGGACGTTTTTTTTTTTTTTTTTTTTTTTTTTTTTGTGTTTTTTTTTTTTTTTTTTTGACGGGGGGAGGGGTGGGAAGGCAACACCCAAAATGGGTATTGGGTGGGTGGACGTTTTTTTTTTTTTGTTTTTTTGTTTTTTTGTTTGGTTTATATATATATATATATATATATATATATATATATATATATACGGGGGGAAGGAGTGGGAAGGCAACACCCAAAATGGGTACTCATATGGGGGGGGGGGGTAGAAAGCTTTTTAAAAAAGGATCCAGATCAAAGGCAATTCTTTTGACTTCCATGCATCTCCTTATCTGACCAATGATGAATATTTTAAAACATGAATATCTCCCAAATATTTGTGCAAACAGTGCCTTGGACAGTGGCAGAAAGTGCAATTGGTGACTTAGTATTCTGTTTCTTTCTTACATTCAATTTAAAACATCGTTTCTCCATATGAAACCATAATTTGTTTTTTAAATATAATATCAGCGTAAATATAACACGATAAAAACTACTTTCGAAAAATAAACTCAAGACAATTTCAATAGCCCTGTCTATCACCTTTAGAAATGTGCGAACATTGCACTGGCGTATTACGTAATCCGAACAAGATTTCTATGGGCAGTACAATAGGCCTTTGAAATTGCCCTTGAGTTTATTTTTCGAAAGTAGTTTTTATCGTGTTATATTTAATTATTTTAGTCCTCTAAGCATATTGTATCTCTGTTTCTCTTTTTTGTTATAAAACGTTAACCTGATATTCTAACCACTTGTTGTTCCTACTTAATTTAAACATGGCCTTTTCCAATTTGCGATAGTTTACATTTTCAATTTCGGCGTGCGTATATACTACTGAGCCCATATACGTAGGTCAATTGATTCTAATTGGCAGTCCAGGAGCCACGACTTAACGAATTAACGTTACCTTATAGAATCGCATAATGTGGTATATTTTGACCCAGTATGTCATAATTACGTCTGACCAATCAATTAAACAAGCGGTTTTTGATCGCTCTTCCTTTTTTTTGGGGGGGGGGGGTGGGGTCATCTCCTCTCTCTTCCTCGTAATATCTCTTAAATCATTTTCTTTGATACACTTTTTCGTGTTGTTCATTTATATTTCGTCATATATTAATGATGCATCCACGACATGCTTCCAGCAACCATGATTTCAAAAGTTTCCCTTTATCGTGTTTATAATTTATTTCGCTTATGCAAAAGGGTGTTGCTCGAAAATTTTGAATGAGGAAGAGAGGGGTGTTGGAATAAATCTGAATTTTAAAGTTTTCCTAAACAATCAAAATAAGTAACATGGTCCTTATATTTCCAATTTTCCGACAAGGGCTTTAAAAAAAAAGAAGTTCCATAATTTCCGACAGGCGCCTTGTAAAAATAAAACAAACAAACAAGATCCTGATATAAACGAAATTGTTGACAGAAATTTTCAGTCGGTCGGGGTGTCAGCCCCCCCCCCCAACCTTTTTTGGTAGGAGCGCGCCCCTGGGTGCTTTATTCCTAGGATTGTATTATTCATTGTATCTAAAACCCTTGAGAAGTGTCTCCTCGGAGCTTATAGCACTCGGATAACTCAGGGGAACTTAGGCGAGAACTCTATCCTCTCATCACATCAAAAGTGAAACAAACCGTGTCTGAAATCACAAAATTTCAGTTTTGCCATCTGTTTGCTGATGTGCGACGTAACCAAATATCTAATATAGTGTTGATCAACTCTGTAACCATATACATGTAAATGTTGTTGTTGTTTCTGCTGTTTCACACTTTGTACGCTTGTGATAGTTTCACTGTTTATGTACATTGCCACCTGATGTATATTTACCTAGACAAAAAAAGCAAAGTGATTATTCAATTAAAAGATACAGCGTTGTCTCCTTTGCACACCATGTTTATACTGTAGTGAGATATCTCATATATTCATTTATTATCACATCAAATCAAATGAAATCAAATATGATCTGTATAGGCATCGCTTTCCTACTAATGTCCCCCCCCCCCTACTTCAAATAATTCTCTATCTACTCTCTCTTTATTGTGTTTATTCTCCATAGCAACACTTGTTTATTTGTTTATTTGTTTGTTTGCTTTGTTGTTGTTGTTTTTTATTTACACTCTCTTCCATTGCATCTACTCTGTATCTGCAACAACAAAAAATAACAACACATCATAGTGATCTTGAATAGTTGTAGGATAAGATAGGATAGGATAAGAAGCCATTTCAGTGTCGAATTCAGAAATCGATTTTGAGGTGAATCTACTCTCAAGCCTAACAAAATTTGTTTTGTATATTTTTCAAATTTCAGTTACATTTTGACTGTCAAAAATCTTCCAAGATGCGTAATGACTTTAGTATTATCAAAAACAAAACTAACCTACATGAATAGGGATCATAATAAGTTGTTGGCACTCTGGGAAGAAAGGTCCCCAATATTTACGCGATTGGGAACTGGCCTTGTTATTTTGTTAACAATTTAGAATTTCATTTGTATCTCTTCTGACAGCTTTTCAAACGGTAGAGGGCGACAGGGGGCAATAGAGTTGGTGGACCACCTTACCAAAAGTCAACACTACGCCCCGATCGTGATGGAAGGACAACTTGAGAATTGCCCCAGGGCTGCCACGTGTAACTGGTTCAGGCACGCGACGGGAATCCGAGCTGTTTACCGAAGAATTAGCCCGATTTTGAGATTTTAAAAGAATATATTTGACTGATCTCTTTGATACGAACCATCTTTAAAATCATATTTTGTAGAGATGAACTAAAAATATTCGAAAGGTCAAATGAGCCTATGGTCCAGTGGTTAAACCGTGGGTAAATCCTAGACCTATTTGGGTTTTTATTCTCAAGCATAACAGGTAGACCTATCATTTACCTCAAACAGAGGACATCGCTCTGTTCAATCATAAATTGTCTGCTACATCATTTTTTCCCAGGGGTGTTCTGATGCCTTCCGACCCGTACCTCGGTCACAACGCGCCAAACCGACTCCATGCTAACCGATAAGCAATGGGTTAATGTATACTTTTTTGTCCGGTCTATTTTCGGTGTGACAGGGGCATACGGCCTGATGTCTTAGGCTGTCCCTCTCTGTCTGGACCAGGCAAGATAAAACAAATTATAAGAAGAACATGCCGAAAACCCTATACCACTGAAAAGTGTCATTAGCCAAATTATTAAAAGGTGATTATGAAAATGAAGTTGGGAAATTGTGATCGTTTATTTTTCTTTTGTTTGAACGACGAACATCTGGGGAGCGTTTCATCAAATGCCTTGTCAGTGGTTTTAACTGACAAATTTTCTCTCAGCCATTCAGATTCAAGGATTTCAGTAGCTTATAACAGTTGTCGGTAAAAAGCACTGACAAAACTCTTGATGAAACGCTCCCCAGGGCCCCGTTTCATAAAACTTGTTATCAATAACAACTGCCCCACTTCTATGATAAATATGCTCTCAGCCAATCGGTTTCAAGTATTTCAGTAGCTTATAACTGCTATTGCAACTTGTTATTGATAACAAGTTTTATGAAACGGGGCCCTGAACAGACAAATATACCGAGAAGACTGGTCATGTATGTTAAGTGTAATTCCGTAATGGAGTGGGATGGGAATCGTGCGCCCCCCCCCCCCGAAAAAAAGTTCACATTAAAGGGGGTTATGGATATCTTCCTCATCTCCGCTGTAATATTCTCCCAGCCTGTCGAGCTTGTTATTAACTCAAATAGCTTACTTCCATTCGGCAGAAGAAGACAAATACAAGATTGACTTTGAAGCGATGCGCCAAATACACCTGTTAAACACATCAGAGAAGAGAGCTCTGTTTAGTTCAATTCCCAAGGCCTTTTCTTTCCTTTTCGTTCTCATCCAGCTACCCATTTCTGCATCTTATTCTTTCTCTATGATTTTTTGTCTTCCCTACTTCATTATTCTTTCCACTCCCCCCATTCACCTCGTCCTTAAGTTTCATTTTAACGTCTCTCCTCCTTCATTATCCTTCCTCTTCCTCCCCGCTCGTTATCCGTTCCAATATCTGGGAGTTGTTTTTTTTTCTTTATATACAGTTTCGTTTCTGTCTGCCTTTTCGCGTCTTGCAATCTTTTGCGTCTTGTAATCTTTTTTTCATTTTCTTTCCGTGTCTGTTTCTACCATTAAAGGGATTCGGTAACTTTGTGGAGGCTTGATTTAATAAATTGTTGATTTTTGATATCTCTCTTGTATAATGATGTTCAGAAGGATAAATAAATAGCCAGGCATAGAAAGGTTTTCAAATATATAATGCTAATATTAAGATATCTATGACTGAATACTCCCATTCACGAAAGCGTATGGCCATACACTTTAGTCTAACACTGAGTCTATGGGGGAAAATGAGTCTGGCATTTCCGGTCACTTGCATATGTTTACTTTTGTGAAGCACATGATGATTTTGAAGTGCTTTTTTTTTCCTGGTTTCATTTTTACACCATACTACATACATTGATAGCATGTAAGGCCAGGCAGCTCAGATTTTTATCAAGCCTCTACAAAGTTACCAAATCAGTATTTCTTACCTCTCTTTGATATACCATGGAAATAACACTAGCTTATGTGCTAGTGCGTAAGAGAGAGAGAACGGGGGGGGGGGGGGGGGGGAGGAGGCGGCGAGAAGGATATGGGCTTGGAATGAAGTGGATCTGTTTCCCCTCTTTTCTGGGGGTCTCTTTTGACGTAAATAAAATCGTCTACTTAGCAGCTCTTGGCTTCTTGGAACTGAGACAGAGTTCTATGAATTTTATCCTTATCGTGGTACATATAGAGCTTTGTATTGGAGCAAAATGGTGTCATTTTTATGCTGCAAATTCCCCCTGACCCCCTTTATCATATACGCGAGTGGGGATACCGCTATTTTGGGGGTGGGTATGGGTGTTGGGGGATTTATTGAGACAAAGCACTTGCACTATACCCCTCCCCCCCCCCCCCCTTCGTCCCCCCCCCCCCCCCTTCGTCATTATCTCCATGAGCTTATCCCCTCCTCTGTCTTTCTCCCTCTTCCTCTTTTCAATTTCACACTCTCTCTGCCCCATTTTCTTTCTCTTTAGCCCTTTCTCTTCTCCCCTTCCCCACTCTATCCCACCCCCCCCCCCCTCTCTCTCTCTCTCTATCTTATCCACTCTGACTGCATCTCTTCAAATCAAAGACAAATGTGATTTGTTGTGTCAGAACATAATATCTGGCATCACTCCATTATACCATTACATAAATCTTCGCCACGCGACCACACATGTTTCTCCCGTGTCATTTTTCTTTCTGAGCGTGGTAAAGACAGTACAATTCAATAAAAATCCGCGCTGTTTATAACCTCACCTATGTCATTTTCACCTTTTATTTTACCGCCATGCCGGTAACAACGTAATTATGACATGAAAACGAAACAAAATGTTATCAACAATGTTGCGCACGGTGTCACGTCGGGTTAATGTATGGCAACAATGCCTGGTTTTATTTGGTTTCTAAGCAAGCAAGGAGAAATGGAGATGGCCCTGCCATCCATCTTTCATTTTGTGTAATTGTTATCACATTCAGTGCTTGTTAAAGTACCGGGTGGTCCGAATATCAGGTATTATATCTCATTTTTTGGCGAGGTTGTTGACAAGTTATACGAAAGGGGGGGGGGGGGGCAAGGGGATGCAAATGGAAAGGTGAGTGGTAAAATATTTTCCCGGAGAACAAGATGGGGGGGGGGGGGAGGAAAAGCAAACCAAATTCAGATGTAGATTTCGGTAGAGGGGATGTAGGGTTGCGATCCCCCAGTTAAAACTTTCCGTCGGCAACATTGGAATTCCTTAACATCTGTCGGCAAATCCCCCTATTCAAAATTTAGGAAAGTTGCATGGATGGATGATGGCATCGAAAACATGAATAGCACAAGATAATTGGTTGATGAACTTCCTATACGATGAAAAATATGTAGCTACCAAGATCCTCAACTTTCTCGCTTTTCTGTTTCACTTTTTTTTTTTAACAATTCCCCTTATAGATGTCATGAATTCCCCCTCAAAAAAAAATAAATAAATAAATGAATAAATAGATAAATAATAAAAAGGGTACTTGAGTGTACACGTGTCCTGTATGACTATGTAATTAAAATCCGTTTATCCTGCTTTTTTCTTGTGTGTTCGTAATTATGAATAACAAGTCCACCCAAAATGGTAACAAATGATTTACTTTCGTATGCAAACTCGAGAAATCGTAGAAAATTGACGAAAGAGGGCGACAATGTGCATGTTTACTCAGAGCCTTACATACATAATGTACTGTAGGACTCTGCGTTTACTTGGTGAAGGCCGCAGTTTTGGCAATTCCCATTCGACCCGTCATGATGTCACTGTTGAAAAAAATTGCATAAAAGATCAATAATACATATTTCAACACTTATTTTGATATGTGCCTAAAGAGTGATAATTAGTGGTTCAGATCAGTCCCATGAGAGAGCAGGAGTTTGTCCCAGTGGGATTTTATGGGGACTTTATTAGCAGCCCAAGAAACCTCATAACCACTGTAGCTTGGACCAGGTTTATGGGTAGACTAAGTTGCAGCCCAAGTAAAGAGAAATAATGCTGAAAAACGACCCTTCATATTTTCAGGAAGTCAAGGAAATTTTTGAACTAGTCAAAGACACAAGTTTGAATGGTGCCATTGCTAGCACTTTTTTAAATGATTTTTTTTTTCTTTTTTAATTTCTTATTTCTAACACATGAGCCTATGGGGAAATAATTACAGGTGTGCGACCTGAAATGACACTGTACTGATGAGAAAGGCTTTTTTGAGCTAAAGGGGGAATATCGTAGAAATCGATAAAATGTAGTGCAGGGGCGTTTATCACAGGGGTTGAACAGGGAAAGTCGCCCCAATTATTTTCTATTTTATTTTAAATTTACTGTTGGTCCTATAGAGTGTACAAAGAATTAATGCATTTGCGTACCCTCCATCCCCGATCTACTCGTTAGAGAAATAGTGCAATCGTATATATGCCCTTGCCTTGAACTCGTGAAAGAACAGGAAGTTAGGAACAGAACATGACTTGGCGTGTTTCCATACTTTATACATTGTCATGTGTGTATCTGACCTATATGACCTATATAAATAAATGAAGAAAAATATGGGTCCGAGAGCGATGTAATTTGGAAAGAAATTACAGCTTGTGTGAAGTCAGATCGAAAATTCGGGGCATTTTTTTTTTTCTTTTTAGCATTTCAGTTGGAGAAAATGCCAAATCGGAAGAGGAACAGGGGGCACATACCCCCTCAGGGCCCTCTTGCATAAAAAGTTGCGATTAAACGCAACTCAAAAAATTAAACGCAACTTGATTTTCAACCAATCAGGATCGCGTATTTTGCACTTACGTTTAATTTTTTGAGTTGCGTTTAATCACATCTTTTTATGCAAGAGGGCCCAGATGGCGTAAAAAGACAAAAAAGAAGGAAGTGAAATGTATTCCACTCATAGTCAGCAAAATCATGATATAAGAAATAAAAATTTTATTCAATTTTGCTTTTAACAGAAAATGTACAATGCGGTAGTCCAACAACTAAAGATGCAATGTTTACAAAGTCAGAACGCACATAAAAATCGGAATATTGATAATAAGATTAAGGTAATTATAAAAAGTATACTTTTCAAATTAAATGCACATTTTGATAGAATGATCAAGTTCGTGTCAGAATGCAAATTAAATGAGTAAGCTTATTTTAAGACCCACATTTAAAGTTCAGTCCACCTTTACATTCAGGTTTTAATGATTGCATACATGTCCATCTCTTCGTCCCGGAAATCAAAATGTTCCCATTTTCTAAGGTGTAATGAGAGGGTACCTCTCTCCAAAGCCAATTTTTTTCTCTTCTAATCGATTGTCTGACATCATTGCTTTAATTTCTTTTTCGGTCGGAGGTGTCGCTCTTTTCCTACATTGGAAAGTCATATATTTAATTAATAGAATAAGATGATTTACTAAATTTTCTCTCCCCACATTTTCCATATTAATTCCTAAATAAATTTTCTCCCAGTTCAAATCTTTCAAAATAGGATACTTGAATTCAATGCCAACCTTTTCCCACATAATTTTGAATGTGAACACACTCGTAAAAAACATGACTATATGTTTCCTCTTTTTTCTTACAAAAGGAACAATTGTTTGAAACTACACCAAAACGATACAAATGATGGTTTGTATAAATAATGCTATGTAACATTTTGAATTGAAATTCTCGTAGCTTGCTATTAAGAGTACATTTCCTTAAATTAGTAAATGCTCTTTCTGCACATATAATGGGTATATTAAACGAATCTTTCAACTTATTCAGAACAGATGAATTTTCAGATTTGTTATGAAGTAACTGTAGATATAATCTTTTTGATGGGATTTCACTTAAGGGTATTACTCTGTCACCCAATACAAAGTTGATTTCTCCCTTATCTAATCCTATTTTCTCCTCTTCTTTTCTCACCATTTTTTTCTTCCAACTATCTGGGATCATTCCAAAAATATGTTTTATTCGTGACATATTCCATGTAAACAAACCTTTTCTGATGAAATAATCATCCGATCTTAATCTACCATTCTTTTCAATAATGTGCTCCAGTCGAAATATGCCTTTTGCAAATAGGCTATGATCAAAATACTAGAACCACGAAAAATTATATACTTATTATTAAAAAGGAGTTCCTTTCCTTTAAAGGGGGTACCCAATGCTCAAACAATGTTAGTTCATTTAAAAGATCATGATTTTATTAGCAGAAAATCATCTGCCTTAAGTTTTTTAAAAATTCGTGTTGCCAGAAAAATCCCCGAAATATGGTAAGACTTCAGGATATTTTGGCCCCTCAGCTGTGTCCCAATTTCAGCTAGGTAACCACAATGACGTCAAAGTGGTTACCCAGGTTCGCGTATTGCAGATGTGTTGCGCGCTAGACTGTACAAAATGCATTACACCTTGCGCGCATTCGAGCGATCGCCAATAGGGTAAAAATGCCCGGATGTACCGTTTTTGGCGAATTCTCATTCAACTTCCGGGACCTGTGTACTTCCGGTGTATACGGATGCTAAGTTACAGTAACCGCGGTACCGCGGTACACACTTCAGGAATTTTTCTTCAAACTTATCTAATAAAAGTTAAGGTAATCGTAGAATTGTCATGGCGAGCGTTTCTCAAGACTTCAAGAATATAACCGTTTTGCAGCTGAAAGCTTTTCTGACAGAAAGAGGCATTCCATGCAACGGAAAACGCAAACTCGAATTGGAATTGCTAGTACGGAGAGCCGCTGAATGTTACAGCGTTATTGAGCCTTGCGACCGGGAGGCGTCCGGCAGAAAGCGACGACGGGTGCCCGCTGCGGACGGCTCTGTTCGAGACTTAAATGACAAAGCCGTATCTTGGAAAGCTGATTTGAGAGGTTATGCACGGCCGCCGGGTCATTCACCGACCGGTCAGATTCCGGAAGTAACTAGGTCACAAAAGCTGTCCCACATTGCATAGCAAACGCACCCCGATACCTGCATCCGGGCATTTTTACCCTATTGGCGATCGCTCGCCTAGCTGAAATTGGGACACAGCTGAGGGGCCAAAATATCCTGAAATCTTACCATATTTCGGGGATTTTCTGGCAACACGAATTTAAAAAAAAATTTAAGGCAGATGATTTTCTTCTAATAAAATCATGATCTTTTAAATGAGCTAACATTGTTTCAGCATTGGGTACCCCCTTAAATTCATCATACTTCTCTCTTAAATATCCTACTTCTAACCACGTATCTAATAACTCTGAATAAAATGGAGGTAGATCTGTCCTTAACATTCCAACAAAGTAATTGCATTGAAAAATAAATTTTCCTCCATAAAGCTGCATTGCATATTCAAAATATTGTTTCCATTTCATTCGTTGATCTCCCATTAAGAGTCTCTTAACCCACATGATCCTTTGCACTTTGATAAATAATCGAAAATCCATCATTTTAAGCCCCCCTTTTTTATAATTCAAGAACAAGGTACTCCTTTTAATTTTATCTTTCCCTTTCCATAAAAATTTAAAACACATTTTGTCCAAAGACTGAAACACCCATTCTGGAACAGGGATGAGAGATGCTACATACACTAGTTTATAATATATAAAAGTTTTCAATAATTGGATTTTTCCCATCAACGCAGGGGCGGATCTAGCTTTTTATAAAGGGGGGGTTGGGGCGGTATGCGAGGGAGCGTAGCGACCGAGCCCGAGCAAGCGGAGCGAGCGAGGGGGGAGGGTGTGGGAGGGGGTGTCCCCCCTCCCACAGTAGGGAGAATTTTTGAAAATCTGTGTGTGAAAATGGCGTTTTCTTGCATTTAAAACACCACTATTTTTGGTATAGAGGTCATTGCCAAATTAACCCCCCCATGAAAATTTGTAAAATTTAGTTGCATTTTCCTGCAATGTAAGGCCAGTTGACAACACAGATACAAAGAATTGGGGACCTTGGAATAAGCACTGTCAGCCTAATACTTTTATTATGAACAGCTTGTCACTGATACTCACTGGCAAATCTCAGTCGAATATGATGGACTGGCAGAATAATAATAAAAAATAAAATAAATACATAAATAGAATAAAATAAAATTACAAGTTTTAAAAAAAAGATAAGATAAAAAAAAAAAATGGTCCCCGGATTTTTTTTTTGGGGGGGGTTGCAAACCCCCCCCCCCCCCCCCTCTAGATCCGCTTCTGCAACGTTAGATCTCTCAGAATCAGGACGATAATCGATTATTAAATAATCGATGGTCGAGACTGGCGCATCCAGGTCAGAGAGGGCATCAGAGTGACGTCATAAACTAACCGGGCACCATCTATAATAATTGCCAGTGTTAATAGTATATTTCCTGCCAGAAATAATCTCACTATTGGAATATTGTCAGTGGTCAGGTCATTGGTAGAACCAAGGGGCACTGGGGTGTACCCCCACCCCTTCCACGGCAAAACTTAACTTGGCATTTCTTTTCTTTCAAAAATATTTTTATTCAATCATTCTTGCACACATTAAAAACACGATAGATTTAAACAAAGTACATGTTGTGGCGGAATATCGGTAAACAAAACAAAAACAAAAACAAAAACAAAACATTGTTACATCAGTTGCACATGTCCCCATTTTTCTAATGATACAATGAATTTATTTCGTTTGATAGAAAGAACCCGATCAAATTCATAAAAAAACGTTTAGGCATCTTCTTGAAAGAATTTAAAGATAGCCGTTCCCTTCTGCATTTCGCAGAGAATAGAGTTTTGCATATAAAATGACAAAATTAAAGGTACACTGCTTAGCATTTCTTAATATACATTAACTACCAAAACAGAAAATGCCCCTACTTACTGTGCCCCTCAGCAGCAAATTTAGCCCCTCCACCGGCAGGCACCTGAAAAATTTAAAAATGTAATTAACCTCTTTTCCATTAATCCCCACTACTTTTTTGAGTTTTAACTATTGTAAACACTGGTGAAATGTGATTCTAATAGCATAAAATAATTTTTCGATCCTGAAAATATCATAGAGTATGTAATTCAGGGCCCTATAATTTTGACGAAAACACATATTATGACTCAAAATAGTTCTTTTGGAGAATTTGTGAGCAAATTTTGATCCAACGGCCCTCACTGAAAATGTCTTATTACGCCTGTTGCTCAGGTTAGCCTACTCACTTTTGTGTCGTTATCGGACGCTTGTAATTTTAAGTTAGGACAGAAGCACTGATTTGCATTTTAAAATCTTTCCTTTTAAACCGGAACATTTGCTTTAGCATTACAAAATGCTCATATGATAATTTAATTATTATTGCCATACCCAGTGGGGTAGCATGGGTCCATGATTTCATTGATGGCGCACTGATGTCATTGGGTGGGGGGGGGGCAGATCCATCCATACACAGAGTTTGGCCAACTCGGTTTCAGTTGGGCACAACATGGCGTGAATGTACTACTTAAATGTTGCATGCTTGCCTAACATAGCAACACGCGCCATATTGTTACCTATACTGGAGGCAAGTTGGCCAAAGTCTTTGAATAGATAGCTCCGACGGGGGCACCGGAAATATTAGGTGTTTGAAATACAAGCGAAAAGGCTGTAGAGTAAGGGAGGGTGTATGAAGAGAATAAATTATTCTTTTCACGTTTTCTTTCCCGTCTCTCATATTATAGTAACAAAAAATATTTTTCGATCCTGAAAATATGATAAATAGTATTTATACTGTTGGTATATGAGCAATACTGTGCATGCATAAAGAGCATGTGCGGCGATTTCTTGTCACGACACGACCGGGGGGGGGGGCGTGACTAGCCTTCACCATTATTTGCTATGCAGTCTTCAAAATTTCCTTGTTATCAAATCTATCTGGAAAGAGACCGGTAAGAAACTTCACAGAAATGGACAGTATTGATAGGAACAGGAACCACCGCCCATGATAAAGAGAACATGTACTCTTCCAGAGGTACGAGGTTCCAACTTTGTCTGGAACCTCCTTGGCACTATCAAAGGAATTATAGTTGCACAATAGCTTATCCATTTCAAGTAAATTTCTGACCCTGCGACTGCAATGTTAAAGAAACAAAGGTTGATAACTACATAAAAGCAATTGTGTGTTTTGAAATTGTGAAATCATCAAAAATAATTCTGGATTATTTACTCTATAGTGATCTTTGTCCTCCCCACATTGTAACGAGAAGGAGATAAATGTGAATTTAGATAAAGTGAATTGTAATCAAAAAGAAATTATCGGTCGGTCTTCTTAATTTGATTTCATTTTTACCAGGAAAAGAGCTGTAATAGAAATAACGTCCCTGAGAGTTTCAATAAAAAGGATTATCTTACGTACAGTAAGAGAGATTAATATCCATTTCCCGTTAGAATACAAAGAATTCCATTCACACCTCGGTACGAATAATCTTTAAAATCATAGATATTATCATAACTGTATAGAGGAGTAATTTCAAAAGCATTCCAAAACGTTTTTTGTCTTAAGTTTTTGTGTTTTTTTTAATTGAGGGGATGCATCGGACATTTTGAGAAACTTGTCTTTGCAAATAGTGAAACATTACACTAACAAGAGCATGGTATGTCTATTTTTCTTTTTTTTTTTTAAATCCAGGCCAGCATTTTTAACCACGTTTACATCAAATCGAATAAAAAATGAAAACAAAATTGATACAAATATGAAACAAAAACCGAAACATGATTGTCCCGTATTTTGAACTCCAGGTTAACTTAAACTCCAGCCTAAGTTAAACCGGACTTACACTTCCCCTAGCTGCAGTCTTTACATTTCTGTACAAAGTTAAGCAACACCTAGACTGCACTTGAGTTTAAGTTAAACCGGATTTCAGAATGTGATTAATTTAAACTCCGGTTTAAAGGGCAGGTCAGTTAAGTCTGGGTTTAAACCACACTTAGACCGCGGTTTATAAAGTTAAAGCAGGGCACTGTTTCATAAAACTTGTCATCAATGACAAGTTGCAATATCTGTTATAAGCTACTGTTATCCTTGCATCTGATTGGCTAAGAGCAAAATTGTCGGTAAAAATCACCGACAAGACACTTGATGAAACGCCGCCCCCCCCCCCCCCCTCGAGTCCAGAAGACGGGCCATTGTCATGTTAAAGTGGAATACTATATTAGGCAGTGTCATCACTGATAAAAATTAAATAATGACTGTAAAGACCATATGAACTGACAGAAAAGTAGGGCAGTCATTATTTTACAAGCGTGAGTCATAATTTGAATATTAATGAATAGCTGAATTCATTGTGTGGAAAGGATAATTATATCATCGACCAGTCGTGGGGTCCATGATTATTTTTACGCAAGAGTAATATGATGCGTATTATTTGTTTGGTCACGTGTACGCTCTTCGCTATTCCTTTCATAGTATGATATACATGAAGATCAGGTAGTACACTGAACCAGCGTACCACAGTCAAAATTCGTTCTCCGATCCCTTACAGGAAAATCGGGGTTAATTTCATAATCTTTTCAAATTAACAAATTTTAAAAATATTTTTTTAATTTTTAGTTAAGTTATAAAAAAAAACTGAAAGTTTATCCTAATGATACAGATTTTTTGACAACCAAAAGTTATTATTTTTCCAATGAAAAATGCATGATAACGTTTTTTAAACACTAAAAATGTTTGACGTTTCAAAACCTGATTTTTATGAATCAGGATGATAATCGATTATAGATCAGTGTTAAATAATCTATGGTCGAGACTGGCGCACCCAGGTCAGAAAGGACGTCAGTAGTGTAGGGCTCAGTGGTGACGTCATAAACTTTAACCGGGTGCCATCTATTGTCAATGTAAATAGTTATTTCCTGCCAGAAATAATCTAACTCTTGAATATTGCGAGTGGTTGGGTCAACAAAACTCATCTTGGCATTTTTAAATTCTAAAGTATACATTAACTACCAAATAGGAAAATACCCCCTACTTAATACTATACACCTCGGCAGCTAATTTAGCCCCCGGAAGGCACCTGGAAATAAACATCATTGTATTAATTATTTTTTTTTTTTTGTTATTATTACAATTTTTTTTTTTTTAATACATGATGTATGTAATTTAATTTATTACAGACGTGTAACAATCAGGGTCCCGTTACAATACGCTCTTCACCATTCTCTTGATATAGGATATACATGTACTCAGGTAGTACACTGAACGAGCGTACTACGGCCAAAATTTGTTTTTCCGAACACGAAAAAAACGGGAAAATTTCTGTATTTTGTAAAGAAAAATAAAAAATCTTTAAAAATAATGTTTCATTTTTTAGCTAAGTTATAAAAATTGAAATTTGATTTTAATGCCAAAGATTTTTCGACAAGCTAAAAGTTTTTATTTTTCCAATGTAAAATGCGTAATAACGTTTTTTAAACACCAAAAAAGTTAAAGGTATAGCAATTTTGACGTTTCAAAATCAGATTAAAAATTTTTATGAATCAGAGTGATAATCGATTATAGATCAGTGTTAAATAATCTACATGTATTGTCGAGATGGCGCATCCAGGTCATCAGAGAGGGCTTCAGTTTGACGTCGTTAACTTAACCGGGCGCCATCTGTTGTCAATGTAAATAGTCATCCTGCCAGAAATAATCTAACTCTTGAATATTGCGAGTGGTTTGGTCATTGGCGGATCCACGGGTCACTGGGGGGGAGGGGGGGGGGGGGGTGCACCACACCTCTTTCCCGACAAAACTCGACTTAGCATTTCTTAATTCTTAAGTATACATTAAATACCAAATGGGAAAATATCCCCTACTTGAAACTCGACTTAGCATTTCTTAATTCTTAAGTATATATTAAATACCAAATGGGGAAATATCCCCTACTTGATACTATGCATCAGGGGGGCGTTTCATGAAAGGACTTGTCAGATATTTTATCCGACAAATTTGCTCTCAGCCAATCAGATGCAAGGATTTCAGTAGCTTATAACAGTTGTCGGTAAAAATCACTGACAAAATTAACGCTTGATGAAACGCTCCCCAGGATCAGTTTGTAGGCGAAGACAAATAGTTGACTGCGGACATTACAGCTAGACAAACTCACATCTCCTTTGCATTCGTCCCCGCTACTTCTTTAATGTGAGTTTTAACTATTGTATAAAAGGGGAAACGTGATTATAATAGCAAAATTATTTTTGATCCTGAAAATACTCCTTGGATGGCCCTGAGGTTAATACAAGGAAATATGGACGAGGTATATGCCAACATATTGGACGAGTCAAAGACGAGTCCAATATTGTTTGAATATCGAGTTCAATTTTCTTGTATTGGCCAAATTACGACATTCAATATAATCATTAGGGGGGAAAAGGAGAGGGAAGAGGAAGGAGAAAAGCAAAAGAAGAAAGGAGAAAGGAGAAGAAAAAAGAAGAATGGAGAAAAGAAAGCAGGAAAGGATAATAAAAACAGAAAGAAAAGAAGGAGAGGGGAAAAAAAGGAAAAAAATTGGAAAGTTAATATTCGAGCAAAAGGCTTCAACCCCCTTCGCAAGAATGTGCCTGCACGCCTATAATGAGAGGGAATACAGAAGATAAGAATGATCAAGATAACATATTAATACATTTGAGAGGTATCTTAATTTCCTAGGATGGGCCATTCGGGTATGTATGCATATGCATTAACATGTTCACAAGAAACAGTTCCATGCATACATACATACATACCCAACAGACAATCCAACCGTTTCCACCTTCCCCGCACCCGCACTCTTTTTGCACACAAAACCGTCTCTTTCTGCCGCCCGAAATACTGGAACTCACTTAGCAGCGATATAATCAACTCCCAAAGTCTAAACTTTTTCAAAAGCAAGTTGAAAAAACATCTCCTTCAACTATATGCAATGAATTCAAACTGAGCGAGCAGGACCCACCTCTAACTAATCTCTCTCTCTCTCTCTCTCTCTCTCTCTCTCTCTCTCTCTCTCTCTCTCCATCTCCTTCTCTCGTCTCTGTTTTACTCCCTTTTCACCCCTTCTTTTTCCTGCCTTCTCTCTTCCTTCTTCTCACACACAAACACACTCATTATCTTTCATTTTCCTCCTTCCTCCACCCTCCTTCTCTTCATTCTCTTTTGTTCCACACCGTCTTGCACTTCCACTTTACTTTCACACTCAGTTTTTCTTATGGGTTGAGGCAACTGTCCGTCTACCTCAACTCACTTATCAATTCTCTCTTATCAATAATTCGTTTCTCGTAATGATGCTTTATGAATTTAATATTACTGAACAACCCAATCGTCATTAAGTTATATAAGTTTCTGGACATGTAATATACAACTTAGCTTTGCTTTTAAACATGTCCAACTGTTTTCAACATCATTTAATAGGTCAATATCTGTGCATCATATTTATTACTTTATATTTGATTATGTGCCCATACCTATGGAAAAACATCATTGTTATATAGTGCTGTTATTGTATTCATTTTATGTTATGCACTACAGTATTAATATGATTGAAAGCAATCAATAAAATCTGAAATTTGAATCTGAAATCTGAATGCGTATAAGGCGGGGGCAATGGGCTCTTCCGGATTTATTGAGGGCAAACGATATGATTACCCCCCCCCCATTTTATTTGGGGTCAACTGCCCCCTGCCCTCCCTCCCCCCCCCCCCCCCCCCCCCCCCCACGATCGACGCCCCTGATCTCACCTGACAAAACGATAATGAGTAGTACCGCCATGACAATTGTGAGGGTCACATCTTAAAAACAGAAGAATAATCACAACAAACGCATTGCGTTGTATTACCATGATTACTGGCGTATTGGCCAATGGCCAGTATCATGTTTATATTTAGCATGATTAGTGTATTAACGCATTCGGGACGCAATCTCAATGAAGCCTCATGTGCAATGGGCATAAAAGCCCGCTCACACGAGGCGTCATTTCGACAGTGCGTCAGGAGCTACGCCAGTCGAGTTACGCTAATCGAACTGTGAAAGAAATTAACCTATACGTCAGTTAATAGAAGTACTGATTTCCCTGTTTACTTTGCAATCACTTTTTAACCCTTTCGGGACAATTGACCACATTTTGTGGTTTGGTTCAATAGCTTTTGATTCAGAGATCTAAAAAATATAAAATATGGATCAGTAGAAAAAGAAAAAAATCTGTATACACTATGTCCATTTCTGTTGCATGACCATATTGCGTTTTGATGCCAGGAATTTTAAAACAAGAATAAGATTTAAAATCCTTAGATTGGCAACACATTGAGATGTTCAAAATCATTGTTTTCCATCAAAACTGGCAATTTTTTGAACTTTTCGACATAATAATTCACCATGTATATTATATTCAAAGACATTATACCAAGGAGTTATTGATTATACCTTATTAGAACCATGTTACACTAAAAGAAAAATATTATTGTTGCCAATTTGAAGAACAAAATGAGATCAATTTAGCCCTTAAATAATTCCTGTCCTGAAAGGGTTAAAGCGATGTCACACTTTCACGACGCGCAAAAGACCGTATACGAGTCACTGACGCGGTCCTAACGTCAGCAACATAATGATACCTGTGTGAGCTGGGCTTTATAGGATAAAGAGAGAATACATGATCATCTATTTAGAAAGCGGTTTTTGTGCTAGAACGGCATCCCAAGCGTTGTTTAAGAGCACAGTACCATCTTCCAGCCGATTCGAGCAACGATCTGACCGCATAAAATCGACCACCTCTTGGTAGAACTCTAGCGACGCTGTGCCCCGGAGATCGACGGTGTGGGTGAGAAAGTCGATGATGATTTCTCCGTCTTCGGATCCGTGTTTGAAGCAGCTGGTGAGGTCCAGGTTCGATGACTGGCGGGATTCGTAGAAAGGGATGGCGAGGGATGAGAAGCACTCGCGCAGATGGGAGGTACAGATGTGACGGGTGACGCCGTCCTGAAAACGGGTGTAGCGATCCCAAATCCGCCATAAACCATTGTCATCTATTAGGCGGAAGAGAGAAAGAGGAGAGAGGGAGAGAGGGAGAGAGGGAGAGAGAGGGGGGGGGGGGGGGGATAGGGAGACGGTGAGGAAGATAGTGCATGTATATTGAGGGAGAATATTGGAAGACAGAGAGAAAGAACGATATATATATACAGATGAGTATGTAATTATTTGGAGAGAAGACGAGCAAAGAGAAAAGCATTCACACAACACAAGATAGAAAGGGGAAGAGGAAAAGAAAGAGGGAGAGGCAGAGAGAGAGAGAGGGAGAGAGGAGTATTGTGAAATCAATGTTTTTGTTCCTCAGAAACAGGTGCGTCGCCAGAGAAGAAGAAATAATCATGGCATCCCACTAAAAAAAAATTTCTGCAAAATTGTCCAAAACAAATATTATGACTTAAAATGCGTGGATCTTTTATTACTCCATTTTAGAAAAAAATTATTTTCCTGTGGAGAAGTTATCAGCAATTTTATCTGACTCCTATACTCATTTATATCGTGAATCAGACGCTTATAATTTAAAGGCAGTCCAAAAGCACTGATTTGCCGTCATTATTCAGGCCATCTCGACATCTCGCCTTTTACAGCATATTTCTATAATTATTAAGGATTATTGCCATGATGAGGCATCTCACCTGAAAGGACTATAATAAGTAGTATCCCGCCTTCCTCTAAACAGTCGTAGAGATAACGAATAGTATCTTTGTAGTCATTTGCGTAGTAGATCGCATGAACAGCGCTAATGAAGTGGTATTTACTCGGCTGGTCGCCCTCCTTGGCACGATACTCGTCGATGCCGATTTGTCGCAGATCGAACTCGATGCCCGCGAAGTCTGACTTCTTACTCTCTACGAGCGACCGATACATCTCGAGCTGCTCCTCTGCGGGTTCGAGTACGACGTTTCGAACCGAGTTGAATCGAGACTTGATGACTGCTGCCATCTTAGTGTCTACCTCACCTGTCAAAGTGCAAGGAATAAAACTTAGAAAAGTAGAACAAATTGACAGTCACGATGTGTGCATGTGCTGGGAGTTGTTGCTGGCAAATCTGTAAAATTACTGAACTTTTCTTAACCACTGTCGGAAAATCTTCCAATTTCGATAACCTCATAGTTCTGTGTTTCTCTCTTGGTCGTTGGCTGTCTTAACTCGAGTGAAGGAAAAATCAAATCCAAATTAATCGACCCCAACGCCCCCCCCCCCCCCTTCCCATGATATTTCAGCGACATCCCCATATACATGTCTTTATTCCCATCTCCCGCTGTCAGTAAAATAAAGCATCTCTGTCCATCCCCTTCAATCTCTCCATCTCTCTCTCTCTTTCTCTCTCTCTCTCTCTCTCTCTCTCTCTCTCTCTCTCTCTCTCTTCTCTGCAAGGAGAAATCTTACCCGATCCGCTGCCTATTCCCAATATATTAATATTGGTGTCTGCAGGCAGAAGGTTTGCCAGTCTATTTCCCACAAGCTTGGGAAAGACGTCGTCGCCCCATTTCTCCAACACTTCGAACTTCTTCGTTTTCTTGGCGTAAGCATGGAAAGCCTTGGTATAGTAGTCGGGGTCGTGTACCAACGATTTCAACTTGGTCGTCTCCATTTCCTTCGCCAGGACTATTACTGTACTCAAATAGTGCTGGAAACAATTTGTAGAACTGATCATGAAAAGCAGGCCAGTCAAAGGTCCTTTGCCATTTAAGGCCCCACAGACACAAACGAAAAAGCAAATAGCTTGCAGTCATCATGGTTATATGAATTGAATCTATCCGAAATTTAACTATGGACGACCTCGCATGATCTGAGATTGCTGAACAGCGGGCAAAGTTTACAGAGTCAGTCGGAGGCACGCCAACGTTGTATGGATCTCCCGGGGGGGGGGGCACTCAGTATATAGTGTGCGCCCAGAAGACCCCCATTTTTACACTCAAATTTTCTTTTTCTCAACAAGAAAAAATGGTATGTTTTGGAACGGAAATTCGAGTGTAAAAATGGGGGTCTACTCTGCGGCACATGCCCCCCCCCCCCCCCCCCCCAGGCCCATTGCTTCCAATCCGGTCCCAATCCACTCCGGGGAATTCAGTTTTCATTCATGGAGCGCGAGCGCATGCATGCGAATTAATCCCGCTTATATGAATACACACACCATAGACTTGCCATGACACACAGCGTATTAAGCTAATGGGAGCTTGTGGTAACCAGTTCCGTAGCATCATATTGTAATCCAGTTCCAAAGACCCCCCTTTTCCCAAAATGTAGTAGTTCCGAAGACCATCCTTTTCATGATACGCTCGTTCCGAAGCCCCCTTTTTTTGTCTTGCCGGTGGCACATACCCACCACTTTTGGGGTCGAGTGCCCCCCTCCCCCCGGGATGGATCTATAGGGGGCATGCTCCCCCTAAGCAATATAAATCAAATATGAGGTACACATTATTTTTTGTTTTTTTAAGGGTTTCTTTTAGGGCCAGGTTCGCAGTTCACATCCCCCCCCCCCCCCGGGATTTCGGCGGCGGGATGCCGAAAAAGTATGGAAACGATTAGGGAAAATTATCCAAAAAGCTATCAAAATTCGATGTCTACCTCTCAAAGGGTTTTGGAATTTTCATGTCATTTCACATTGCAGCATACTACATGTAGTTTTTTGTGACTCAAAATAATGTGACTCATATGTGAGTCAAATATGTCTGATATTTTTACTTCGCAAGGAACGTAAATCTAGTAGTCCGGAATTGAGTTCATGATCTCGAAATATAACATGGTGCCATAAATTCTTGATACTATTCCCCTTTATTTGAAGTGCAAGAGGGTTGAATTTTTCACAGGCATATCATATACCTTTTGAATCAAAGTATATAAGTAGTGCCGGCTTTCAGATGTTTTCACGTTGCATGGAGTTGCCCCCACACAGGAACGAGACAGGGGCGATCGGCTGCTACGAATTGCCAAACAGGCCTTTCAAAATTGACAACTTTTGTTTGTTTGTTTGTTTGTTTGTTTCTTGTTTGTTTGCTAGAAATTTTCGGACCCATGTTCACTTAAAAATATGGGTACCGCCCTGGTCGCATCGAATTATACATGCAACAATAAGTGTTCTTTATTACTTTATTTTTAATTGAGGGGAACGTCTCAAAAGTTAAGAAACATATCGTTACAATATACAATATACAGGTACTGACAGATTTTCATTAAGCATTACACTGATAAGAGCACGTTATGTTAAAAAAAGAATCATTTGTTTGTTTTATTTACCCAGGGCAGTATTTTCAACCACGTTTACATGAAGACCCTGCACATCAAATAACAAATGAAAACAAAAATGATACAAATATGGAACACAAACAGAAACATAATTATCGTAAGTGGAGTATGATAGCAGGCAGTGTTATCATTGGTAGACAAAATAACGTGTACATATTAAAGACGATATGAATTGAGAGAAAAAAATAGTTATGGGCAGTCCATTTTTTTTAATATCACGTCAATCGTGAATTGCTATTCGCGTCAGTCATCATGAATATTCATCAGTGGGTGAATTTATTGTGTTTTCACCCTTCTAACATTTTCTGAAGGGTCGTAGTGTGTACATTGAGAACTGACAAGACTTTTGTTTTAAGAGAGCTTATCTAAGCCCCCCCCCCCCCCACACGTACCCATCTCAGGAGCCAATATAGAGTGAACCTAGTAACTGTGAACTCTTTGTCCCGAATTCACAAAGGAGGTTTAGTTTAAACCATGGTTTAAACCCCCTCCTGGGGTTTATAAGCGTACGTGCGCACGGAATCCGATCCAATCATATATTTTCTTTGAGCGCGCGCATGGGCAATGTGCGCTTATTTACGCTTATTTTAGTACGCTTACGGAGGTTTAAACCTTGCCATGGTTTAAACCTCCTTTGTGAATTCGGGCCATTGTCTGTTTTGTTTTGTTTCGTTTGTTCATGTCCATATTAAACAATATACATGCACATTCATCAACCGGTCAATAGATGTGACTCCCTAAAGAGTGGCTCAACAAAAAAATAGAGTGAACTAAGGCGAACATTGTCACATTAACAACCTCTTTTAAAAAAAATTTAAAAGATGGCTAGTAATTTTGTGCATTGACATGTCAAAAACATTGTGTTGCTGTGACACAATCGTAATCACTGACAGCAGCTTTAATAGTACAAACCTAGTAAACACATAACATCCTCCCAACATTTAAAAATGTTGTGCGAATATAAATGTTTTAGGAGTTTTCAAACCGTTAGAATGCTATGGCCCGTAATCCCGTTTACTAATTAAGTTACGTTAAGGATACAAGTCACCTAAAAATCATTTGTGTACAGCTAGAATGTAGAAATTCAACCTATTTTTTTTTTTTACCTGTTATTCTATGGGTTAACGCTAAGGAGCATGAAGAAAGTAAAATTTAACATAAAACCACATGTAAGGAACCCAAGTCGGACTTGGGTTGCGTACGGGCCCTATCTTACGTAAGCGCGTACGGGTGTGTGGACTATACAAGTCACTTTTATGTTTATGAAGAGCGTATATTCAAAATTGCATATATTCAAAATTGCGATATCTCTTTTATAGAAGGAACAATTGTTTGAAGCTCATATTCTGAATATAGCATAGTGACGTGGAACCCCAAAACAAACAGAGCAAAATGTTATTATTTTTTGGTACCCTTCAAACCAAACCCGACGTGAGGAAAATATTAGTCCTCCGTCTAACTTCCTTTGTTAAACTCGACTTTAGATTGATTGGCTATTTAGAGAGCGGTTTTTGTGCAATAACGGCATCCCAGTCGTTGTTGAAAAGAATCGTCCCATCCTCTTTTCGCTCTGAGCACTGGTCAGACCCCATATAATCAACCACCTCCTTGTAGAGCTCGGGAGGCGCTGTGCCGCGGAGATCGATTGTGTGGCTGAGGAAGTCGATGATGAGTTCTCCGTCTTCGGATCCCTGTTCGAAGCAGCTGGTGATTTCCACGCGCGACGACTGGCGGGATTCGTCGAAAGGGATGGCGAGGGAGGAGAAGCTATCTCGGAGATGTGTAGTGCAGAGGTAGCGGCTGACGCTGTCCTGGAAACGGGTGAAGCGGTCCCACAGCCGCCAGAAACCACTGTCAACTATAATCACCAAAATAGGAGAGGGGTGGAAAATGGGGGAATAACAAATGAACAAAGGAGGAGAGGGAGAAATAGAGGAAAGATAGGAAGAGAGGGGAGGGAGGGAGCGAACAAGATAGAGACAGAAGAGAGATATAGAGGAGTTTTTTAAAAATGGAGAAAGCGGGATGAAGAGAAAGCGGGATGAAGAGAGAGAGAGGAGGAGAGAGACAGACAGACAGACAGAACGACAGAATGACATTATACAGATATAGGCACAGAGAGAGAGAGAGAGAACTTAATTACATGTACTCAAATTTAAAAAATCCATGTTTCTCCTTCACGTCTCAGGAGGGGGCGTCAGTAGAGGGGACGTGAACCCCAAATAATGTTCCAAATCATAATATCTGTTGCCAATTTTACAATAAGAAAACTGAGATTTGGGATATTTTGTTAGTATCTGAGAAATTTTCTTGTTTTTATTTTAGGTGGAAAAAATTTGGCAAATTATTTTGTAAAAACGCCTATCCCGGTTTTTAATCTTACGCCTTTGGCGATTGCTCATATTATGCGTTATCTCTTGATCAAACCTGCAATAGGTTAATAGCAGTCATTCACGGCTGCTCAAATCTTCTTAAAATCTTGATTCTTAGCATAATAAGCATTGCATAAATAACAAAGATGAAACCCACTGCAATCTTGTTTAATTTGCGCTGATCGTTTCGTGACAAAGAGTGAATAATTACGCCCCTGCACACAAGGCGTCATCTCGATTGCACTGAGCCTGTGCCCATTAGCCAGGAATTCAACGCAATGTTTGCATTGTTATCTACTTTTTGTAGGATATCATTCTCGCCCGGTGCATCAAAGTCATTTGTGCGCTTTCGCAAACACGACGGAAGGCAAAGAGGACGGTAACTTGAGATGAAAATCGATCTGCGCATGCTCATCCCAAAACTTCTCTCCGTCGCCTTCGTAAACACGACGGTTCTCGGGTGATCTAACGTCGGGTCTGTAGAGACGACGATAGAGGGACTTGGATATGGACTGTGAGTCGTCGTCGCCTTCGTAGACAGCGAAAGCGCTTAAAAATCACGGCAGTAACATGAGTGCGAGAACCGTCAGAGTTGGTTAAACACTCCGTCCTCTTTGCTTCCGTCGTGTTTGCGAAAGCGCTCTATTGACGCAGCCCTACGTCAGGCAAGTGATGCCTCGTGAGCGTCATGCCCGTTGTACACGATGCGTCATTTACCTGACGTAGGACTACGTCAGCGACTGCCGAGGTCTTTGACACGCCATGTGACGGTGATATCATACAAAAAGTGAATGCAAACTGAACAGTGCGAACATAGCTTTGAATTACATGCGTGTGGTATAATTGCCTTCACAGGCTTTATTAGCGCAGGTTGTAACCAAACGAAATGACGACTGGTGTGCAACGGGCATTTCGCTTGTTGCACACAATGCGTCATTTGCCTGAAGGAGGACTGCGTCAGCGACTGACTTGCTTTTTTGTTAGAGTGATATCATACAAAGATTGAATGTAAAATGAATAGTGCCAAAAATGCGATGAAATTAAAATAAATGCATGCACTGAGTTTACTTCATAGGCTTGATTTGGACCCCGTTTCATGAAACTTGCTTTCACTGACAATTTACAATAACTGTTATAAGCTACTGAAATCATTGCATCTGATTGGCTGAGAGCAAATTTGTCGGTAAAAATCACTGACAAGACACTTGATGAAATGCCCCACAGGTAATGTTCGCAATCCGAATAACACATTGTGTGCAACGGGCATTAATTAACGGGACGCATCTCACCTGAGACTACAATAACAAGGAGCATCCCGCCCTCCTCTAAACAGTCGTAGAGATAACGGATGGTGTCCTTGTGATCCTTAGCATAATACAGGGAATGGATGGCGCTGATGAAATGATACTTCTTCGGCTGGTCACCCTCCTGGGCACGAAACTCGTCGACGCCAAGATGACGCAGGTCGAACTCGATGCCCTGGAAGTCTGATTTCTTACTCTCCACGAGCGAGCGGTACATCTCGAGCTGCTTCGCAGCGGGTTCAAGAACGACGTTACGGACGGACTTGAATCGGGACTTGAGGCTCGCTGCCATCTTGCTATCCATCTCACCTGTCAAATAATTCAAAATAATTGAAATTAAAAATGATCATTTAAACTGTGTTTGCTGTTTCACCTTGTATAAACCTTTTCACAAATAGAATGTCATCATAAGCGAATGAGAGGGGGCGGTGGACACCAGTCCCTTATTTCCGGACCTTGGGCGGGCCTTCATTGGAATTTCCAAGAAAAAAAAATGTCTGGGAATTTGATTTCACTTCTAACCTAACTATTTAACACAGAAGAAAACCGAATACACTCCCTTATGTAAATTTGATTTTTAAGTCGGTTGGGAACACTGTTATCGAATTGACAGATTATCGGCCTCTGTCTTCCTTTGTCATTTGTCTCTTATCATGTCTGTCTGACCGTCTGTATGTCTACCCGCCCCGCCCCCCTCCCTCTCTCTCTCTCTCTCTCTCTCTCTTTCTATGTTAAACATGTCTCTTACCCGATCCGCTGCCTACTCCTAGCATGTTAATCTTTGTCTGCTCCGGGAAACTCTGTACCAATTTATCCAATACTAGTTTGGGAAAGATGGTGTCACCCCATTTGGCTAAGCCTGTAAACTTGTTGCACTTCTTGGCGTACGCGTGGAAGGACTTTGCATAGTAGTCAGGATCGTGCATTATAGTTTTCAACTTCGTTATCTCCATGATTCTCAGAATTAATATGACTATGTAACGTTATCGAAAATAGACCTTGATTTGTCTTGCTGTACTGCGAAGGTCACGGCACCAGGTTTAGGGCACAATCAAGTTGTACTTATCCAGGGCATGACATTTGCAAACTGCGATATCTGTGCCAACTTATTACACGTTACAAACCTTGAAATTATAATACATCGCAGTTTCATGCATGAATGGAGGGACTTATAGAAATGAGCATCATTATTTTTGCCATTGTCCTGGCTCCCTACTATTAACTGCATGCCAGTAGCACAGACCCTTTTTATATGACACGTTCAGAATTTTCAAGAAAAAAACAAACAGTATGTTTGTGCGTGATGTTCTTCCAGGAGATATTAGAGCCTGCGCTGTAAACATTTTTTGGGGGGGTTTGTTTTTTGTTTCTGAGCAGGGTGTAGCGTGGGTGTATAGCTATCGAGTCATTCGAGTGAGCACTGTTGTCATGGGGGCGGTGGTGGGGGGATCTGAAGTAGGTGGATGCCGTGTCAGAGAGCATGAGCATAATATTATAAGGCCATCAAGTGACGACTCAGGAACTTGCCAGTTCTAAGACCACTACTCACTCCACAGCAATATCTGGCAGCTACATACATATCAGCCATAACAGCATTTATGAATCGACATGTGCGATTAACCAAAGCGAGTCTACAATAGAAATACAGAAAACAGGGACCCCCAGCCCCCCCCCCCCCCAAAAAAAAAGGAGAAGAAGAACCGCTGCCAACTCCCAGCATGTTCATAAGTGTCTCCACCGGGAAACTCTATAGTTTGGGAAAGATGGTGTTACCCCATTTGGCAAAGCCTGTAAACTTGTTCTTCTGGGCAATTCAAACGCGTGGAAGGACTTTGTGCAATAGTTGGGATTGCATAGTCTTCAACTTGGCTATCTCCATGATTTAATTTGAATAACTTTATAGAAAAATCGTCTAACTAGTGTTTATATTTCTAACTGCTCTCTCTCTCTATCTCTCTATCTCTATCCACTAGCTTAGCTGAGGGGGGGGGCCAGGGGGGCAGAGTGCCCCCCTGAAAACTTTTCCTTTTTTTTTTTTTTTTTTTTTGCTTTTCAGAGAATTATGGAGGAAAACATGTGATAACCCCCCCCCCCCCCCCCACTTTTTTGAGGGCTGGGGGAAAAAAGTTGTCGCCCCCCTCCCCTTCAAGCAGAATTTGATTATATAGTTCCCCTCAACTTAGTTCAGACAAGAGAATGATATAAGGCGGGCATCGTCTATGGTGATGTGTGTGAACTATTTGTCCATCTAATCTTCTTCACCATATTCGAATGTTTTAGGCCTATATCCGCCCCGCCTGTAAAAAAAAATACTTCTTTTAAGCTAGAAAAATCATGGATTTAACATCACCGTATTGTCATGGCCGTTGTCCCCATTCTAATATTGATATTTGCAGTTCATAGTCTGTAAATAAACACATATGGGTATTTTAACATAGTCGCGTTGGCACAATCGATTTGTAAAACATTACATGCAGTATAGTACTACAAGTCCATGGGCATGGTCTTTCGTGCTTTTAGCTACATATACATTTCCATTTTAAATATTAATTTGGAATATGATATAATGGGTAAAGTAAGTCTAGCTACATATTTAGTGAACGACGTCACTGTACGTTTAAGATATTCGCAAAAAAAGACTTGGGGTGGTGCACAGTGTATTATGGGGACTCGAAAAAATCTTCCTCCGCGTTCTTTCTGTCTAATGGTTCCTATGATTTTTAATTCTCACTTTAATAAATAAAAGTTGCTCTTCACAACTAGTAAAGCTTGTCTGACAAGCAACAATCTCATGTAGGCAAGGTGCATTCTACATGTATAGACTATAGAGAAAGACTCAGATACACTTAAAAAGTTAAATGTTCCATCAACGAAAACAAAATTATCTTATTGAATCAGCTTTCCTTTTATACGATTAGAAGGGAAAAAAACAGGGCTCTCTTGCAAAGCAGTTTTTTATGTACTGAAGAGACTACCCTGTATAAAGAACACAGATTAAAGAAAGAAAGAAAGAAAGAAAGAACAAAGACGGGAGAGTGTCGCGTTTTCCCCTTTATCTTGACTTCATGATAAATCAATATTCTGCTCCCATCTCAATCCTATATGCCCATTCTCTATCTCTCTCTTCTCCTCCCCCCCCCCTCTCTCTCTCTCTCCCCTCTCCCTCTCCCTCTGATTAAAAAGAAAACTTACCTGATCCGCTGCCAATCCCTAACATATTGATATTGGTGTCTGCAGGCAGAGTGTTTGCCAGCCTGTCTCCCACAAGCTTGGGAAAGCTGTTGTCACCCCATTTCTCCAACACAGCGAACTTCTTGGAGTTCTTGGCGTAAGCATGAAAAGACTTGGTGTAGTAGTCAGCATCGTGCATCAACGATTTTAAGTTGGCTGTCTCCATTTCTACCTTTTAATCTGGCTTATAGTATTAGGATTTATTCAAAGCGTAAATATCATACATGCATGCCCCGCGAAAAAACAACAAACTTCTTGTGGTACCAAGCGCACGTTCAGGAGAGAATGCGAATTTGGTATCGGTATAGGTAAACAGTATGTTATACCTTGGTTCTGTGTGTAGCTCCATAGTTATACCAAAGAGTTATCACAGATCTTGTCCGTGGTTTTCCATGATGTCGTTCAGACAGGGTCAACAATTGAACTTTGAATGACTTCTCTTTCGTTCCCAAAGGCGTGTGCGTGGCGTGCTAGTGTTGAAAACCCATAACTGTATACCAAGGAGATACCTCCTTGACTATACACATCTCAGTGACATAGGACTACTGCTGGATCAGGGTGCGGAAGGGGGGGGGGGGGGTGGGAGGAGGGGGGTGGTGGGAGGAGGGGTCGGATCTAATGGCCGAGCCAGAGGTGTCGATCCGTTTTTCGGATTGGGGTGGAGGGGGGGGGGGGGGGGGGGGAGAGACAGGTATATAGTACCCTTCATGATCTGTTTAACACCTCTTAATTACGAGCTTCTACATGCATGAAGCAAGGAAAATTACAGAATTTGCGCGCAGAGCGCGTGGCAAAACTGAAGTCTGATCGTTTTGTATTTCATTGTTTGGAAGTTTCATTTCCCGAGTTTTGCATCATTTTTCCTCATATATTACACCTCCACCTTTATTGGGGGGGGGGGGGGAGGGGCGGCGGAGCATCTTTCAAAGTGGGGGGGGGGCAATAACAAAAAGGGCACTTTTTGGAAAACAGGGGCACCTACCTACAAAGGGTGATCGAAAACAAGGCGGAAAATACCACTTTAAGACATTAGTATACCGTTACAATATGATTAATACACTATCGATGATCATTTTCGACACATTACTGTTTCTATCTTGACATGGTTCCAGATAAAAACTACTTTTGCACTTTGTGTGATGGTCTGATTATTCATTTGCGAGCGAGCGATGCGAGCGAGCAAAAAATTTAAGGTTGTTTTCTAACGCTGAAGGCTATGGTATTTAATTATACACAGCGATTTCCCTAATATGATATGAAGATTATGTGAGCGAGCGTAGCGAGCGAGCTTTGGAAAAATTTAGAAATTCTTTTTTTTCTCTCTCTCATTTCTTTTATGATTTAGGGGCAATGAATAATATTGTATAATCTAGGGCATTGTGCCCCTTTCGCCACCTACTCCACTGCCTCACTTTGTGCTGATATTAGTAGGGGAATATATTCCATGTATTAATATGAAGCCTCTCTGATTATTTGGAGCTAGATATATGGCTCTTTTGTGGACTTTAGGGCAGTTTGTAAGCGACATCTGGACATAATATAGGTAAAAAGGGGCACTCGGTGTCAAAAGACAAAAGGGGCACTTATCAAAGGGGAAAATGATATCATTAGAAAGGAAAAGGGGCACTGATCAAAAGTAAAAGGGGGCACTTAAAAAGGTGAACTTATCAGGGGTGAAAAAGGGCACTTATCGGATTTCAAAAGGGACACAAATGTATGAGGTTAAAAGGGCCACTTATCAGAAGGTGAAAAGGGCACTTATTAGAAAGAAGAAGGGGCAGTTATACTAAGAAAAATGGGCACTTATCAGAGGTGAAAAGGGGCACTTATTAGAAGGGAAAATTGCACTATTTGAACGGAAAATGGGCACTAATCAGACGAAAACAGGGACACTTATCGGATTTCAAAAGGGGCACTCATGTATGAGGTTAAAAGGGCCACTTATCAGAAGGTGAAAAGGGCACTTATTAGAAAGAAAAAAAGGGCACTATACGAAGAAAAAAGGGGCACTTATCAGCTATGAAAAGGGGCACTTTTCATCGATAAAAAGGGGCACTTTTGGGGTACTTGAAAAAATGGGGGCCCCCCTGCCCCCCCCCCCGGGTGCGCCGCCTCTGGGGAGTAGTTTGCAAGCACAAACCCTGGTCAGTCGTAAAAGAGTGTCTGCACTATAAGACTACCATAGGTCATGTACTATAGCTGCTCCTGACACGACCAGTAGGTAGCTGGGCTAGGCTTCTCTCAAGACACAATGATTTTTTGATAAAGTGTCAAATTAGGGTCTGTGCTTGCAGACTAGGGGGAGGCAAAACGATAAATGTTTGCCACCCAATATTTTCTTTGGGGGCAACCCCCCCCCCCTCCCCCAAGATCGACGCCCCTGGGGCGAGCTACTACTGTTCAGTACATCCACAATTTGTTGACCCGATCGGTTAGGTAAAACAGAAAAGGGCTTGCACTTTTTAGGAGCAGAAAAAATATTCATTTTAGATGCCTGTTATACAGTGCAAGCTTCAAAAATGCGTTCAGTCATATGCAAAGTTTACTCTTCCAAATCCTGTGTAGTTTCCTGCTTTATATAGTCACAAATCATGGTTATAAAATGATAGTTATATAGGCCCATATAATAGCTCATTATGGTAGATATAAATGACTGTACAAAATAATCAGTGGCGTAGCAAGGATCCAGCGACTGAGGGGCAACTGACGTCATTGGGGGAGGAGGGGGCACCGCGAAATATTTGATAAATGAAATGCCAAATAACAAGGCCGTCGCTTGAGGGGATCCAAGAGCTTTTCATGTTGACTTTCCCCTCTCCCCTCTCCCTCTCTTTTTCTCCACTCCCCCCCCCCCCCGCCGTTTGATGGGGGAGGAGGGCACGTGCATATAGTTCTTCTTAAAGCTGTGTTTTTATAAACAATATTGCATTTGTTGTATCATCACTCTTTTGAATTATTCAATAGATAAGCTTTGAATATCTGTCATTTCAGTTATGGTTCTGATAAATTATCCTCTAAATTAACAGGGGAAGGGCAAATGCTCCTATAAGACAGGAGAGGGCGTATTGTATCTAGACCATAGAGATCCTATAATTGGTAGGAGATCCTATAATTGATAGGATCTCTATGATCTAGACCATAGAGATCCTATAATAATGTAGTCTATTATAGGATCTATATGATCTAGACAGGCCCATCCAAGCTTATATATTTTCCATGTACTTGATAAATGTAGAAGTATTGTCTTCTCTCTCCCTCTCTCTTTCTCCTCCTCCCACTCTCTCTCTCTCTTTCCCTCTTATTCCCTTACAACCCCTCCCTTTCTCACTCCCTCTCTCTCACTCTCTCTCTTTCCCTCTTATTCCCTTACAACCCCTCCCTTTCTCACACTTCCTCTCTCTCACTCTCCTCTCTATCTCCCTTTGTTTTTTTCTACTGCATTTCCGTTAATCTTGGTATCAGGCCACATGCAGAAGCACATCGGTGAGAAGTAAGCAGAAAATCTAAAAAAATTGAAATATATTTTTTCAATAATTTAATCAACGGCAAGGTGAAATTACATGATTTACAAATGATGTACAATGTGTAAAAGATTTTTACACTCTTCATTTGTAGACTATTTACAGTTCCGCAGTGAGAATAAAACACAATATCAACATAGACTTTGATCTCTACCAAAAACTCTTAATAACCATATGCCATCAAAAGGTGTACTGCTCCTTAAAAAATGTATGCAATAACTTGCCTCAAGGATTTTGCCACATCATCATCATAAATCATAGGATCTTACTCCTGATGACTGTTTTGCCGAGGAGTTTAGCAAGTCATTTACTAACAAAATTGATTCAGACAACTACCTCCCTAGACTGTCATTCCCCTTCATGAGAAGTGTTTGCAGTCCTCATGTGAAATGATTGCTGTAAGTCTTTGGTACTGGACGGTGAACAATAGTGTTGACAATCTGGTTCTCAAAGAAAAAGGTCTTGACCCGCTCCATCGGGAATATGAAGATGACGATAAAAAGCTATGATGTTTTATAAGAAGTGTTTATGTTTCTTATGTGAAGTGATTTGTGTAAGTCTCTAAAAATTGATGATGAACAATGGTATTGATGATCCATTTCTTGATGACAAACATCTTGACAAGCTCCATCGAGAATAGGAGGATGAATACCAAAAAAATGGCTGCGACCATTGATAATCTGGCTCTTGAAAATAATAGTCTTAACTCACTAAATCAAAAATATGAATATAAAAATGGGCTATGAGAGTCGATGAGAAGTGTTCGTACGTCGTAGTCCTCATGAGAAATGATTTCTGTAAGTCTCTGGTACTGGATGGTGAACAATAGTGTTGACAATCTGGTTCTCAAAGACAAACGTCTTGGCCCGCTTAATCAGCAATACGAGGATGAATACAAAAAAGGGGTATGACACTTCATGAGAAGTGTTTGTAATCGTCATGTGAAATGATTTTTGTAAGTCTCTGGAACAGGATGATGAACAATAGTGTTGACAATCTGGTTCTCAAAGACAAATGTCTTGACTCGCTCCATAAGAAATATGAAGAGGAATAAAACAGAGAGATACTGGATCCAGCCAAACTTGATGATCTGCCAAAAACCTGGGATATAAGTTCACTGGAGTTAAGGCAAACAAGTGATTCTTGAACTGTATATCCCTCAGTATTTTCTAATCAATCATCATATTTTACTTTATAAAATGCATTCAAGTTCTCCATCAACCCACAAATGCTTACAGCAAAGTTCATATTGTTGATGAAATAATTATTAGCAAATTATAATTTAATATCCTATTTCATCTATAGTAAGTGGATAAGAATTTTTTTTTTTGCTTTTGCCCCTCTCTCCTATATATCTTTAAATTGTTTACACTAAATATATCTAATGACTATGAGCTATAATAAGAATCTTTTACACAGAAAATATAAACTACGTCTACATGTATAACCAAATCATAAATGCAAATGGGGATACAGAGACTCAAGCTGTCATGCACAAAACCCCATGGATATTTTCAAAAGTCACGTAATGTAGAAAAATTCTTGACTCTAACAAAATAAAACAATCATTACACAAATAAACTAATAAATGGTTGATTTAACCAGCAAACCTATTCATGAATACAATTTGTGATAAGCAGGCCCTTGTGATATGATTTTATCACCTATTAAAGGTATATCATATTACGTAGATTTGTCCAGTCCCTTTTTATATATATGTGTATATGATCAGTGGCTTGTTTTTGTTTTTTTTCTCATAAATGATAAATGATAAACTCTTTAGAGCATTAAAAGGATATACAAGGGTTTCTTCTGGATAGTAAATGGTTCCTGTGATGATGAAAGGCTGGCCTGACCCTCTACCTGTCAACCATACTGGGTAGTCACACTCAAAACGAGTAGAGACTGGGAGGAGAGAGGGAGGAAGAAGGAGAGAGAGAGGGGGAGAGGGAGAGGACAGACAGAGAGAGAAAGATTATGAAAGAGGGATAGGGAGGGGGAAGAGAGGCAGGAACAGATATTGAAAGATAGGAAGATGGTGAGAGAGACAGAGAGAGAGAGGGGAGAGGGGGAACATACAATGAATCAGAAATGAAGTAAGAGTGATAAATGAAACAGGAAAGGGGAAAGTAAAAGAGAAGAAAAATAAGTGTTAGAAAGTATCTAAACTGAAATACAAGAATGAAATTTTATTTTAGTTTTGCCTTAAAAGTAGTGACACCATATAAGAACGCACAGATAATATTCACAATACAAAAAATTCAGAATACATATTCACGCAATCTTTTCAACAATTTCTCTGATCTTTTTATCAGATAATGTCTGTTTCAACCAAAGCAACATGTTATTACTAGGCCGGACTTCTCCTTTACTACTTTTTGCAAATTTTGACATTTAAAAAAATACTTTTCAGGCCAGGAAAGACAAGTTTTGTCAGCTCTACTTCATAATCAATCAAATTTGTTTCATTTAGAATTGAAGAGCACTTAATGACAATCTGTTTACTCACTGTTTCTCTGTTGATATGAGGAGAATATCTTGCTGAACGTATAATCTTCTGCAAATACACTGGTTGAGTCAATGATCGGTATCTGAGCAAGCAATACATGCAATTAAAAAAGATTTTTTTAAAACATAACTCAACACAAATATCAAATTTATCATAAAGAATGAATTATGATACACTGACACATTTGGCTTTGCATGGATTTGTGCAGTTTATAGTAAATAGATTGAAAAATCATCCTGAAATTCAGAAAGCATATATGCATATGCACATAACGAGAAAAGTCATTCCTTATTTCACTGTAAAACAGATAAACATACATAAAATTTACATTGAATAAACATAAAATTTACCAATTGATTTTTGTTATTGAAGCTTGAAAAAAAAGTTCAACGTGAATGACTAATCAATTTGAGTTTAGAAATGAAAAGGCCCACAGCAGATTGTTCGTTTTCCAAAAAATAAAGCTCTTTTATCAAATCTGAGTCCAAAATCTTCTCAGACCATTCCAACACACACATACACCTCCCAATACATGTAGTTTGGTCAGAATTCCTTTAAATTTTTCAGTCACTGCATTGGTAAAATGGTCAGGGGAATAAGCACACAAATACCATCTTGAGTTTCTGGGACTACTACAAGTACTTTTTTTAGGAATTGGACAATATTATTTGTTTAGGCTTACATTATATCTTGTGTCCAGTCCCTTGTGGGCCAAAGGTTGTTTGAGTCTTAGACTAAGATCGCCATCTACATTAAGCTCAGCTCCTGGCATGGCTGAGGTATGGCTCACATATGCCATTGTTTCCATTCGTAGATCACTGAATCTCTGCATTTCAAAAAGAAGAAATGATAGAACATCACAAATTACTATCTTCCATTTAATTCATCATTCATCCTTCATACAAGGGACTTTGAGGTTAGGGACAAAGAACACTCTAGCCAAACTCTCCTTTATAAGTCAGGAGACTGAGGTATATGAAGCAACCTCTAGCAGAAATTATCAAGATTCAAGAAAGTTTGGTGTGCATATAATGTTCGTGAATTTCAAAAGTGGTTTAGACTCATAAAGTTTCATGCCACAAAATGATTGAATTACAACTGACACAAGACAGAATATTTGCAATTGGGCGAACATTTGTTGCTGTGAGAATGGCCGCCATTTAGAAATCCTGAAAGTTTCTAGTTTTACAGTATTTATCACTTTTTGGGAGAAAGTCAGTAGGTTGTTCAGGTGAAACTGATCTTTCTGATGGTAAGTCAAAAGTGTCATTTCTTCTAACCGCTTTTTTAAAATAAAAATTATGGACCCAAAATACGAGATATGATTATCAAGCTACCTATTCACACCAAAACAAGAAAACGATCTTTCAGTCTAAATCACTTTTTAAAATTTTTGCAGTACTAACCATTTCATTTTCAAGCATTTGCAACATATGAGTGGTTTGGAGCTGGGACACATCAATTCAGTTTAAAGGGATTCAGTAACTTTGTGGAGGCTTGATTTAATAAATTGCTGAATTTTCATATCTGTCTTGTATAATGATGTTCAGAAGGATAAATAAACAGCCAGGCATAGAAAGGTTTTCAAATATATAATGCTATCATTAAGATATCTATGACTGAATACTCCCATTTACGAAAGTGTATGGCCATATGCTTTAGTATAACACTGAGTCTACGGGGGAAAATGAATCTGGCATTTCTGGTCACTTGCATATGTTTACTCTTGTGAAGCACATGATGATTTTGAAGTGCTTTTTTTCTCCTGGGCTTCATTTTTACACCATATTACATACACTGATAGCATGTAAGGCCAGGCAGCTAAGATTTTATCAAGCCTCTACAAAGTTACCAAATCACTTTAAGATTATGGAATGACTTTTTCACTAAAAGATATGGTTTGAAATATTGAAATTACTATTTTACTCACATATAGTCTGTAGTCAAAAATGAAAATGACTTGAGCTCCAAGAACTTTCTCTGTATCCAGAACGGGTATCTCGATGGTGAAGTGGAATTTATCGTTTTTTCCATCCCTATTAGAATCTTCTTCTCTTGACTGAATAATAAAGAAAATGAGAGAGAGAGAGAGAGAGAGAAGGTGTACGAATATATGTATTCATATTCTTATTGCGAGGCCATGTACAGTGAAACCTGTATATAAAGACCACTCAAGCGAGAAGAAAAACAATCATTATGAGCAGGTGGTCTTTATATACAGGTTCCTTTAATACACATTTCAATGAGAAATAGTTTTTAAGGGAAACAAAGATTGTGGTCTTTATAGACAGGTGGTCTTTCTATACAGGTGGTTGTTCAAGCATGTTATCATATACTATATATTTGTTTTGCTTTGTCAGGAGAGGCCAAATATCCATGTTTTTATTATATGGATCAATGAAAATAAAACATCTGGCCCCCGCTTTATAAAACTTGTTATCAATAAATTGCAAAAGATATTTGACAAATGTGCTCTCAGCCAATCAAATGCTTTGATGATTTCAGTAGCTTGATACTGTAACTGTTACTTATTCTTGGTAACAAGTTTTAAGAAATAGGGCCCTGAATCTGAACATCTGGGGGTGGCGTTTCATCAAGTGTCTTGTCAGTGATTTTTACTGACAAATTTACTCTCAGCCAATCAGATGCCAGGATTTCGGTAGCTTGTAACAGTTATTGTAAATTGTCAGTGAAAGCAAGTTTCATGAAACAAGGCCCAGAATATTTATAGTGTTAGAAGTGTCCAAATTGTTTATATTTTTGAGACAATATCTCAACAGAGGTCAGAGGAAAGCCATTTTACCATGAAATAAAATACTTTGTTACAAACTACAACTCCTTTGGCAAACATTTGTTTACTTTTCAAAAAGTTTATTATGAGACTATGTCAATCAGTATGTAAAGATCAGGGATAAGTCCAGCCAGTAGGTAATCATTCCACCCTTAAAAAAATGATTTACAATATGTAAACAATCTTTTTGCTTTACTTATCTGAGGCAGTGCGGCTACAAAAGGCGAGTGAATAGCAAGGTTTTCACATAGATGTACTACTACAAATAAAGCTTATCTTTCAAAAAAAAATTCTAGTGCAGTTTGGTTTGCCGTTAAGACTCAGATTATCCCCAATCAAGCAAGTGAATAATTGTTTTTTCTTACCCTGTTAACAGCCCAAACCCTGAAAAGGGGTGGGGGTGGGGGGGGGGGGGGGCAACCACAATGCCAAAAAATTACAGGGGGGGGCAATTGTTGTTGATGTGTACTAGCATGTGAATTGGGGTGTCAAATTTCAATAGGGGGTGGACAGTCCATTTGTGCCCCACCCCCTCAATCCGACAACAGGTAAACCATTACAGAAATTCTAGCACTTTGATTAACACAAAAAGCAATATTTTAAAGAACATAAAAGTTTGTATACACATATTTTTGTTTTGTTTTTTTTGTTGAAAGCCAGAAAAATTCCTTGCTGTATAAAATGTTTCAGAATCATTTCAATACCTTAATAAGAGGTATCCTGAGGTTGGCTTGTTCAAGGAGATTGAAGTTGAGGTATGTACTCCAGGTAATGTAACCGATCTGAGAATCAGTGTGGAGAACAAGAAGGATCTGATGCTTGAACTTCACATCAGGCTGTTCCCTGTAAAAAGCTTCCTTGATCCAAAAGCCTGTATGGGATGGGATAATGTGGAATTTCAATCAGTAGGGGTAAACTGAAAGGAGTTGGTTAAAGGAAATGTGGAGAGTCAGTAAAAAATGAAAAGGGGGGGGGGGGAATAACTTGTTTTGATCTATATCTTGGAAGCTTTTCTTATAGATCTTCACATATCTTGTTTAAAGGGAAGCTTGAGTTCTAGGAAAGGTAAGAAATAATTTGTGAGGTTTCTCATTCTTATTATGTTAGTTTGAAAAATTATCATAGTAGATATGTCCCCTGAAAAGGATTGCTCTTCAAATGTCCTCACATTCAAAATATGACAAGAAACAGATGAAATGTTCAGGCCGAACAATTGTGTGTAGTCCCATATACACATTTCTGTGTGCAGTGCATGTAACTCTCAGTAGGGTTGAGTCAATTTCTTATCATTTTGGTGATTCCAAAACCTTACATCATACACCAATTCTTATGTGCTATATAATCAACCTTTCTCAATTGCTTTGGGACAGTTTCTTTCACAAATCAATCTCATGACCAGAACAACTTTATCTTTAAACATGCCACCATAAACTTTCATGTTGGGATGCCAACATTCCATCTATTGGATCTCTATCATCTTGTTTAGGTAGCTTAGCGAAACGCCGTGGAACATAAAAACGTGGGTAAGACACATAAATTTGATTTGATTTGATTTGATTCAGTTTATTGTAATAAAAGAACATGCAGCTGGACAGCTGAAATTGCTCAATTTACAAAGTCATATGTACAAAACAATAAACGATCAAAATGAGAATAACTAGAACATACAACCATAGATCTTGAATAATAAAAATACTAAATAAAACTCTCAAATATTGCATCGAAATCTAAAAATATAATTAAAACCTCCGTGTCATCAAAGGTAAGAGGAAAAGGAGAGAGAGGAGTAGAAAAGAAGAAAAGGAACGAAAAGTTGAGGAAGGGTTAAAGAGAGAGAGAGACAGAGAGAATAGGAGAAAGTGAACAAAGGCATACATACATATATATATACATATATATATATATATATAAGTATATATACACACACACATATACATACACATATATATATATATATATATATATATATGGAAAGAGAGAAAAAGAGAGAGAAAGAGAGAGAGCTAGAAATAGAAAGAGAAGGTTCCAAGAAGAAAAAAAGAAAGAAAATTTGATCAGAGAATATAAGAATATAAGAAAAGAGGGATGGAGAGGGAAAGAGGAAGACAGAGTAGAAAAATGAAAGACAGAAAGGAAGGAGGATGAAGACAATTAATATTTATGTGGTACAGTCTTAAGGTATGTTTTCAATCCAAACAAAAAAGAAGGAATGCAAGGTCCTGCCAAGTGCACCTGAAGTTGAGAAGTGTGAATAGAGAGGAAGAAGATCACAGGAAAAGGAAGACAGAGAGAAGAAAGTGAGAAAGAAGGAGAAAGGAGAAGAACAAGGAGCATTCACACGAAAACGTGAGTTACATGTTTAGGTACTAAAATAAAAAAATGAGAAAATTATTCAAAATCTACATTTTATTTTATAGAGGCAGAACCAAAAATTAGGATGCAGAATTAGCATTTACCTCTTTGAACACTTTTAAGCAAAATAGTACGAAAACTTTTAATCAGATATGTCTGAATCTAATTTTAGAAGCAGACATAAATAACAAATTTCCTCTTTGCGTCTTTCCCACATCTTTATGCACCACTGCATTTCACTAAGCTACCTTAAGAGGAATTTTCAGGCTCTTTTCAGGCTGTCTCCATGCATACTCAACCAAAGAGAAAATTAGCCACCAAAAACTCAGTCCTATAAATGCTGGATTTTTGCCATAGTACTTTATGGACAATTTCTTTTCTTTCATTTTTTTTAAATTTCTTTTTGTCGATTTTGTAGATCCTACCATAGACTATACCAGAACTTAAATTTTCATCACTCTAAAACATGAAGGTAGAAAATCAGCAGTGCGTGGGATTATCCTACGGATAACTTCATAGGTGTATGAGAGTGGCTGCTAGCGTCAACTCACCCTTGCCAGTTGCATGCATAATGAAAATCAATCATCATCATCAGTTATCTCCAATAACCTCGCATAAGTGTGAGTGAATCATCATCATCATCCACTTATACATGTACAAGCTTATCTGAAGATAACCTTGTACTCCAGACTAGCTTTTATGGGTGAATAGGCTTCAGTAGCTTGTGTGTATCAGCAGGCCTTTTTCCAGGGTAGATCATTCATACAGGAGAGGAAAATTATTATTTAAAATTTCACTTTCAATTCTGAATCCCCTAATTTGTGGCACAGTAAGAGTTGAAGAGTCCATGAATCAGGTAATTAGCAAATTTAAGAAAATTAAATCTTGCTTAGAGCAATTTTGTTGTCTGTTTTTGACTGCTGCAACAGTGAATGTTGGACACAGTCCCACATAGGCAAGAGCCCATGAGTGATCATCATCATCATCATAAATCATCGACATCGTCTACAATTACGGTCTAGATCTATATTCTACAGGATAGATAGATCTAGATCAGCATAAGTAGTACTGAAAAACTGCTACATAATAACATAGTTTAGGGAACTGTGTTGGATGAACATGATGCATGAACTCGAATTTTTAGTACTCTCTCATTTGCCATGTTTGCAGATTAGAATATTAGAATTTAGAATTTACATTCACAATCTCAGGACACAAAAATATATGAGTGGGCCAACACTTTTCAGCTTGCGACATAAAAAACATACGAAAATAATATATTTCTCTCACCTTCGCTTCTGTATGCGATCAAGAATGGTGGTATAACTGTAAAGAGGAAAGCTATGAAGGCAAATACTGTGGCCTTCGTGCAAATACTGGCTTTATACCTGGACTGAATTGGGCTCGAAAAAAGCTCCAAAACCGCCATTTTGACGCTTGTCGGCTGCTAAGGAATTTGGAGTATGAATATTCATCAGTTACGTCACTGACGTCACAGGTATTAAATATTCATTTATGCATCGCTCAACGTAGACCGGTTCGGTAATATATTCAAATTTTATACATACCTTTCAAACAAAAGAGCTTGCCCGAGGCTTGCCGGATATAGCAACAAGTAATGTATGCAAACTGGATTCAAGCATTGAGGCTCATTTATAAAAAAGCAGATCACTATCTCTCTTCCACCTCCCTGGTAACACTACAGAACTGGTCTATTGGCGATGCAAAGTGAACACTCCTTATTAGAGATCTAGGCTGAACATGGCCTAAATTTGTAATTATTTTCACACGTACTCTCTCAAGTTCAACTTGAACTTGAACTTGAACTTGAACAAGTAATGTATGCAAACTGCAAACTGGGGGGGGGGGGGGGGGGTGTCACACACACCCAACTCAAAATTGCTGTAGGCACCGAGTATTTTCAATTTCTTATATTTGTTCTGTTGTCGTTGTTTTTGCGTGTTTGGTCATGATGGTCAGTGAAATTTTCAATTTCAGCTAGGTATATCGACCCAAAAAAAGTCCCTACAGCAGTGAACCAGCAGCAGAGAACTAATTTTCAACATGTGAAAGTTGAGAAGTGGCATTATGTAGAGCATGACATATGGCTCAGCACTGACCATCATGACCAACTCAAAGGATTGTGTTGTAATTGCTAGGATGCACAATCAAAAACATTTGAACAAAAAAAAAAGGCAGTGAAAGATTTATTAAGATTCAGGATTCAAAGTTTATTTCACATCTCTTTTTTAAGTTAATCACAAGATATACGGTACATAGTTATTTTAGATGTAGCTGTGAAACAGACATAGGCCTATGCTGAGAAGAATATCTAAAACATACCGGATATTATAACCACAAAGATTTCAAAGCTGAAGTTAATAGAAAAGACATAAAACAACATCACAGCATGATTAAGTCTATTGGAAAATATACAAGAGACAATGAAACCGGCCATATAGCCCAGGCCATATTTTAATAGATCCTGATCGGTCCTGTCCATAATAAGAGTTATTTGGTAGTGTCATTATTGAAAAATATGTGAATAATATGAGATTAACAAAATAACAGAGTGGGTCGAGTAATGGTAGAACAAACTAATAAAAACAAAATAAAATAAAACAAAACAAACAATACATTACATTCAAAAGTGGGGAATTGAATTGCATGTTTGTTCGATGAAAGTCAGAATGTGTTTAAAAATATCTGCATTGAACATTCTGACTAAATTTCTTAATACAATACAAGTAACTTGTTACGGGTGAATGGAAATCCTAACAGCACTCAAAGTCATGTGTTCTTGTGATTGCGGCCTCAACAATCAAGTACGACTATACTCTGCAAAGAGGACTGTACTCAACGGAAGAAGAAGAAGAAGAAGAAACACTGATTAATGAATATTTAGTAGCCATATGAATATTCATGCCTATGTGGAGATCGAGATGCGCTGCGTACGCGCCGAAATCATCGAAATAAACAATGACGTTATCACGAGATGACGCTGACACGGAAGTGGATTGCTCAGATACAGCTGTATTGTATTGTGCAACTCTAGTTGTAAACAACAGTGACACATAAACCACCGAGAGATCGAACACAAAGTCAACAGAGAAATCTGAACCGAGACAACCTTCTTCTTTTGTCTTTTGATACGAACGGAAAATTTGTGTCATTTCTGTCATATTGTGGGTGAAATTCAGGAAAATTAAGTTGCCAGGATCATCTGAGCTGTGCAGTTCTGTGAACGTAGGATTTACCGTGTAACACTAACAGTTACACTTACACTTACACTTTTTACAGTGAGTTACAGGTGTAAACTGAAAATGAGGTGGGAATTCAAGGAGGAGCATTCGGAAGGTGAATTTTCAATTTGTAATTAGTGACATTGTTGAAATTTGAATTGAATTAGTTCAGTTGTTATGATGTCTGTGATTGTGAAACACATGAATATTTTACATTGATGACTGGATTTCAGTTGTGAACCAGTTCGCAGTCTTTTCTATGCACATCTGTGTAAATACTAAATGATGTTCTCTGCTCAGATAATGTTTAGTCGGTTAGAAATCAGAAAAAATGCTTGACTCTGGATTGAATTAATATATAGCCAAGTATTGTAACTCCGAACAGATTGTATTACCGAACGTGTAAAGTTAAGCGCCTAAAATGGGTTTTCATACGCGTGGGATTACGCGTATGAAAACCACACTATTGATACCAAGGTTGTGTCTTTTTCCCATAGGTTTCACACGTTCGGAATTACGGTACCTTTTTCAAGGGACCAAAACGCCGCGTCGTTGGGAAGGGGTTCACTCGGAAGGGAATATCGTATTAAATCTACGTTGTCTTTTTAAAATTCCATCAACTTCTTTTTTTGTAGGACTTTGAGCATTCAATATGTATAGTTTGACAGATATTCGTTTCATATTTTATTTGCTATCGTTGATTTTCTGAAAAGTGTTCGGACACTGGATCAACCACCATAATTCTAATTAATAAGTGTTATCATTTTAGTTGTATAGTTGTTAATTGACACACATCAAAATATTTTTCGGGGATATGCTCCTCTGACTCTGAGATTATTTATAATATGTCTAACTCTAGAAAAACTGCACTGGATAAGTGAAAAAGTCCAAGATACATGCATAGAATATTAATGTTTAAAAAAAGAATAATGAAATAGAAATACATAATTGATTTAAATATATTCCTCTAACCAGACAGATTATTTGTATACCCAGACATTGTGTGTCCGGATACATGTACATTTAGGTTGGTTATCCAGACAGCCTGGCCCCAGGTCGAAAATCCCATAGACAGAATAGGTCCCATAGAGACCCATATGTCTCTATTTTATAGGTCTCTATAGGTTTCTATATGGAAATGGTATATATGACCCATAGAATTCCTATTGGTGTCTATGGGACTGATAATCCTGTAGTTATCTCTAGTCTAGGACCAATAAGAAATCCTGTAGATTTCCACAGTGGCGGATCCAGGAGGCGGGGGCCCAGGCCCCCTCCCCTGGGACCATAGGGCCCTATAGAAAATCCTAAAGGTGTCTATAGGACCAATAAGAAATTGATTAATTATAAGATTAATATAAGAAGAAATGCTGGAAATGCTGTGGGTGTCTACAGGAACAATCACGTGACAATAATTAATCCTATCCTACTCCTATAATCCTACTCCTATAATCCTATTCCTACATTCCTACTCCTATAATCCTATAAGCTATATCCTACATCCTTTATCCTATACCTAGCTACTAAGCAATTGTATCACATTCATTTTGTATATATATATATGGACATAGTTGTAGTGCTTTTAAAAAAATGGTTACTAACTAGATTACACTTTTATCATTAAAACTAGATTACACTTTTTTTATTGAAATATGAAAATGCCTTTTGAAATTGTGTACATTACAATGATTAATATAAGTACCATTTCTGTCACAGTTCAAAGCTTAATCCCAGCATGAACACTTAAAATCTAAATGTATTTTATCTATTTCCACTAGTTTTCAAATTTTAGATTATTGTCATTTATGAATATTCCTGAGTGATTAGGACATATAGAAACCAATAGAAACATCCAAAAACCAATATGACCAATAGAAACCAATAGAAACAACCAAAACCCAATAGGAGTACTTACTGTCTATAGACTAGAATCTATTGGTTTCATCACCGGATTGGTGTATGGGATCCAATAGGAATCCAATAGAAACCAATACTATAGGACCAACAGGATAGCTGCATGGCACCCTCAAATTATTGAATGGGCTTTACTGGATTTTCTATGGGTTTTATGGGGTTTTATGGGTGCACATTTGAACAGATGTGCTTCATATGGAATTTCTATGGGTTCCTATAGGAAACCAATAGAAACCAACAAAACCATCAGAAACCATGAGGAATTTCTTATTGGTTTTCTTTTTTGATTTCCAAGATGACCAGAAATCACAATAGATATATAGAAACAATTGAAGAAGTAAAAGAGGGTCGAACATGGTAACTTTAAAGTGTCATTCATGGTACCTTTAAAGTGTCATTACTATCATTCTCATGAACAGCATATCCAATCTAATAAAACTTTGTAGACTGAAATTTTTGACACAAACATTTATTTAGTGTTGCTTAACTTGCTTTGATTATACAATATTTTACTTATTGTTACCTTATTGCCGGATTTACTGCAAATGTGCAGAAGTTTGCAGCCGAGTTTCCGGGTCTATCTGTCGTCCAGTACAATTACAGTGGAAACTCGATATAAAGAGCTCTGATATAACAAGATTCCTGATACAACAATTTTCAGGGTCCCAAGGTCCTCGTTATAGGGAGTTCCACTGTATTATTTTCCTGCTGTATCTCCTCCTTAATCCAGACCACAGGACGTCAGAGTCCTCCAAGATCCGAGTCAAGTATCCCGAGAGGATACCAGTCATTGTCCAGAAAGCACCAAAGTCTCAGATCCCAGACATCGACAAGAGGAAATTCCTGATTCCGGCTGACATAACCGTCGCTCAGTTCATGTGGATCATAAGGAAGAGGATACAGTTACCCGCCGAGAAGGCCATCTTTTTATTTGTCGGAAAAGTACTCCCACAATCAAGGTGAGTTTTAAAGCCCTCTCTGGTTCATCAGGGTTTTAGTGTTGATCATGGGGTATATTTTGAGGGTAGAAAATTTGCTCCTCAGTCCTCACGAAAATGTGAGACAATGCCTTTGCTTTCCAATGATGAAATTAACAATTCAATAACTAATTTTTTTGTAAAAATACAGAAATCATTTTGTCAAAATCCATTCCCCAAATTGTAATACCATACATAGATACAATGTAATGCTAAGGATTAATTTTTAAAAAAGAAAATTTGGATAACATATTTTAGTCATTGCATATTGCTTGAAATAGAAATTATTCTGATTCTATTTTGAATGTTATATTTTTAAACGTTTATGGCTCTTACTAATTGAATAAACTGTAATATGGTTCTAGCGCATTTGACCAAGTGTAGATACAGTGTAAAATGGATTTTAAAAAGGAAGATAAAGTGAAGGGAGAGAAGAGGAGAGAATGTCCATTGACAGGTACTTCTTATAGGATGAGACTATGAAGATAGAAAAATGAAGTTTTGAGTATGATACTGTTGAGAGGCTTTTACGAAAGAGGATAATGATGTAAAGAATTAGTGAACAGAAAGAAGAAGGTATCAGCTCTCACTTTTTTGCTGATATGAGAATTCAAATTGATGGTTGTTACATGTAAGTTTGATACCAGGAAGTTGAAAGGAAAGCTAAGGTATCACAAAATGAAACAGAGACAGTGGAATTTATCAATATATGTGTTTACATATACATGTATACATGTATATATGAATATATAAATATATCACAAAAGTGACAATTCAGCAGAAATTGTTGAGTTTACAGTATCTGTGGGATACATGTACTGTATCTAATTGTCTAGTGAAGGATGTACATGTAGCAAGCAAATGCCCCAAACTGTATGTTTGAAGGGCCATAAACAGAATTTGCAGCAGAGGTGTAGACAAACATACATGAGAAACAAACATGGCTGAATCAAAGCAAATAAAACCCTGTAAGCAGAACAACAAATGACTCATATCACGATAACAATCATCATAGTCACATGAAGAAGAAGAAGAAGAAAAAAATTTGGTTCTCCACAAGAATTTGGCAATTATGGATCCAACAATATAGTTGCTCAGCATGGGAATTTCCCACTCATGCAGTTTTTGTGTAGTTACACCCCCTGCCATACATGTATATACATGTACACTTATATCAAATGTCATGAACTATCTGAGACTACTGCAATCTGTTGGAGTGATTTCCGTATTTGGCCAATGGCCCGTTATACTTTGAACTTACAATGTAGCTCTGTCAAATTGTATTTTCAATGGAATGGTTTGATCTGTGGCTACAGTACTGTATGGAATATTTGCAAAATTGATATGTCCGTCATGACATTATTACAACTGACCTTATATGACCTCTCACTTTTCTATACACGGTTTTCATCAATGTCAGAAGAAGGGAGATACATACAAGTACATGTACATGTATGTGCACTTGAATAATAGACTTCAAAATACTTTTATGAATCTACAAAAGTTCCTTTTCTTTGTATTTTTAAATTTTTATTTGTGGTATCTGAACAGTTTGAGGATGTTGCAGAAAAAGTAACTTTGGGCATTTTGCATAATTTGCAGAAATCCAAATATAGCCACATGTATACATGTAGGCATATTGAACAGCACCCTACGCTAACAGTGTTGTTTAGTATGCAGTTCAACCTGTGATAAGATATAACCTCCCCATCGATCTTCGTTGTTTCACATGTTTCATCGCACAAGATGAACATCATTTTGGATTTTAATATGCAAATCATGCGAATTGCCCAAAGTTGCTCTTTCAGCAACAAAGCTGAAATTGCTCAAAGACCGAATGGGATCACATTTATGAAAACCGAAAAAATTAAATGGAAAGAACTTTTCGAGGTTCGCTACTGGCTACATTGGACTTTCAAATGGACTACACTGACTTGTTACTTTCATTGTAAAACTTTGTTAAAATGCACTAATGTACATATGTAACCTTCAGACTGCATTCTACGTGTAAGTAGAGGCATAGAATTACAGTAGTAGACCATCATATGATCAATAACGGAAAAAGGAAACAAATTACTTTTCGAAATTAAATGAGGTGATGCAATAGAGTCATTAATCATTAAGATGTGAGGTACTTTAACCCATTAAAGGGAGCCACCGCTCAATATCCATGTACGTTCAGTTTCATTTGCTTGCCCCTATTGCAAGGCAGTGCATAACAACAATCTTGGAGCAGCAAACAAAATTGCTGTCGAGGGTGGGGTAGTTTGTCAGTTGGGTTGTTCAGTTCGTCTTTCTTCGGTCGAATGCGTATCACTGCAATTGCGTGCTCGTTTACCAAAGATGTACGGAGATTCCTGAATATTACCCGAGCCAGGCCAATCTCCAAAACACCACTATTGGCGACTTTTCGGTCCCTTTAAGCAATTCATTCAACACTATAACTAATGTACTCCATAAGCCACTGTTATGTATCAATAACATGAACAGTCTAAGGCATGCAGTATACTTGTGGATCAGTGATAGGAAAATACTCACATCTTGATATGAGTCAGTAAAGAAATGATAATGATTGTTGTCATGGTGATACATACATGTTGTAGCAGATATTACATGTATTAAGGTTGAGAATGATAAGCAAAAGAGTAGGCTTATAGCCTTATAGGCCTACATGTACATGACGTCATAGCTACCCGATGTCACATTGATATTGAAGGTTTTGTTACATTGTTGTGCCTCTAATTTTGACTCATGTTTTTGTCTTCTCTTAAAGGTAACCAACTATTTAGAAAATTTCAATCTTGATACATGTACATAACATGTGCACAAGTGTATAAACCAGGGTACAAAATCACAATGAAAAATTGAGTTGGAGTCCTGAAGGGGCACTATAAAATTTTAAGAGTGCTTGGTGCGAGTGGTGTCAGTAAAAGTGACAAAACTTCAGCCATTTTGCTGGCTGATTAGTGATTACGTAGATACAGTCTGTCTGAACAAAGGAAATGACACAATTTCTCATAGTACATGTACACTGCTTCATCATTAATCCAACATTGATGCCAATCATGCAGTATATATTTTGTACACTAAGTATCAGTGACTTTTCTTTGTGGTCTCTGGAGAGGCTTTCTTCATTTCCTGGATTGTACCTTTTAATATATATATATATATATATATATATATATATATATATACATGAATCACGGAAGGAAAAGAGTAGGTTAAGATTACTTTGGGGGGGGGGGGGGGGGACACATATAAAGCATTGTTTCATGATCATGATATTCACATGCCCAGGTCAGATTTTATAGGTCACTACAGTAAGTCATAAATAATTAGAAAACAATGAACGGATACAATTATGTGATTTATTTCATCTTATATTTTAGGCTACTATGTTGTTGTTTTTTGTGTAATACAATGATAAGTACTATTTTTATGCTAAAGGTTGCTAATATTCCAGGAAAAAATATGATTCTAGGACAACTACCAATGGACTATTGGCCCTCGACATAGAGCTAGTAACTTAATCACCCCTAGGTACCTAGTAGGTACTACCTACATGTACTTGCCTGAGAGTATTTGCAGTAAAGGTGGTATTTAATCTTGGGGAATGTTGTCTGATGGTACATTTGTAGTTTTCTAGGGGTGCATGTACACATACATGTAGAAATTGTCTGGGTGTTCATCCATGTACATGTGGTTGTCATGATGGCAATGGTTACATGTCGTTTTTCCGAAGGTTCATGATTCCGAAGGTTCGTTACTCTGACGGTTCGTGATTCCGAAAATGAAATAGGGTTTATAATTCCAAAAATGAAAAAGGGTTCATATTTCCGAAGGTTTGTAATTCCAATAGTAGGGTTCTGTTGCAATTTTTTAATTACAAACCTTCGAAATTATGAACCCTTTTTCATTTTCGGAACTACGAACCCTATTTCATTTTCAGAATTATGGACCTTCGGAATAACGAACCTTCGGAGTGATGCATCAAATGTTCAGAATTATTTCATTTTCGAAATTATGAACCCCCTGCTATGGGAAATTTGTGTTTCGGAATTACAAACCTTCAGAATTATGAACCTTCGGAAAAACGAGTTATGTGTATCTTAGGGGGTAGTTTTGAGCAAGGGGGATAATTGTCCTTGGGTTAGTTGTTTGGGGAAGGGGGTAGCCTTTCTGATACTGAAAGGTAGACATGTACCTGTACTTCTGTTATTTTTTTATTTTTTTTCATTTGTGTATATTAGTCTTTCTCATTTAGAATTGAGATAAGTAATTCATCTCACGTATCTCTCCCTGTCTCTCCTGTTTAAACAGTGCCACAATGGGCCACATTTACCAGGAGCATCGAGATGCAGACGGATTCCTCTACGTTGCCTACAGCGGAGAGAACACTTTTGGGGCTACACCACTGTGAGTCCTGGGATGCACTCTTGCCATGTCTGGGGCTACACCTAGCAACTCCTGAAAGCCATGGTGACTCACAGTTGAGAAATGAGAACAAAAATGTTACATACTATGAAAGGAAGCAGGAGTGGCACAAAATGAAGCCACACAGATTATCATGCTGTGCATTACCATGTACTACTTATATGTAGCTTCTTCTGTAACCTGAAGACTTTCTAGTTAAGGAAGGTCCTTGATGCTGAGCCGACCAGTTACCAATTATGTTTATTGTTTTGCACGTTACACGAGTTACTTGCTAATCTGTAAGATATTGGCCCAGCAGAACTGCAAAGGAATTCTTCCTTTTCCTGCACTGCTGACACGAACTATCCCGTGTGCTCACTTCGGAATAATTTTGTTGCTTTGGACCAAACTTCGATGAACTCCGTTCCTAAACCAAACCATCGACATTTTTTCTAGTCTTTAAGGTGCTCATGTTGTAAATTGTCCATCTGGGAGTTGAGAAGGAATTTATTGAAATGACAGTATTGCTGGAGCTGGACATGGATTGCGACAAATTTTGATGTGCTTTTTTTCTTTCTTTTTTTGGTCGTAAGTCATTTTAAAGATTGTTTTGTGGTATGGCAGGATGGTCTGTTTTTTTAGAGATGGGGGGGGGGGGGGGGAGGGGTGTACGACACATGTTCCGGAGGCAATTGCTCCTCACAGATATCCTACACCAACCAGATTTTCAATTTCAACCCTGGACAACAAAACACAATACCTGACCCTAACCCTAACCCTAAACCTAACCTAAAATCCAATTGCAAGCCTAACCCTAACCCTACAAAGGTATGTCTTTGACGAAATAAAACCTGGAACAAGTGTCACAGGAGCATGTACAATGTCTGTCGATGCACCGATGGGGAGGGGGCTGGTTTTTACGACTACATGTTTGATGGGACCAGCTTTAGAATATTCTTCCCCATTCCTCTGTAGACTACTGTGTACATAATAATACATCTGTTTGTAGTGGAACCTCGTTATAAAGAGCACTGATATAACAAACTCTCGTTATAACAAGGTGATTTTCCTGGTCCCATCTCTTTGTATTCTATTGTATTTTGGCCCTGATATAACAAGGTTTCGATATAAAGAGGAAATTTCTCTGGTCCCAAGGACCTCGTTATAACGAGATTCCACTGTACATCTGTTTGTAGTGTAAACCCAATACATTTATATCATGTGATGGTATTGAAAGGATCAGAGATTAATTTTAAACATCAGTCACATTCCTTTTCATGCTGAAATTCAGTTATTTACAATTATGAGGGTGATTCAACTTACATGTAAAATAGATATTCGAGTGATATGTTATATATTACTGTTCCCATGTCTATCTTCCAGTATCCTGCTAAGAGCCGGAAGGGCATTGACCCATATGCCCATATTCTGCTAAAAATTTAAACCTTACCCTGCATCTAAAGTCGAGTTTTAGCAGGCTGAGGTCTAGGTTTTCCTTTGTTAAATGTGACTTTAGACCAGGCATTTGGTTTAAATGACAAGTAGAATACAGTTGAACCTCCTTATAAAGAACACTGTTATAACAAACTCTCGTTATAACAAACTCTCGTTATAACAAGGTGATTTTACCAGTCCAACTTCTTTGTATTCTATTGTTTTGTAGCCCTGATATAACAAGGTTTTGATATAAAGAGGTTATTTCTTTGGTCCCCGAGGAGTTTGTTATAATGAGGTTCAACTGTACCAACCATAAAGTTTTACATGGATTTAAATGCCCTTGTGGCTCACAACAGATGATGTATTCTCACAATCATAGGACAACTCATAATTTATCAGTTGATTAAAATGAAGCTTCAGGGCTAAATGGTGTTTATTTGAAAGATAAGCTGTCAAGTACATTCAAATTTATGGGATCATTAGTCCATGAGATGCTGCTGGTTTATGTGGAATCCTCTGCTCATGTTTACATTCTGCAATATAACAAATAGAATATAAAGAGATACATGTACTTTTTTTTTAAAAGGTAAGATGATAGTAAGTTTCTATGGGGGAAATCTTACTATCTACCAATCCTACCCCCTACCCCCCCCCCCCCTTTCTGATGCGACTACCACTCCTGTGGTTTGAGTGTCCGACACTGACAGGTGTGACGTATTGCGCGAACCCATCAACTTCAAAATATCTGTCCCCAGGAAGGAAATTTCTTATTTCTTCTCTCAGTCTACATGTAAACCAAGGGCAGATCCAGGGGGGCCAAATCGGCCATGCACCCCCCCCCCCCCTTTTGAAACTCAACTGGCATACCTTAAGTACACAATAAAAACAATTTGCCTCCTTAATTGTGTACTTTTCTGGCTCCGGCCCCCCTCTTTTACAAAATCCTGGATCCGCCCCTGAAACTGAACACTTTCTTATCCTTAGTAGGCCATGCTTCGAGAAATCCTGCATGGGATGGTGTCCAGAGTAGGCCTTAAGGTTTGTGCTACGTAGGTGGGAGATTTATAATCAGGAATTTCACCAAGTCTGGAATATTAAAGCAAACTATAATGCATTATACTGGGAACTCCTAAAAGAAGAATGGTGTGCATTTTGAATTAGATGGTCACGACTGCTTTCAGTTTTAAACAGTGCCTTTCCATCCTCATTTTTTGTTATACACAAGGAAATTTGTATTTAATTTTTTCAATCATATATATACATTAGTTTTGTATTTCTTTTGTTGTTTTGGTTGCCAAATTCCTAATCAGTGCTTGCATTTTGTATTTGCTGTTAATGCAATTTAGTTGTTACAATGCTTAAAGTCAACCGCTAAGTGTGTTGCAAATATAATTTGCTATTATATGAGATTGCTTTGTAATTATGATGTATAGGTTGTTTTGTTCATTTTTTTTTTTTTTTTTTTTTTTTGCACTGTGCTGTTGTACTGAGCACTTGTGAAATAATGCAGCTTTTCATTTATGATGCTCATTTATTGTCTTATAGCCTTATATGAACAAAAAAAAACAACCCCAAACCCAAACCAAACTCTCATTTTGTTGCTCCATCCACTTTCCTCTCTCCCACCTCCCACTCTCTCCCCCCCTTCCCCCCCCCCCCCCCCGTCTCTCTCTCTCTCTCTCTCTCTCCTCTCTCTCTCTCTCTCTCTCTCTCATTCACACATATATGTATTTATATGAGTTCATGTTCTTACTTAACTATACTATATATCTTGATTGCCAATATGAAATGGGTTATATTACAACATTCCATGATCATGTACAAATTTAATAATGTACAAATATCTCTTTGTGTAATATACTATAAGACAGTCAGGGTGTCGTTCCTGCTACATCATGTACATGTTCATTCATGCACTACAGGCCAACTCATGTAAGTTACATGTAATAGTTAATAATGTACATATTACACTGTACAATTGTGAATTAAATATATCGTTTCAAACATATTTATACCGAAAGTTTTAAAGAATCATAGTCTATATTTATCATACAAATTCAAGTGCAGTTTTCATGACAAGAAAATGTAGTGTTTTTTTTTTTTTTGTTCATTGCATAACCATTTTGATGTTATCATTCCATTATTCCGAGATAATGTAGAATCGTATCATGTTTTATCCAACTTCTGTCAAACTTGAAATATATTGAATAAAATGAACATGTATAGTTGCATATCAATTGTCATGTGTGTAAATGAAGATTATGAATAAAGACTGGTGAAAACAGGATATCATTGCTTGTTGATATGTGTAATTACTTCCTTTTTCTGTTTATAATGTTAATATGAAAGATTAAGTACCGTTTACAATCATGCTGGACTGTCCATTTAATGTTGTTTGTTCCAAGTCCCGGCCCCACGTGCAAATGCTCATTGTTTTCCCACGATGGAGCCGAGACAAATAGTATTGACTGCATGGCTATTATAAAATGAGTCCGTAAAGTAAAATATCTTGTTAATCAACTTGGACAACCCTGAATTTTGTTGTTGTCGTTGTTGTTGTTGTTTACATGGACCAGCATGTATGTTTGAGAAAGCAAGTATGTGAAGAGACGTATGTGTAGAGACGTTGCCAGTTAAAAATGTGAAAAGGTAAAAATAGTGGAGGTAAATATATATCACAGGTAAAAAAAAAAAAAAAAAAAAAGTAAAAATGCCAAAGGTAGATATGTTAACCTTTGGTATTTGACAAGACAGAAATTTCGTGACTAAATTCGCAGGATCCAGGGGTAAAGTGCAGCCCAATTCAGAAAAAACCGTAATTATGTTAAAAGAACTGCATTCAGATTTAAAAATGAAATGGCATAACTCCAACTATGATAAAAACCTGCACTGATTATAACGACAGCATTGGCTCCATTAGCGTATCTAGAAATTAGGTAGGGGCGGAATCATTCCCAGACTGGGGGGGGGGGGGGGGAATTTCACTGCCCTGACCCGGATCGTTCGAGATGCGAGGAGTAGCCGTTCAGGGGAGGGTCTGTAAAGGTGTAACTTATTAGTATTTCATTTTCGCGTACAGCGTACACGTACTACCAACAACTAGGTGAGCAGCCCTAAGCATTATTTTTATGAACTTTGATTTGATTCAGTGGCGTACATACGGGAGGCACAGGGGAACATGCCCCTCCCCCAATCGAATGGTAAGAAAGAGGGAAAGAGTAGAAAAGAGAGAAAAATAAGGGAGAGCTCTAGAGGGAGGAAAGGCGACGAAAGAAGATAACGGGGACTCCCTCCCGCTTCTTTTTCCTAATCGGTGTTCTTTCTAATTCGTTTTCCATTCACTAAGTAAGATCCCCCCCCCCCCCCCTCCCGAATGCCAGGGCCCCTCAATGGTTGGGCCCACGCAGTGGCGTATCTACGGGGGGTGGAGGGGGGCAGAGGGGGCACGTGCCCCGGGCGGCACTTGAAGGGGGCGCAAAAAACGCAAAATAGAGAAAGAAAAGGGGGAGAAATACAAGAAAATTTATGGTCTTTGAGGGTTATTTGCGCCCCAGTCAAGGAGAAATGTTGTTTTAAAGGGTTTTAAATGCGAAAATTTTCTTAAGCTCGGTCGTTTTGCTCCCTCGCATAATAAAGTTCAGGATCTAGCTATTTCGCGCCCTCAAAGGCATTTTTGAAATGTTAACCATGAATTGACTCTAGCTGCTCTGCCCCCCCCCCCCCGTATAAGTCAGGAGCTTGTTAAATTTTGCGCCCCCATATAAGTGCATAAAAAGCACTTTCAAAGTATAGAACATTCGAGAGAAATCAGAGATTTGCCTTGCCACTGCCTTGCTATATTCCTCAAATGAATCTCTTCAGGGTTTTCATTCATTTTGCGCCCCCAAAATAGGAATGTTCAAATTTTCAACAACAAAAAATCTATTGTTAATAGTCGCTGTATTCCCTTGGATTTTTTATAAGGGTAAAAAACATAAGAAATTTCAAAAGAAAAAAAAAAACCTGCTGCTAATTTCCAGTAATATAACTCCACAATTCTAATTGCATGGCGTATATTCATTCAATATCTTTATAAATTATCATGTGAATGGTCGTACACTTTATGCAAATTGTGCTGGAGATGTCCGACATTATATAATAAGTTGATTTTTAAATCAGAGCACTGTACTCTCTTACCATATTCAGTGGACACGTCGGGTTAGCAGAATCTGAATGGGTGCTCCGAAAATAACAGTGCTCCGGCGGCAATTGCTCTGGGCTCATCAAAAATATAGAGTTAGATTTAGGGTTGCAGTTTGGTTTAAGGTTCGGTTTTAGGTTAGGAATGGTAATAGTGCTTGGTCCAGAAGTTAAGAATTCGACAAAGCTATGGCCCCCTTGTCACCCCCCCCCCCCCCCGCTACGCCTATGCTTACAAGTTCATTACCACAATAGGCACAATCTATCATGAACATCAAGACGAGGATGTATTCCTGTATATTTTCTACACCTTCGGGAAGCGCGTCAGCGTTTTGTAGACACATGAAAGAGACTTTTCTCAATGCTCAACCCCCCCCCCCCCCCCCCCCCAAAAAAAAGGTGATATTTTTCCAATGCACACTCCTCATCAAATAATACAACGTACAAATGTGATTCTGTAACACAAACACTGAAACGAAAATGGCTATCTTCTCTGAGACACCCGAATTCAGACCATAATTGAGGAATTTATGCAACCCAGGAATAAATTCTTCATGTAACATGGATTGAATTCATGTATAAATTCAAATTAACTCTTTACTTTTTCCAAAATACCTTGATTAAGATAACAATTAAAAGAGGAATTCATTTTTTTTTTTAAATAGCTGTAGTTGTCAAATAGATGAGCAACGCGTGCATCTGGGTTTGCCAATGTTATTTCCTTACAATTATATATAGTATATATAATATATATATACATGCCACTATTTAACTGAAATACAGGTCTGAAATGTTAACTACTGAATTATGAGATATGTATAAGGGATAGGAATGATAATAATGATATATTACATGGATTTAGGCCTATATTATAGCAATGATTAAGCGCATAGTCTCTACATATACATGCACGAAATATATAAAACACGCTCTTCTTAGTTTGCTTACAAAGTGAGGAATCCCGAAGCTTGATTTCCATAAGAAAAAGAACAGTTACTGCACGATGATAATTTATATTCTTCTTCACACTTGTGTCAAAATTTCTATAATTCAAAATTATATATTAGAATCTTTACCTTTTTCACTGAATACTTGTCTCTTTTCATTTCTTAGGCAATTAAAGGTCTATTATTAAACTACAAAATATACGAAAAGCAAATTTGTTTCGAAGCGTTTCTCATACTTCTCTCATTAGACCAAGGAGGTGCATGCCTAGTACCTCCTTGATTAGACTGGTCGGCTGTGAAAATGTACCCGGTGTTTATTGTAAACAGAACTAGTCACGTATAACCTTAGAATTACAGATCTCTGTATTCAAAAAGCTCCATGAAACAGAACAAGGGAACATTCAACCATTTCAACTTCAACATGTTCAACAACAGACAATTCTCAGGTTGTAGTGTCGTCGATAAGAGTTGTTGTCAATGTGTGCGTAGTTGACTTTGCGAAATACAGAGTGAATCAAAGAGGAGGAAGATTGATTTCAATAATTTCTGAGTCCGATTGCCGATATTAAGATCTTGCTTTGATAAAACTCAAGATGAGGTGGACATTCAAAGAAGAAACTCTAGAAGGTAATACACCTGTATTAGTCCAACTGAATTAAATATGTTGTAGCTAGTGTATGTTCATTTGTGTGTCGTTGCTTGAAATGATGAACCATTTTCAAAACAATGCTTCCTTTCTAGTCCGGCAGATTGGTGAAATAATTGTGCACTTTTTTACAAAAGCATGAAATTAGCATGTATGTAGAGTTTTTGATGCCGAACAATTTTGGATATGGGGCTAACAAAAATTCGGGCCCTGGGGCCTGATGTGCCCATTTTTTTTAAAATTGGCCCTCTCAGGGTCTTTCCCCTAATTCTAAGTTGATGTAATTAAATCTAGTTTTGATATAATTAAATATTATGTAATATTTCATGGCCTCTAAAATCAGATAAATGCTTTAGTTGCCCATTTTTCAAATAAAGGGCCATCCTATATATCAAAATATTATAAAGTCTCTGATTTGTTGAATATCAGTAAAATGCTTCTAATTGTGATCAGTTCACATTACGTCTTTGAAATCAATGAGAAATGTGGCGCAGGTGCCCATTATGACCCAAAAAAGGCCCCAGAAGGCTCAAAATGATATATCTGCAACATATTTTTTTTTAATCTTTGTTTCTAATTTCTAATAGTATAGACATCAATTTTGAAAGTGAGGTTACATAAAAAGCTCACTTTAGCATACTACATAGGCCCATCGATGGATTTTGAGACAATTAAATTTGATTTTAATTCCCTCACAGAGGTTGGCCAAATTCTACAAATTCAAAATAGCTGCCAAAGTGTTAAAATGCCTACTTGCATGTAACTTGAGTTTGGGCTTTAAAGCAAAGCTATTTGCAAGCTGGTTAGGCAGAATAGTTGGGTCATTTCATTTCATC